>OW964825.1:6783944-7268944 GCA_943142095.1 Ophonus ardosiacus | reverse complement strand
CCATGCTGTGCGATGGAAATATTATGTTTAATTTTAGAGTATATTGAGGCATAAATAATTTTCTCAAAAACTTTACTGAAATTGGACAGCATGGCAATAGGTCGGTAATTGTCAATGGACGACACATCCCCCGATTTCAAAATCGGAGTGATGCGAGTTACTTTCCAAAGGTCAGGAAAAGTGCAAGTTTTAATACTTAAATTGAAGATATGATAGAGGGCGTTTGACAGGGGTTGAGCACAGTCTCTAATAAGCAAGCTTGGGATGAGGTCAGGACCACATGACAATGTAGGTTTTAGTTGTTTTAGAAAATATGTTATATCATCAGAGGTGATGTAATTGATGGCTACATTATCATAAGACGGATTGGTGGAATTGGAAATAGGAGGACCAGAAGACAGTGTGTAAACAGAACTGAAAAAGTTGGCAAACGCATTAGAAATGTCAGTAGGGGTGGAAAATGTTACGTCATTAAGGGTCATAGTAGTTGAAGAGGTCGATATTTTCTTTTTGGAGTTTACGAAATTCCAAAATTTTTTTGGATCAGACTTGAAAGAAGTTTGACAAGACTCCACATATTCCTTGTATTTAGTTTTAACTAAGGTCTTAAATTCAGAGCGCAAACTATGGTACTGGCTACAATAAAATTGATTATGTGGATACCTTGTTGACAACTTTCTCATACGATCTTTTTTCTTTAACAATTTAATAATATATTTATTGAACCAAGGTGGATATCTTTTTGAACAGTTTGACTTTTTCGGAACACAAATATCTAAAAAAGAATACAAAGTACTGTAGAAAAAGTCGCATGCACAATTGACATCAGTAAAGTGACTGAGAGAATTCCAATCAAACTGATCAATTAAGTTATACAGACTGGTAAAGTTAGCCCTTTTAAAATTATAATTTTGAAATGAATTATACAATTTATTACTCTTCAATACACTGAAATTAAAAGATATATGTAGAGCAGGATGATGTTTATATTCGATGTTAAACAATAGGTCACTTGAATGGGAAACATCACAGTTAATATTAGATTTACAAATTACCACATCAAGTAATCTATTATTTACATTAACAATATTATTACATTGTTTGGCGTCTAAAAAATTTAGTAAAGTTAGTAATTTTTTTACTTTAATGGACTCTAAGTTACTATTTAGTTCTGGGATATTAAAGTCTCCAGTAATAATAAAATCATTATTTTGAATAAATGGCAAACTTTCAAAGAAATCATAAACAGTATTATATGATGAAGTACTAAGGGCGGGTGGCATGTATACAACAAATATGTAGAGAGATTTAGAGTTGGTAGAAATTTTGGCACACACAATATCAACATTGTTGGGGAGAATAGCACTGTACGCACTCAGATCAACACTGGCAGACTGCACTGATTTGTTGATAAGCAGCAGGACTCCTCCTCCTTTAGACAGACGACACGCCTCGAAGTTTCGGTCGCTACGATATACCGCAAACGTGTTGGAACAAAGTTCGGCATCTTGTTCACTTGAAGTAAGCCAAGTCTCAGTGAATGCAATGATATCGTGATCCGCAGAGCCTTCCAGAGATTGAAGTAAAGAGAGTTTGGAGTTAAGTCCTTGCACATTTTGGTAGTAAAACGTGAGTTGAGTAGTTGACGAAGTACGACCATCATTCTGTGATTGCTATTGGTGGTTTATTATATTTGATTTAAAGCGTTTCAGAGTTTCCAGATATACATGACATTTTTTGTCCCATACTTCATGAGAGACGTCAATTTTCGTTTTATGCTGATCATTAAACTTAATACAGTTGATACATTTGGACTCAGTGGCTTTGCAGGCTTTAATCTCATGGTTAGCTGCGCATTTTGGACAGCATGGTTCAGACTTGGAACATTGAGCGGATGTGTGGTGAAAGCCGCAGCATTTGAAACACCTGCGTAGGTCTATTGCATCGTACACAGGGCATAGATCAAAGCCTACAAAAAGTTTCTCATTTTTCAGCATACAATCATAAGTTACTGAATCCACCTGGACGAGAGCTTGAAACACTTTATCATTACGCTTTGTAGGAAACACTTTTAAAATTTGACATTTATGATTGTCAGCAAAGCACGATTTATTTTGATGGCGCAATTGATCTAGGAGTTTTTCTTTACTAATCAACTCAGACATACCTACTATACGAATTCTTGGATTTAATGAAGGTAATTGTTTCACTGTGTAATTCTCTGAAAGATTCTTGTTAATAAGTTCTTGAAATTTATTAGATTGGTCCGTATTAATAATTAGACCGCCATTACTAACATGATGGACAGAGTTTACTTGAATATTGGCTGTCACAGGATTAACGGTCTTCAACAGATCAGATTTAGTGGCTGAAGTGGACTGAGAAGCGTTTTTTGGGCGTAAAATCACAGGAGGCTCTGAGGGACGATTGCATAATGTCTGAGAATATGATGGTTTATGCGTAAGAACATCAGATGATAGTGGACCATTATTAAATTTCTCTTCAAAAACGGAGCTTAAATCTTGTTTGAGTGTGGCTACGCTCGAGGAGATGAATTCAGAAAGATTCTCTTTGATGCTGGAAATGATACTTGGCAATATTACTGTTTCAAGGTTTGTAATTTTCTCAACTATTTTTGAGTATATGCTATAAAAACCTTTTACTTTTTATGTTTATACCATAAAAAGTTTCTACTTTTCGGATATATACATGAAAAGTTTTTACTTTTTGAGTATATACTATAAAAATCTTTTACTTTTTATATTTATACTATAAAAAGTTTTTACTTTTCGGGTATATACATGAAAAGTTTTTACTTTTTGAGTATATAAGATAAAAACCTTTTACTTTTTATGTTTATACCATAAAAAGTTTCTACTTTTCGGGTATATACATGAAAAGTTTTTACTTTTTGAGTATATAATATAAAAACCTTTTACTTTTAATGTTTATACCATAAAATGTTTTTACTTTTCGGGTATATACATGAAAAGTTTTTACTTTTTGAGTATATAATATAAAAACCTATTACTTTTTATGTTTATAACATAAAAAGTTTTTACTTTTCGGGTATATACATGAAAAGTTTTTACTTTTTGAGTATATAATATAAAAACCTTTTCCTTTTTATGTTTATACCATAAAAAGTTTTTACTTTTCGGGTATATACATAAAAAGTTTTTACATTTTGAGTATATAATATAAAAACCTTTTACTTTTTATGTTTATACCATAAAAAGTTTTTACTTTACGGGTATATACATGAAAAGTTTTTACTTTTTGAGTATATAATATAAAAACCTTTTACTTTTTATGTTTATACCATAAAAAGTTTTTACTTTTCGGGTATATACATGAAAAGTTTTTACTTTTTGAGTATATACTATAAAAATCTTTTACTTTTTATGTTTATACCATAAAAAGTTTTTACTTTACGGGTATATACATAAAAAGTTTTTACTTTTTGAGTATATAATATAAAAACCTTTTACTTTTTATGTTTATACATAAAAAGTTTTTACTTGTGGGGTATATACATGAAAAGTTTTCACTTTTTGAGTATATAATATAAAAACCTTTTACTTTTTATGTTTATACCATAAAAAGTTTTTACTTTTCGGGTATATACATGAAAAGTTTTTACTTTTTGAGTATATACTATAAAAATCTTTTACTTTTTATGTTTATACCATAAAAAGTTTTTACTTTACGGGTATATACATAAAAAGTTTTTACTTTTTGAGTATATAATATAAAAACCTTTTACTTTTTATGTTTATACCATAAAAGTTTCTACTTTTCGGGTATATACATGAAAAGTTTTTACTTTTTGAGTATATAATATAAAAACCTTTTACTTTTTATGTTTATATCATAAAAAGTTTTTACTTTTCGGGTATGTACATGTAAAGTTTTCAATTATTGAGTATATACTATAAAAACCTTTACTTTTTATGTTTATACCATAAAAAGTTTTTACTTTTCGGGTATATACATGAAAAGTTTTTAATTTTTCAGTATATCCTATAAAAAGCTTTGACTTTTTATGTTTATAACATAAAAAGTTTTTACTTTTCGGGTATATACATGAAAAGTTTTTACTTTTTGAGTATATAATATAAAAACCTTTTCCTTTTTATGTTTATACCATAAAAAGTTTTTACTTTTCGGGTATATACATAAAAAGTTTTTACTTTTTTGAGTATATAATATAAAAAACCTTTACTTTTTATGTTTATACCATAAAAAGTTTTTACTTTACGGGTATATACATGAAATTTTTTACTTTTTGAGTATATAATATAAAAACCTTTTACTTTTTATGTTTATACCATAAAAAGTTTTTACTTTTCGGGTATATACATGAAAAGTTTTTACTTTTTGAGTATATACTATAAAAACCTTTTACTTTTTATGTTTTATAGAATAAAAAGTTTTTACTTTTCGGGTATATACATAAAAAGTTTTTACTTTTTGAGTATATAATATAAAAACCTTTTACTTTTTATGTTTATACCATAAAAAGTTTTTACTTTTCGGGTATATACATGAAAAGTTTTCACTTTTTGAGTATATACTATAAAAACCTTTTACTTTTTATGTTTATACCATAAAAAGTTTTTACTTTTCGGGTATATACATAAAAACTTTTACTTTTTGAGTATATAATATAAAAACCTTTTACTTTTTATGTTTATACCATAAAAAGTTTTTACTTTTCGGGTATATACATGAAAAGTTTTCACTCTTTGAGTATATACTATAAAAACCTTTTACTTTTTATGTTTATACCATAAAAAGTTTCTACTTTTCGGGTATATACATGAAAAGTTTTTACTTTTTGAGTATATACTATAAAATCCATTTACTTTTTATGTTTATACCATAAAAAGTTTTTACTTTTCGGATATATACATGAAAAGTTTTTAATTTTTCAGTATATCCTATAAAAAGCTTTGACTTTTTATGTTTATAACATAAAAAGTTTTTTACTTTTCGGGTATATACATGAAAAGTTTTTACTTTTTGAGTATATAATATAAAAACCTTTTACTTTTTATGTTTATACCATAAAAAGTTTCTACTTTTCGGGTATATACATGAAAAGTTTTTACTTTTTGAGTATATAATATAAAAACCTTTTACTTTTAATGTTTATACCATAAAATGTTTTTACTTTTCGGGTATATACATGAAAAGTTTTTACTTTTTGAGTATATAATATAAAAACCTATTACTTTTTATGTTTATACCATAAAAAGTTTTTACTTTTCGGGTATATACATGAAAAGTTTTTACTTTTAGAGTATATACTATAAAAAAACTTTTACTTTTTATGTTTATACCATAAAAAGTTTTTAGTTTACGGGTATATACATAAAAAGTTTTTACTTTTTGAGTATATAATATAAAAACCTTTTACTTTTTATGTTTATACCATAAAAAGTTTTTACTTTTCGGGTATATACATGAAAAGTTTTCACTTTTTGAGTATATACTATAAAAACCTTTTACTTTTTATGTTTATACCATAAAAAGTTCTTACTTTTCGGGTATATACATAAAAAGTTTTTACTTTTTGAGTATATAATATAAAAACCTTTTACTTTTTATGTTTATACCATAAAAAGTATTTACTTTTCGGGTATATTCATGAAAAGTTTTCACTTTTTGAGTATATACTATAAAAACCTTTTACTTTTTATGTTTATACCATAAAAAGTTTTTACTATTCGGATATATACATGAAAAGTTTTTAATTTTTCAATATATCCTATAAAAAGCTTTGACTTTTTATGTTTATACCATAAAAAGTTTTTACTTTTCGGGTATATAAATGAAAAGTTTTCACTTTTTGAGTATATACTATAAAAAACTTTTACTTTTTATGTTTATACCATAAAAAGTTTTTACTTTTCGGATATATACAAGAAAAGTTTTTAATTTTTCAGTATATCCTATAAAATGCTTTGACTTTTTATGTTTATTCCATAAAAAGTTTTTACTTTTTGATTATATAATATAAAAACCTTTCACTTTTTATGTTTATACCATAAAATGTTTTTACTTTTCGGGTATATACATGAAAAGTTTTTATTTTTGAGTATATAATATAAAAACCTTTTACTTTTTATGTTTATACTATAAAAAATCTTTACTTTTCGGGTATATACATAAAAAGTATTTACTTTTTGAGTATATAATATAAAAATCTTTAACATTTTATATTTATACTATAAAAAGTTTTTACTTTTCGGGTATATACATGAAAAGTTTTTACTTTTTGAGTATATAATATAAAAACCTTTTACTTTTTATGTTTATACCATAAACAGTTTTTACTTTTCGGATATATACATGAAAAGTTTTTAATTTTTGAGTATATAATATAAAAACCTTTTACTTTTTATGTTTATACCATAAAAAGTTTTTACTTTTCGGGTATATACATGAAAAGTTTTTACTTTTTGAGTATATAATATAAAAACATTTTACTTTTTATGTTTATACAATAAAAAGTTTTTACTTTTCGGATATATACATGAAAAGTTTTTACTTTTTGAGTAAATAATATAAAAACCTTTTACTTTTTATGTTTATGCCATAAAAAGTTTCTACTTTTCGGGTATATACATGAAAAGTTTTTACTTTTCGGATATATACATAAAAAGTTTTTACTTTATGTGTATATAATATAAAAACCTTTTACTTTTTATGTTTATACAATAAAAAGTTTTTACTTTTCGGATATATACATGAAAAGTTTTTACTTTTTGAGTATATAATATAAAAACCTTTTACTTTTTATGTTTATGCCATAAAAAGTTCTTACTTTTCGGGTATATACATAAAAAGTTTTTATTTTTTGAGTATATACTATAAAAATCTTTTACTTTTTATGTTTATACCATAAAAAGTTTTTACTTTACGGGTATTTACATGAAAAGTTTTTACTTATTGAGTATATACTATAATAAGCTTTCACTTTTTATGTTTATACCATAAAAATTTTTACTTTTCGGGTATATACATAAAAAGTATTTACTTTTAGAGTATATACTATAAAAATCTTTTACTTTTATATTTATACTATAAAAAGTTTTTACTTTTCGGGTATATACATGAAACGTTTTTACTTTTTGAGTATATAATATAAAAACATTTTACTTATTATGTTTATACAATAAAAAGTTTTTACTTTTCGGATATATACATGAAAAGTTTTTACTTTTTGAGTATATAATATAAAAACCTTTTACTTTTTATGTTTATGCCATAAAAAGTTTCTACTTTTCGGGTATATACATGAAAAGTTTTTACTTTTCGGGTATATACATAAAAAGTTTTTACTTTTTGTGTATATAATATAAAAACCTTTTACTTTTTATGTTTATACAATAAAAAGTTTTTACTTTTCATATATATACATGAAAAGTTTTTACTTTTTGAGTATATAATATAAAAACCTTTTACTTTTTATGTTTATGCCATAAAAAGTTTCTACTTTTCGGGTATATACATAAAAAGTTTTTACTTTTTGAGTATATACTATAAAAATCTTTTACTTTTTACATTTATACTATAAAAAGTTTTTACTTTTCGGGTATATACATGAAAAGTTTTTACCTTTTGAGTATATAATATAAAAACCTTTTACTTTTTATGTTTATACCATAAAAAGTTTCTACTTTTTGGGTATATACATGAAAAGTTTTTACTTTTTGAGTTTATTATATAAAAACGTTTTACTTTTAATGTTTATACCATAAAATGTTTTTACTTTTCGGGTATATACATAAAAAGTTTTTACTTTTTGAGTATATAATATAAAAACCTTTTACTTTTTATGTTTATACCATAAAAAGTTTTTACTTTTCGGGTATATGCATGAAAAGTTTTCACTTTTTGAGTATATACTATAAAAACCTTTTACTTTTTATGTTTATACCATAAAACGTTTTTACTTTTCGGATATATACATGAAAAGTTTTTAATTTTTCAGTATATCCTATAAAAACTTTGACTTTTTATGTTTATAACATAAAAAGTTTTTACTTTTCGGGTATATACATGAAAAGTTTTTACTTTTTGAGTATATAATATAAAAACCTTTTACTTTTTATGTTATACCATAAAAAGTTTTTACTTTTCGGGTATATACATAAAAAGTTTTTCTTTTTGAGTATATAATATAAAAACCTTTTACTTTTCATGTTTATACTATAAAAAGTTTTTACTTTTCGGGTATGTACATGTAAAGTTTTCACTTTTTGAGTATATACTATAAAAACCTTTTACTTTTTATGTTTATACCATAAAAAGTTTTTACTTTTCGGGTATATACATGAAAAGTTTTTAATTTTTCAGTATATCCTATAAAAAGCTTTGACTTTTTATGTTTATAACATAAAAAGTTTTTACTTTTCGGGTATATACATGAAAAGTTTTTACTTTTTGAGTATATAATATAAAAACCTTTTCCTTTTTATGTTTATACCATAAAAAGTTTTTACTTTTCGGGTATATGCATAAAAAGTTTTTACTTTTTGAGTATATAATATAAAAACCTTTTACTTTTTATGTTTATACCATAAAAAGTTTTACTTTTCGGGTATATGCATAAAAAGTTTTTACTTTTTGAGTATATAATATAAAAACCTTTTACTTTTTATGTTTATACCATAAAAAGTTTTTACTTTTCGGGTATATACATAAAAAGTTTTTACTTTTTGAGTATATAATATAATAACCTTTTACTTTTTATGTTTATACCATAAAAAGTTTTTACTTTTCGGGTATATACATGAAAAGTTTTCACTTTTTGAGTATATACTATAAAAACCATTTACTTTTTATGTTTATACCATAAAAAGTTTTTACTTTTCGGATATACACATGAAAAGTTTTTAATTTTTCAGTATATTTTATAAAAACTTCGACTTTTTATGTTTATGACATAAAAAGTTTTTAATTTTCGGGTATATACATGAAAAGTTTTCACTTTTTGAGTATATACTATAAAAACCTTTTACTTTTTATGTTTAAACCATAAAAAGTTTTTACTGTTCGGGTATATACATAAAAAGTTTTTACTTTTTGAGTATATAATATAAAAACCTTTTACTTTTTATGTTTATACCATAAAAAGTTTTTACTTTTCGGGTATATACATGAAAAGTTTTCACTTTTTGAGTATATACTATAAAAACTTTTTACTTTTTTTGTTTATACCATAAAAAGTTTTTACTTTTCGGATATATACATGAAAAGTTTTTACTTTTTGAGTATATAATATAAAAACCTTTTACTTTTTATGTTTATACCATAAAAAGTTTTTACTTTTCGGGTATATACATGAAAAGTTTTTACTTTTTGAGTATATAATATAAAAACCTTTTACTTTTTATGTTTGTACCATAAAAAGTTTTTACTTTTCGGGTATATACATAAAAAGTTTTTACTTTTTGAGTATATAATATAAAAACCTTTTACTTTTTATGTTTATACCATAAAAAGTTTTTACTTTTCGGGTATATACATGAAAAGTTTTTACTTTTTGAGTATATAATATAAAAACCTTTTACTTTTTATGTTTATGCCATAAAAAGTTTTTACTTTTCGGGTATATACATAAAAAGTTTTTACTTTTTGAGTATATAATATAAATACCTTTTACTTTTTATGTTTATACCATAAAAAGTTTTTACTTTTCGGGTATATGCATGAAAAGTTTTCACTTTTTGAGTATATACTATAAAAACTTTTTACTTTTTATGTTTATACCATAAAAAGTTTTTACTTTTCGGGTATATACATAAAAAGTTTTTACTTTTTGAGTATATAATATAAAAACCTTTTACTTTTTATGTTTATACCATAAAAAGTTTTTACTTTTCGGGTATATACGTGAAAAGTTTTCACTTTTTGAGTATATACTATAAAAACCTTTTACTTTTTATGTTTATACCATACAAAGTTTCTACTTTTCGGGTATATACATGAAAATTTTCATTTTTTGAGTATATGCTATAAAAACCTTTTACTTTTTATGTTTATACCATAAAAAGTTTTTACTATTCGGATATATACATGAAAAGTTTTTAATTTTTCAATATATCCTATAAAAAGCTTTGACTTTTTATGTTTATACCATAAAAAGTTTTTACTTTTCGGGTATATAAATGAAAAGTTTTCACTTTTTGAGTATATACTATAAAAAACTTTTACTTTTTATGTTTATACCATAAAAAGTTTTTACTTTTCGGATATATACAAGAAAAGTTTTTAATTTTTCAGTATATCCTATAAAATGCTTTGACTTTTTATGTTTATACCATAAAAAGTTTTTACTTTTTGATTATATAATATAAAAACCTTTCACTTTTTATGTTTATACCATAAAATGTTTTTACTTTTCGGGTATATACATGAAAAGTTTTTATTTTTGAGTATATAATATAAAAACCTTTTACTTTTTATGTTTATACTATAAAAAATCTTTACTTTTCGGGTATATACATAAAAAGTATTTACTTTTTGAGTATATAATATAAAAATCTTTAACTTTTTATATTTATACTATAAAAAGTTTTTACTTTTCGGGTATATACATGAAAAGTTTTTACTTTTTGAGTATATAATATAAAAACCTTTTACTTTTTATGTTTATACCATAAACAGTTTTTACTTTTCGGATATATACATGAAAAGTTTTTAATTTTTGAGTATATAATATAAAAACCTTTTACTTTTTATGTTTATACCATAAAAAGTTTTTACTTTTCGGGTATATACATGAAAAGTTTTTACTTTTTGAGTATATAATATAAAAACATTTTACTTTTTATGTTTATACAATAAAAAGTTTTTACTTTTCGGATATATACATGAAAAGTTTTTACTTTTTGAGTAAATAATATAAAAACCTTTTACTTTTTATGTTTATGCCATAAAAAGTTTCTACTTTTCGGGTATATACATGAAAAGTTTTTACTTTTCGGATATATACATAAAAAGTTTTTACTTTATGTGTATATAATATAAAAACCTTTTACTTTTTATGTTTATACAATAAAAAGTTTTTACTTTTCGGATATATACATGAAAAGTTTTTACTTTTTGAGTATATAATATAAAAACCTTTTACTTTTTATGTTTATGCCATAAAAAGTTTCTACTTTTCGGGTATATATATGAAAAGTTTTTACTTTTCGGGTATATACATAAAAAGTTTTTACTTTTTGTGTATATAATATAAAAACCTTTTACTTTTTATGTTTATACAATAAAAAGTTTTTACTTTTCATATATATACATGAAAAGTTTTTACTTTTTGAGTATATAATATAAAAACCTTTTACTTTTTATGTTTATGCCATAAAAAGTTTTTACTTTTTGAGTATATACTATAAAAATCTTTTACTTTTTACATTTATACTATAAAAAGTTTTTACTTTTCGGGTATATACATGAAAAGTTTTTACTTTTTGAGTATATAATATAAAAACCTTTTACTTTTTATGTTTATACCATAAAAAGTTTTTACTTTTCGGGTATATACATAAAAAGTTTTTACTTTTTGAGTATATAATATAAAAAACTTTTACTTTTTATGTTTATACCATAAAAAGTTTTTACTTGTCGGGTATATACATGAAAAGTTTTCACTTTTTGAGTATATACTATAAAAACCTTTTACTTTTTATGTTTATACCATAAAAAGTTTTTACTTGTCGGGTATATACATAAAAAGTTTTTACTTTTTGAGTATATAATATAAAAACCTTTTACTTTTTATGTTTATACCATAAAAAGTTTTTACTTTTCGGGTATATTCATGAAAAGGTTTCACTTTTTGAGTATATACTATAAAAAACCTTTTACTTTTAATGTTTATACCATAAAAAGTTTTTACTTTTCGGATATATACATGAAAAGTTTTTAATTTTTCAATATATCCTATAAAAAGCTTTGACTTTTTATGTTTATACCATAAAAAGTTTTTACTTTTCGGATATATACATGAAAAGTTTTTACTTTTTAAGTATATAATATAAAAACCTTTTACTTTTTAAGTTTATACTATAAAAAGTTTTTTCTTTTCGTGTATATACATAAAAAGTTTTTACTTTTTGAGTATATAATATAAAAACCTTTTACTTTTTATGTTTATACCATAAAAAGTTTTTACTTTTCGGGTATATACATGAAAAGTTTTCACTTTTTGAGTATATAATATAAAAACCTTTTACTTTTTATGTTTATACCATAAAAAGTTTTTACTTTTCGGGTATATACATGAAAAGTATTTACTTTTTGAGTATATACTATAAAAACCTTTTACTTTTTATGTTTATACCATAAAAAGTTTTTACTTTTCGGGTATATACTTAACAAGTTTTTACTTTTTGAGTATATAGTATAAAAACCTTTTACTTTTTATGTTTATACCATAAAAAGTTTTTACTTTTCGGGTATATACATGAAAAGTTTTCACTTTTTGAGTATATACTATAAAAACCTTTTACTTTTTATGTTTATACCATAAAAAGTTTTTACATTTCGGGTATATACATAAAAAGTTTTTACTTTTTGAGTATATAATATAAAAACCTTTTACTTTTTATGTTTATACCATAAAAAGTTTTTACTTTTTGGGTATATACATAAAAAGTATTTACTTTTTGAATATATACTATAAAAAGCTTTTACTTTTTATGTTTATACCATAAAAAGTTTTTACTTTTCGGGTATTTACATGAAAAGTTTTTACTTTTTGAGTGTATAATATAATAACCTTTTACTTTTTATGTTTATACCATAAAAAGTTTTTACTTTTTGAGTATATACTATAAAAAGCTTTGACTTTTTATGTTTATACCATAAAAAGTTTTTACTTTTCGGATATATACAAGAAAAGTTTTTACTTTTTGAGTATATACTATAAAAAGCTTTGACTTTTTATGTTTATACCATAAAAAGTTTTCACTTTTCGTGTATATACATGAAAAGTTTTTACTTTTTGAGTATATAATATAAAAACCTTTTACTTT
This sequence comes from Ophonus ardosiacus, assembly GCA_943142095.1. Classification (NCBI taxonomy): domain Eukaryota; kingdom Metazoa; phylum Arthropoda; class Insecta; order Coleoptera; family Carabidae; genus Ophonus; species Ophonus ardosiacus. The sequence continues at coordinate 7,255,892 of OW964825.1, read as the reverse complement.
TTATGTTTATACCATAAAAAGTTTTTACTTTTCGGGTATTTACATGAAAAATATTTTACTTTTTATGTTTATACCATAAAAAGTTTTTACTTCTCGGATATATACATGAAAAGTTTTTTTTTTGACTATATACTATAAAAAGCATTGACTTTTTATGTTTATACCATAAAAAGTTTTTACTTTTCGGGGATATATATAAAAAGTTTTTTTTTTGAGTATATACTATAAAAATCTTTTACTTTTTATGTTTATACCATAAAAAGTTTTTACTTTTTGAGTATATACTATAAAAAGCTTTGACTTTTTATGTTTATACCATAAAAAGTTTTTACTTTTCGGGGATATATATAAAAAGTTTTTACTTTTTGAGTATATACTATAAAAATTTTTTACTTTTTATGTTTTATACCATAAAAAGTTTTTACTTTTCGGATATAAACATGAAAAGTTTTTACTTTTTGATTATATAATATAAAAACCTTTTACTTTTTATGTTTATACCATAAAAAGTTTTTACTTTTCGGGTATATACATGAAAAGTTTTTACTTTTTGAGTATATGCTATAAAAATCTTTTACTTTTTATGTTTATAAAATAAAAAGTTTTTACTTTTCGGATAAATACATGAAAAGTTTTTACTTTTTGAGTATATACTATAAAAAGCTTTTACTTTTTATGTTTATACCATAAAACGTTTTTACTTCTCGGGTATATACATAAAAAGTTTTTCTTTTTGGGTATATACTATAAAAAAGCTTTTACTTTTTATGTTTATACTTTTCGGGTATATACATGAAAAGTTTTTACTTTTTGAGTATATACTATAAAAAGATTTTACTTTTTATGTTTATAAAATAAAAAGTTTTTACTTTTCGGGTATATACATGAAAAGTTTTTACATTTTCAGTATATACTATAAAAAGCTTTGACTTTTTATGTTTATACCATAAAAAGTTTTTACTTTTCGGTTAACTTTTTATGGTATAAACATAAAAAGTAAAAGATTTTTATATTATATACTCAAAAAGTAAAAACTTTTCATATATGTACCTGAAAAGTAAAAACTTTTTATGGTATAAACATAAAAAGTCAAACCTTTTTATAGTATATACTCAAAAAGTAAAAACTTTTCATGTATATACCCGAAAAGTAAAAACTTTTTATGGTATAAACATAAAAAGTAAAATCTTTTTATAGTATATACTCAAAAAGTAAAAACTTTTCATGTATATACCCGAAAAGTAAAAACTTTTTATGGTATAAACATAAAAAGTAAAAGCATTTTATAGTATATACTCAAAAAGTAGAAACTTTTTATGTATATACCCGAGAAGTAAAAACGTTTTATGGTATAAACATAAAAAGTAAAAGCTTTATGAGCTTATTATGAGGATAAGAAAATTTGATATAAGCGCTAGTTTATTTATATATATATATATATATATATATATATATATATATATATATATATTGCCTGTTGTCTATCTTACTGCTAGATGTATTTTAATTTCACACTTGAAGTACTTTGTGTAATTAAAATAGATTGTATGAAAACACGCCGTTAAACATTGTGAGTTTTACAATCACATGGTGATTGTAATTGGTTTTGTCAGGCAAAATCAGCAAGCAATTATATCGATTAAAGATTGCATCGATAGATTCTGTTGCCTGTTGTTATAAAAACAAATGCCTAATTAATTAATGATTTCATTCATTATGTATCAATTACGCAACTATTTTCAATCGCTTATGGCATAAAATTTGCAATTACTGTAGGTATATATGAGTTTTTGCAGAAGTTATTATTAACAGTCAATAGGTTTATGGACAGGATGTAACTACAATATTTAAATATTTTTACATACATTTATGTAATAAGGATTTGGTATTTATTTATAATTAGTAAATAATGTTCAGAAAGTACAATTTATGATAATAAAAATGATTTAAAATCAACAACAAACTTTCAGTGTACCTATCTGTAAAATTTACCTTCTGGGGGTCTATTCTAATTCATAGCCACATGAGCTATCCGCTATATAAGTTCCACTACTAGCCAACAGATGGGGGTCCTCATCCCGCTATCTGACTTGAATCCATCTATTGGCTAGTAGTGGAACTTATTAATATTGCCAGATGTCAAGTTGACAAGTAGTTCGGCTTTTCAATTTTGTAATCAAATACTTGTGTTCGTGTGTTATATCAATAATATTTGATTAATATCCATATATTGTAAGTACCTATTTAAATTATAATAATTATTTATAATTGTAACAAATAGCACATATGGCTATCCGACTTAAATCCATCTGTTGGCTAGTAGTGGAACTTATACAGCGGATAGCGGATAGCACATGTGGCTATCCGACTTGAATCCATCTATTGGCTAGTAGTGGAACTTATATAGCGGATAGCGGATAGCACATGTGGCTATGAATTTAGAATAGACCTCCTGCATCGTTAATATTGTTATTATATTAATGAATTTTTTACAAGAAAAACTGTTAAAAGCTTGTATTAGTGATACATCCGGTTATTTGATATACACTAAAAACTAATAAGCTCTTCTCACATTAGTATGGAATGGGTGTACAAAATTTCAAAATTTTCTAATTGTTTGTATTCAAATAATCATGTTCACAAGATCCACACAGACACACACACACACACACACACACACACACACACACACACACACACACACACACACGCTCAAACACACGCACGCACGTACACACGCATACACGTATCCATAGACATCATTGTAAAAATGTTAAAATCGGATTCTGGGGACATCAAAACGTGCTTATTCACTAAAAATTTTCCTTACCTAGGGTAGCAGAAGGTAAAAATAGCGTTATTTTTATTAACAACTAACATTGGTTGGCCTTGCATTAAGCCACAGAATTAAAGTGCTAATTATCTGTTAGTGATATTATATCTATTGATATCCAACAATAAAATAACAAAAACAATCGTGGGATATAATGAAAGAGTCTGGGAATTGCTAGAACCATTTCATTATCTATATCTTAGTAGCCATGACTATCACTCCGACAACCAAGAAACTGTTACTTACACACATATAATCAGACGTTTTATATTTGAAAACGTGTAATTATACAAATTTTGCAAATTTTTCTTTCTCACTTATATGCATAATTACCAATTAATAATTGATTTTTAATTTACCCACATCCTTATCAGTGTTTTCTTGACATGATGACAATATAATTTCATGTTACAGTTATACAGTGTGAGAGTTTGTTTCATATTAATCTAATTTATAAATATTCATAATGACCTACATGAAATCATCATGAAATCAAATATTTTTTCGTGTACCAAATTATACAACTACAGCTACTGATCTATTCATACTGGAATTTAATAAGACAAATTCTGTTTTAAATGCCCTATTTACTCGTCTCCCATTTTGGTATAACAAGTAGGTAATCGAAATTAGATCATTTTTCTGATATATTTCTGTTTAGTCAAAATTTGACAGTTGCAAATAATTTGCTGAATTTACACGGATTACGAAGGCTGGACCCTGATTTATCAGATTTTAACATAATTTTTGGTGAATTCTGATAGCAATGATGTAAACATAATGGCTCGTACCACGATCACGGTTCTAAGACCGGTATTAGTTAAAACCTTGACGACGACTTGACACATACTTCAGGGTTATCAACAAAAATCAGTGATGCCACTATACTGATTAAACCGAAAATGTACTGACAGGCATATTCAATACATTTGGCTTCAATATTCTAAATAATTTATCTTAAAAACAAGTCCAGAGACAAATCATATTAAACAATTTAAAATAATGAAGCCAAATGTATTAAATATGCCTATCGGTACATTTTCGGTTTAATTAGTATAGTGGCATCACTGATTTTCTTTATAACCCTGAAGTATGTGTCAAATAGTTAGCAAGGTTCTAGCTAACACCAATGTTAGAACCGTGATCGTGGTACGAGCCAATCTGTTTTAATATTTTTATGAAAATTTTATATTGTTTTATTTTTTGTGGTCGTCGGAAAAATATCGTGTACAACACGTGCTGAAAGGGTATTTCACACTCACGTGTATCCAACTTTCAGCACTAGTTATACAATATACTATTGCAGATGACTTTTATACAATATTTTCCCTACAAGCGAAATGTTAGTGCTATTTTGTACATGTATGAGTGTACAGGCATCTTCAAATATTGTTGGTTGACAATTAAATTAACCGAATGTGCATGTTGCCTAGTTACGTATTTACTTTTCACCCACAAGTGCTTGAAAAGTACTTTTCGCACTAGTGCTTGAAAAGTGACACTTTACGCACTGTAAAGAGAATTGCAAGAAAAATTTTTTTTAGAAATTCGTAAAATTAGATGCAATTTATTTTTATACTATTAGATTCCTAATAATTAAACTAGAATTACGTATTGTTTGAAAATAAATTAAAATATTGGATTTTCGTTAAGAAATAAAAATAATACATTAAAAAACAAGTATCATAAGGCAATCTGTTAACGCACGAGTTCTAGTTTTGCAAAGGGGGAGCACCTTTTCTATCTTTAAACTTTGTCAAACTTCTGTGAGATGACATGGAGAGACCAGCCATTTTTCTCGATGAAATGTTACAATATAATAAACAATATTCTCTTTTGTTAAATAAACATAAATTTCGAAATAATAATTTTTTTCAGTTGTTTGTTATTGCTTTTCTCTAGTGATTCTGTCGAGACGAGATATTTCTCGATTCTCGCCTCGTTTCGTACTCGAGATTTCTCGTCTCGACGAGACGAGAGAGGAATGTAAAAAATATTTTACGAGACGAGAAATATTTGCCGAGATCTCGATTCTCGAAAACTGTTCCGAGATTTCTCGGTTGTTATTTTTTTGAACAAAAAGGTAATAAAGTATTTGACATTTTATTAGAATTTGTTGAGCGTGCATTACACGATAAAGTTTTTCTTTTCAAGTTTTGTCTCTCGAACAATAACATAAGTGCAAGAGAGACAACTGAATAGAGTTTTAACGAAAAACTTTTAAAGAAAAACTGGAACATGCGCTACTTTTTTCTTAAAAGTCCCTACAAATTTTAATTGTCAAGTAACTGTCAAATGTCATTTGTGTTTATATTTTTGATGTATACAAGTAGTGTTATAAGCGATCGATATTAAACTGAAAAATGGCAAAATGGGATAGAGAAGTAACTAAAATCATAATATAAATATAACCTGAATTTTGACACTTGGATATTTTAATTCACGCAAAACTTGATCGTGTAAATATACTTGTCAGGTCTCTTATAAAGAAATTTTTCAAGTCACTTGAAAATAAAAACTTCATCGTGTAATCCAGGTTTAGCTAAGATTTTTAGCGTTATTTTCTTTTTCATGTTTTATAACAGATTAGAAAATACTAGATATATATTAAATTAATAAAATTATAACAAAAAATTTGCACAAGTTTTAGGTTTTATCAAATTTTGACAGATAAAATGACTAATATTTATATTTTTGTACAAATTACTATTAATACAAAATTGTATAAATTTAATAATTAGTTTTGTAACAGGGGGGAGGGGGGGGTCAGATGATTCTGTTTACTTTCTCTTTGTTCTCTTACCCAACGATGACACTTTTTCTCTTTGCCGAACGGTGACTTTATCTAACTGGTGGACACTTCACCGAACGACTACTGCTTTATTGAGGAGGAACACGCTCTTACAATCACTACCACTAAACACTTGATGATAGATGATGAACACATCTTAAATGGATGACACACACAATATTTTATACTAATTTTAACTTTAACTAACTTTATTTACATAATTACATTAATAATACTAAATCATTATTATTAATTACACTAAACTACTAACACAAAACTATACTCTTACAGTTACATTGTTATCTAATTATGAGTACTGGCGTAAAACGCCCAAAAACTAAACACAGATTACATGTCTGACCTGTCTGAGCCCTTAATCTCGACTGCCTTAAAACAAAAGGGTCATCTCTTCAACAGGCATATCTGATGAAGGGTGCGAGGGTGTAGCATCCATAACAAAATAACAAGATTTCACATAGTCTAGGCAATAACTTATATAGTTAATTGTCAAAACAATAAATGTCTACGCGGTTGACATCTAGACTAAACAGATATATGAGAGAATAATGATTATTATTTCTAAACAGAATTTTGTCTTACAAAGATAACAGAATTAAAATGTTGATATTGAAACTATAATTTAGAAGAGTTTATATTAAAGTTCATTACTTGTTATTTCACTATTCTCACCTTGTTACAGTTTATGGGACCAAAATATATAATACATATTAAATTTCCGTCGAGAAATCTCGGCGAGAACCTCGGCCGAGACGAGACTCTATTAAACGAGACGAGATAAATTTCGAGACGAGACATAATTTTATGAATTTGAATCGAGACGAGACGAGACAATAAATTTCTCGTCTCGTCTCGTGTCGACCGAATCACTACTTTTCTCGTAACTACCAGGTGTACCTATTTATATTTTTGGTCGACATTGTTTCTACTTCTTTAATGCCCGGTTTCTCCACAGCGACTTAAGTTGTTGATTATTAAAGTGCTACGTAATTGTAAGTATGACTTATATCCCAATTGCGTTGCACCAGCAAATTCAAATGCGAACTTAACTTATGTCACAAATTACATTGGCAACAGCGTAATGTTGTTCTATGATTGGTCAATTTGAAATTTAGCGATTCAAAATAAAATACCGGCTGTCAAATGTCAAAGCTGCCAATGTGTTTAACAGGGTTTATATTTGTATTCATTCAACAATATTCGATATGGATTTACAGGATTTCCCTAATTTTGACGACTTTAACGTCGTGGATACTGTGATTGAAGTCGATAATGTCGAAAATGGTAGGACTCCGCGACAAATAAGTAACAGAATTGATTTGTTCCAAATATATTATTTATTTTTAATACTTTTATGTGGACCACCGCCAGTCCTGTAAACTGAAGCCTTTTTCTTCGATGTCGTCTTCCTTACGTCAGTCTACATAATTGCACACATTTTATTGCCAATGCTGCGGCAATTAATTTCTAGGTGTTATCTTTTTGAATATTGGACATGGCCACCGCAATGATTTTTTTATTTTCAATATTCTCTTTAAATCTTTGTTTCTACAATCTCACAGACCAATTTTCTTCCTCTTTGCTACAATTTAATCGTTTCTTCTTTATATCATCTAATTTCTTGCCATAAGAGCCCAAAACGAAACAAATTTACCGCGACTTACCGATATGTCAACTGACATATGACACATAACCACATAAGTCACCGTTTTTTTCTACTTACATTTAAGTGCTACTTACGTCTCACATTTTGACATTTTTGCGTGGTGCAACAGTTTAAGGTGGAACTTAGGAATAAGCAACGACTTAAGTCGTAAGTTGCTCTGGAGAAACCGGGCATAACTTTCTTGATAAAAAGATTTATAAATTCATGTTTTCAAAGAAAAATATATGTAATTTGTGTTACAAATATTGCTATCCAAGAAAACATACACTTCTCATAAAATACTGTTTTATTTTACCTGTATGTAAAATAAGAAACTATGTCAAGTTTTCTTTACACATGTATTTACTGTATCTTTTCCATCTTTATAGCTAGTAGTCCATTACTAATTCACAACAAACATGAAAATAGAAACGACGTGACATCTGTATCTTGTAGTTAACTGTAATGAGAGAGTATTTACGGTTTTATCTCTAAACACCAATAAAGAATACAGAGCGATAGTTATTTGCCAACTGTCAGCATATTTAAGAACTAATAATTTATCAGCAATAGCGACTCTCACTGTTCTTATTTATTTTTAAGGTGGTACATACTTTCATGACAGTCTAAAAGAAAAGTTTCGCTGCCAAATGAATAAATAAAAACAGTTATTCTTATTTTTAATTGTTTAGATTTAAGAGTTATTATTAAAGGAATAATTCCTTTATTACAATATTATATTCAAGAAAATATTTACAATACTATGTGAGTTCAGTGAATGTTATCCTGTATAGAGAAATAAATGTAGGAAATTGAATCTCCTTAGGTCATATTTTGGGGAATCGCAAAAAACTGTTTTCATATGTTCCAAGTGAATAATTATATAATGTTGAGAATATAATTCATTAGTCACGTGACATGTTTTCCGCCAATCAGCATTCAGAATCTCTCTAGTTACATGTCTATCACAGCGATGATAAAAAACAAAGAAATTGTCACCTTATTTATATTCGTTACTAAGGGATTTTTACAACATTCACAGTTAACTTAACAAAAATTCATTATATTCTCTTAATAAATATTTAACTTTCATTGTACATCACATAATGTGTATGTGTGTGTGTGTGTGTGTGTGTGTGTGTGTGTGTGTGTGTGTGTGTGTGTGTGTGTGTGTGTGTGTGTGTGTGTGTGGGTATGTGTGTGGGTATGTGTGTATGGCTGGATGTTGGACGGACTATTCCTCAAAAACTTTAAGACATAATACCTGTTCAATTATGAATTCCTCAATCTGACATTCCTGGGAAGAACTGAAAAGGTTTTGGTAACAATTGAACAACCGGAAGTAGTAGTTTTTAAAATAAATTCTTCCAAATATTAATTTTTGATATTACTAAATATGAAGAACAAAATTCTACACCTGATACATTTAATTTTTTTATTATATCCTCTATAAATTAGAGATAAAGACGCTATATAGAATATCGGGAGTCGAGTAGGCGAAACTACACTAAGGAAACCAGTTGACAAATTCAAATGTTTATAACATAATTTGTAAATGACAGATTTCAGTGTCAAAAATCAACAGTTTTAGTGACATTTTGATAGCTTTTTCTGGGAAGTATATTTAATCTTTCTTATTGTTTTATTAATTAAATATTTGAATTTATAGGTAATATGCATATATCCATCAGAATACCGCCAATCTGGTTAATGAATTGGAATTTAGAAACTTCCTTACAATGAAAAATATATATAATTAGAATTATATGTGCGCAGAAGACATTTTAAATACAATAAAAAACAATATTTCGGTAAAGTTCTGTAATATTTTGTTATAAAACGACGGTTCGATGGCAAAGTGCAATACAATACTTATATAGCCTAATATGGAAATGGCGAGAGGTATAGTGCTGGCCACAACAGATTTTTTTTATTAGCATTTAATGATAAGAAAATATTTTATTTTCATTGGTTGGAAAAGTATTTTTACATAAATTATGGATACAAAGTTTGAGAAGAATTAAACTTCGTTTTTTATATATTTACTGTTTCTTTACAAAATAATTATGTAACTGATTTGTTAGTATTAATAGTTAGGAGAATAAGAAATACATCCGCTGAAAATGTAGAATATGGTTGTTTTAAACAAAAAATTTCCTTAAGATCGTAATTTTCATAAAATTTTAAGAATCACAATAGATTCTTTAAAAATAAAAGAAAAATACTGTATATTTGAAGAGAACGTTACTTTTGTTAATTTAATAAATAAAACTGAAGTACATTGTTAACGTGGAGAATGCACCACAGATGTAACTTTGTGTGCTATTTGAAAATTGGAAATATTTTTCAAGATGTAGTCAGTATTTCATATACCCAGTTGTACCAATATATTAATTGAGAATTAAACAAAAATTAAAAAAATATTTATACGTATAAAACATGTATATTATAAAATAAAGGTTGATTTAAATTTAATTAAAATAAGAATTCTAAATTTATACTTCTTTCATTGCATCCCACCTACATTGTAATTTAAATTCATTTAAAATTTACATTTGGATTATTTAGATGAATAAGGAATACATCATATTTACATAAATTAATGTTTCTGGACCACAACTATGAAAGTAGAAAATTACAAAATTTGAAAAATTAATATCTCTCTTGTTTATTCGAATTTTCAAACAGTATTTACAGCAATACTCTTCGTTTTTGAAGCACTTTTAGAATATATGTTTTTTAAAAAAATACCTGTGATCTTAAGTCGAGAGTTTTGTCTAGACTCAAGACTTTCTCGACAAGACTTGATGCTAGTCTCGTCTCGTCTCGACTTTTCTAGTCGAGACCAAATGATGGTTTCGTCTCGACAAGACCAAGACCGGTCTTGGTCTTGTGGCAACACTAGTTTATTATTATTTCAGTCGCAACTTCCTTGAAATAGTTCACAACGACAACGTTATTGAATATTTATAAATAATTAATTTATAAGTTACGACGTGCGTAATTTGCACTTGTAAAGATTTCCATGTAAATGTTTCTCTTCCTTTCATTGACCAACCTATTAATTTAAACTGCGGTTGTGTTAACATTTTTCCCTTAATAGTCGATAGATTAAATCAAAATATAAATAAAATGTAAAACAACCATTACCGATACGAATTGGAAGAAGCAGCGCACAGCAACACGTTCAAATTAGTTATCGTTAGTCATTTGTGCATATGAGATTAAGAACTCATTTGAATAACATCTCTCGTTCCGATAGAACGTTTTAGCAGTTATGCCAGTAAGCAAATGGTGCCTAATGTATATTCAACTTATAGCATGTAAATTCACTTATTTTAATATTCAAATGCAAATTTTAATACACAAAGAATGACTGCAAGAAACAATTTAGGATGGACATAAAAGCGACTAGTGGTAATTCAATGTGAAATGCGAATGATTTGCAAAATGCTAATTATATTCTTCTGCATTTCATTACAACACATAACTCCGATAGTAATTCCATCTCGAATTTTAATTTTGATGAAACTGTAGAAAGTTGTCTTCACATCGGAATAGGGCTCCCACTTTTCTTTTATAAAACTTCAGCTAAATTGAAAGCGATCTATAGCAGTAGAAATTTTTAATGGAGACATAAAATTGACGTCACAGGACATAGATCCTATCCTCGAGTAATACATGTCTTTAGAAAAAAACAACAAGGTCGAAGAAATAGTTGAGAATTACTATAACCTCTCTTCTCTATGTATTGTCCTAATAAACTTTGACATTTACACTATTTTATTTTGCCGTGGTGTTTCAGGTTTGTATGAGTGATCAGTTTTGTTATTACATTGACAGCTTATGGCCAGCGCATTACCTTCCGTCAATTCTATGTATTTTGCACAAATCCTTTACCCAAAGTTCCTAGGAAAAATAAATAAATAAATATATCATCACGGCTTATTACCCATTTCTGGGTGTGCCAGTAATACAACACATGTAGACATCGGTAATGATGACGATATATTTTACCGTGTGGGCGCTTACCAGGTGTCACCTCACGGGCACTCATAGCTGGCGTGGAGAGTGCTTCACAGGGGTCACTTTTGTGCCATTTAAAATTGGAAATATTTGGCGTCAGTCGGGAGCGAACCCGGTTCCCCCAGGTTCGCGACCAGACACTCAGGCACGCGGCCACGGGACCAAGTTCCTAGGATTTTTCTATATATCCAGTAAAATTGTAACACGAACATATTCTATTTTCTATTTCATACGGAAAGTTCCATGGAAAAAATTCTATATATCCCGTAAAATTATAACACGAACATATAATATGTAAATTTTACTAGACACTAACATCTGTCAATTAAAATATTCGAATATATCACTAGTTTCCATGGTTATAACATAGCTGGTTGATTTATAATAGTTAATCTCTTTAAAATTCTTTAATTGTATTGTTGCGATTCTGTAATTTTCTATAAGACTATAGAATTGTAGCTCAACAAAAGAGCACCATTTTTTAATGTCAAACGATAACAAATGTATTAATAAACAAAAATTGTTGCGATTTTGTTAACTTTTACATTTCTATAGCGTTACAGAAAATTACAGAATCGCACTATTAATCTTTTGAATATGAAGGCAAATGTGTAGTCAAACTATATATGTATATTTATCTATAACATATATACAAAAATCTGTTGTGGCCAGCACAAGACCTCTCGCCATTTCCATATTAGGCTATATAAGTATTGTATTGCACTTCGCTTCTGATGGATATATGCATTTTGCCACAATTTTACCTATAATTTCAAATATTTAATTAATAAAACAATAAGAAAAGTTAAATATACTTCCCAGAAAAAGCTATCAGAATGTCACTAAAACTGTTGATATTTGACAATGACATGTGTCATGTTATAAACATTGGGATTTGTCAACTGGTTTCCTTTGTGCCTTGGCCTCTGCGATTAGTTTACTCTATAAATTATAGAGTCTTTATCTCTAAATCTATACAAGATATAATAAAAATTTTAAGTGTATTAGATGGAGAATTTTATGTTCTTCAATATTTAATAAAAAAACTCCCAAAAATTTATATTTAGAAGAAATTTTCTAAGAAACTACTACTTTCGGTTGTTCAGTTGTTTCCAGCTCTTCTCAGGAATGTCAGATTAAGGAAACTGCAGTTAAATATTTTTTAAGTCATAATTTTTGAGGAATCATGTCTACAACATCCAGACATACATACACACACACACATACATACACACATCCACACACACACATCATTTTAAAAAATGTTATAATCGGATTCTAGGGACCTTAAATCGTGCTTATTCAATAAAATCTGGATATGCGAATTTTAGCATGAATCCAATACCTCTCTTAGCGAGAGGTAAAAAGTATGACTGCATACCTGTAAAAAATTTAAAATCTTTAATGCATTTAAAGGTATTGTTCGATGAAAAGCTATTTTGAGTTACAAATAAAATACCATTTCCGGATAATTGTTTTACATCAAAATCTAACGACTTCTCTTCATATTAAAATAAGGTAGAAATACAAATTTTCAGAATTTTTGAGTGATTGTAGGTTTTTGGGTTAGAGCGTTGATAAAATCCATACACATTCTAGGGACCTTAAAACGTGGTCATTTACAAATATCACAACATGCGATTTATAGCACGATTACCACCCTTACTAAGGGTAGCGAGAGGTAAAAACCAGTGTGCTTTTTTCTCCTGTAAAAATCTTGTTTTAAATATGTGTTTACCTTGTAAGTGTGGAAAATGGCATTCATTTTGAATTTGAGAACTTATTTCCCGCATGATTATAGAAAAAATTACATATATTAAAAAAAAGTATTTCTCATAGATTTTTTAGATTAGTTATTTCCATGTAATATACGTTTATATCCGTGTATAATGGATTTCCACAAATTTGTAAAACTTGTTGTTACAAGTTATTATTACCATATATATTACAAATGTAATTTATAGCTAAGTTGGAGCTTTAAACATAGTTTTAACCGTAAATTTAAATGGTATAATTACTCAGGAGCCGTTAAATGACAAAGACTAGTATTACCACGCGTTACTTACACGACGGAGCCGTGTACGCATGTTTCACATTTTTATCTTAATATTACTTCAGTAAGCGGAGAAATTAACAGTTTGCTCAAGTCGTTTAAATACCAATTAATTGCACATTTAAATAATCGTGGGAGATGACTTTGCATTACATTCTTTATTATATTCATTTTACATAATTTCAAAAACATTAAATTTTCAACACATTTACTTTTTAACACAAGTTAAAATTTATAATTTATGTCACATAGAGATTGGTTTATGATGAATTTAATGTACGAATTTACAATTTATAATTTAATTTTAAAATATAAATATACTTAAAACGCATACGATGGTTCATGAACGATTTACAAATTTAGAAATTTGAAATTAAAGCTGTGTCCGATGTTGCACTTTTATCTCCCTAATATCTAAATCCTAAATTTATATGCCCTAAATCTAGTGATTATTTAGGATTTAAGGAATTAGATTTTAGGGTTTTGCAGGAGCACACTATGCCTTGAAGTTGACGCGCCCTAATTAAACAAATCAAGTTCGTTGCTATCATTTGTACAAAACATCAAATATAATTATATATATATATATATATATATATATATATATATATATATATATAATTACGCCGCACCAATGAATGGTCGTAAAGCCATAGCGTTTGTTTGTACTGGTAATGTAGATCTCCTGTTTGAGGTTTCGACAATAGTTTGGAGGTTAGTATTTTAGTTTGTCTTTTTGGTATCGATATTTTAGGCACAGTCTGTCCAGTTTTTAAATCGGGTTGTCCTAGTAATATCGTAATAATAGGCCAATAACAATTTTATCGGTATTTTCAAAAATTTTCGAAAGAGTGTTATACGACAAATTATAAAATCATATAAGCTGTGTTCTAACAGATAAACAACATGGTTTTGTCAGAAACAAATCAACAGTCACTAACTTATGTATATTCTCTAAAGTCGTAGCGACAGCAATTGACAGCAAATCCCAACTAGATGTAGTATACACTGACCTAACGAAAGCGTTTGATAAGGTTGACCACTCTGAGCTGCTCAGTAAATTGAAAACTTTCCAATTAGACACTAATTTAATAAACTTTTTCAATAGTTATTTACGTGCCAGAACACATTATGTAACATATGATAATAATAAATCAAAAACCTTTATACCTACATCAGGAATCCCTCAAGGGACACTCCTAGGGCTCCTTATGTTCATAATGTTTATTAATGATTTACCCTCAGGTCTTCAATTTTCCAATTGTTTACTATATGCAGATGATGTAAAAATATATTCTGAAATTTGTGATATTGAGGATTGTAATAATTTTCAAAAAGACGATATTGTAAGCACATGGTGTATGAAAAATAAACTTCAAATGAATATAAGCAAATGTAAAATAGTTAGTTATAGTAGAAAAAGGGAATGTATTACCTTTGAATATTCTATCGAATCACAATGCTTAGAAAGAGTAGAAATAATTAAAGATTTAGGAGTTCTTTTTCAATCGGACTTCAAATTTATAAAACATATAGTCCACATTGTAAGCGAAAGTCAACACAAATTAAGTTTTATCTTAAGAATGGGAAACAAATTTGAATGTGAAACTCTTATTAATCTATTTAATTCATTAGTTAGAAGCAAACTGGAGTACGCATCCATAATTTGGTCTCCCACAACCGCTACTCATTGTGATATGATCGAAAAGTACAGAAAAAATTACTTAGATACCTGTACTTCAAGAGATTTCATGTATTTTCTATATATGTTTCACATACGGAGCACAGAAATATATTTAATATTACTCTGTTACAGACAAGAAGAGAATTTATATCTATGTTATTTATTGTAAATTTAGTAAATGGAAAAATTTGTCTTCGTGAAATATTGCAAGAAATTAATTTTTCCGTTCCAAATGTGTCATTAAGACCACGATTTATATTGTTTGAAATTAAAAAATCATGTTCTCCATTAAATGAAATTTTAAACGTAGCTAATTGTTTATTTCTTAGAAATAAAAATTTCGACTTGTTTAATTGTAAGAAAATAGATTTATTTAAAATATTTTTTAAGACACCTTATTGATATTGATATTGAATAAGTTAAACATCTATTGTAAAATGTTTATAGTATGCTAACTGTTAATATGTAATTGGGGGTTACCCTGTTTATTATCAGTATAAATAAACTTATTATTTAAATCAAATATAATAATAAAATACCTTCCTTCACAAATTATTATTATTATTATTATTATTATTATTATTATTTTATTATTATATTTGCTTTAAATTATATATCTTCACGTATACTCAAATAATTATAAACTTATTATTATTATTATTTTAAATTACATGTAAATACCCATGTGTTTATTTGTGTAGTAATTAATATATTTGAGAGCCCAGAGAGAGAGAGAAATGAACTAATGTCAAATTCAAATTAAAATTTTCTTGCATACGTTACATTTTTAAACATTCAGTTCAATATAATGACGTCACAGAAAATTTTTTTTCTTAATTTACTAAAAAACAAATATTTTTTTTAAATTAAAATTTATATTTTTATATATGTTTTCAACATAACATTAGGTATATAGTGATAGAAATCGGCTTTTCAGTACCACGCAAGTAGCCCTTTGACGGAAGTAATGTGCTGGCTAGGCCACATCAGATATTTTTCTTTGAAATTTGTTATTTGAAGTAAATATGTGGGCAGCACATGACAATCAATCGTGTTGTAGTAACCACTCACATTTCATGTATAAGTTGTGTAGGCAATTACCCCAAGGTATGTTATTAGCCTCTCGTCATCATTCAGATTCAGATACCGTTCACTATATTACTAATGCGCGTATTCACTTCAAAAATGCTCTCAGCGACCAAACACTGGTCGTTATGCAAATTTTTACGATGCTTTGTTAAATATCGAAAACTAATTATGGATAAAATCGAGAGATATGATCGAGATATAATGGTAGCATTGTACAAACCTACGCGAAGTTGAATTAGAGCAGGCCTGCAGCTAGGATTGATTAGAATGCCTATAAAAAGCATAAAACGAAAATAATATACTACTTCGGCAAATACTATCTAATGTACAAGCCAATAATTTGGAGAAAATTTGCAACGAAGTTTTTTTTTATTATTTTTAATAACATAATGTAGATATCCGAAGATAAATATCTGCCTTTATCCTTTCCCTTTTTCATTGTTACATTTATTAGTAAAGTATACATAAAATAAATTTAATTTTTATTAATATAAATACATATTTACTAATGCTATAAACTTTATAACTTCCTTTCCACTTAACTATTGTTAATTTTACAATTATCTTTATAAAACAACATAAATATTAGGTACTTTGAAATGATTAATTTTTTGACAGTGACATTTAATTGTCAGCTGCAAACATTTGAGATCTAAACTAGTGTATCAAAGGAGATATGTGTTTAAAACATAGGATTTTATATAGGTATATGCATTTTACCTACAATTTTAAATATTTAATTAATGAAACAATAAGAAATATTAAATGTACAATTGCGGCTAAAAAAAAAAAAATAGAAACACCTACGTTTATCTAGTTAGCTGCTTTTATGAATTTTTAACATTGTAAATTGACTTCCATGTCAAAATGACATCAAATAATGTCACACAAGCAGTGGCGTTTCATTATGAAATACATAAAACTGTTTTTATTTACTTAATTTTTATTTTACTAATTAAATAATTTAATCAAAACAGAGAAAGAGAAACGTATATTACTTATATGAAAAATTAAATATAATGAAAAACGGTGAATACATTATTATAAATCAAAAAATCAAAAACAAAGAATTAATATTTTATTCAAATGTCGAGGCATTTTAGTGCTTTCAAATCATTTTCATTTAATGAGACATTGACATTTATGTAAATAATTACAGAAAATTTACGACGCCTATGTTTGAATATCCTGGCAAAGACTACAATTACAAAAATAAAAAATAGGTGTTTCCATTTTTCTGGCCGCAATTGTACTTCCCAGAAAAAGATTTCAGAATGTTACTAAAACTGTTGATTTTTGACACTGACATCTGTCATTTACAAACTATGTTATAAATATTTGAATATGTCAACTGGTTTCCTTAGTGTCTTAGCCTCTGCGATTAGATTATTCTATATATTACAGTGCCTTTATCTCTAAATCTATACAAGATATAATAAAATGTTTAAATGTATCAGATGTAAAATTTTATGTTCTTCGATAATAATAATAACAGAAATTTTCAAAAAATAATATATAGAATATTTTTTTAAAGAAACTATTACTTTCGGTTGTCCAATTGTTACCAAAATCTAATCAGCTCTTCCCAGGAATGTCAGATTGAGGAACCTGCAGTTAAATATTTTTTAAGTCTTATAGTATTTAAGAAACCGTGGTTCCAACATACACATACACACACACACTCACACACACACTCACGTACACACACACACACACACACATACACACACACATCATCGTAAAAATGTTATAATCGGATTATAAAGACTTTAAAACGTGCTTATCCACTAAAATCTGAATATGCCAATTTTAGCATGATTCCAACACCTCTCTTAGCAGTGGCGTAGCCAAGGGGGGTGTTTTCGAGTTTAAACCCTCCCCATTGGTAATATTAATACATATTTTATTTCAATAAATAAATGATCTATTTCATAAAACGTATAAGTTTGACACATTTTATTTTAATAAATAATTGATATATTTCAAAAAACGTATAAGTTTGACACATATCTTATATTAATAAATAAATGATTTCTTTCATAAAAACGTATAAGTTTGACGCAAAATTGTAACTAACGAAAATAGAGTACTTATAATGTGTGTGAGTAGTATTTACTTCTACACAACGAACTCTCTCCCCCACATATATTCAATATCCACCCCCTTTTTAAAATCCTGGCTACGCCACTGTCTCTTAGCGAGAGGTAATAAAAATTAAATAGCGGGAGGTATTGTGTTGGCCACATCAGATTTTTTCCTAATATTAATTATTAATTAATAGTAGGTATTCTCTGACGGTTACTAGAATAAACCAAACATTTGTTTGGAGCGACCACACATTAATAACGACTTGTGTGTTTACGATTACGACTGATTTTTTCAAACAATTACCTTCAAAGAGTGCTGACTAATTTATGTGGTGCAAACGACGCAGTTGTGCCCTCATAATTCTCTTACTTCCTTTGAGCTGTTAACTGAGGGTGGTGGCAATAAATAAGTTCGTTTCACACTGGCCAATTGTCACGGAACCAATTACAAGTATGCCTTGCATGCGAATTTATATTTAGGTTAACAAGCGTGAAAATATCCACTGCAAAGTAAACACAGGTGTAATAAAATCTAATTTATGGTCTCTTCATTATGAATGATACAAAGCTCCCGCCATTAAATGGCTTTTGTGGTGTGCTAATGTTACCGGGAAATCTTTTATGTTTTTGTTATAAATATGATTTATTGCCAACATCCGAAAAGGATTTATAATGTGAAATAAATATTAATCCTTTTTATTAATTTCTCTGATTGTATTCTATTAATTATTTTATTGTTAAAAAAGGTTTATTATTGTTAATTATATAATTCTTAATTATTTTAATTACATCTTATAACTGTGAAACGTTCAAATTTATGTTGTATTCACATTATAAAAATTAATAGATTTTATAAATATGATTTATAACTGTTTTCTGATTAGGTTCTTCCATTTCTTGTACATGCTTCTGAATAACTTTATGTTGATTGATCTTAGAACATTAGCAATGTATAAAATTACACAAAACAAATATTGACAACTGTAGAGAATCGATATGACATCTGGTGACTAAATTTTAAACTAGTGCATGACGGTAGGTGCGAGCAAATACATCATTATGTTAGCATACATTTTTTAAAAGTATTTCTTTTATACGAAAATGAAAGTTGCAAAACGCGGTAAAAGCAACATTATGTGTTGCTTATAGGGGTGTCATTCGCTTATGAGTAGGGAAACTCATTTAATTTTCCACATTTTTTCAAAAATAGGTAAAAATAAAGTGACTATAATTACAAATGCAGGCATTCAACAAACATTGGATAGATTTCAAGCTTGGAAGTATGTTTTACGTTCTGGAAAACAAATTTTCAAGTATATAAGAGTATGTTCGAGACATTTTAAAGACAGTGGCTGGTAGCACAAGCCTTGTTTTAATTAAAACACTGTTTTAAAAAATGTCAAATTCAAATTTCAATATTTAATTTCACCCTTATGCGTATAGAACGATTTTTTTTAAATATTTGTTTGAATATAAACTATGTTCTGCTTTAAAATTATATTTTGATAAATTTGATATTATTTATTTTTATTATTAAATAATGAAATTTGACATTTCTTAAAACAGCGTTTTAGTTAAAACAAGGCTTGTGCTACCAGCCAATAACTTTATTCTTCCAGGTATTATTATTAATAATTATATTTGAAACATATTTATAATTATTTAAATTTTTAGAAATTCCTTCTCAACGGAGAAATTAAAAAAAAATTATGTACCATATTTGTGACGACAGAGCACTTGCTTGAAGTCAGAGTGATATTACATTTATAATTTCTCGATAACTCTCGGTAATTCCACATAATATAATGTGATTCGCATTCAGAACTTCTTCGCCTGTTTAAAAGATTAATATTTTAAATAAAGTAGTAAATGAACATTATATACAATCATACCTTCAACAATATTCCTAGAATGATCAGTAGCCTTTAGAAAGTCAAATATCTGAACAATACTTAGCTTCATTTTCAAGAAATACAAGCAAAATTGTATCATATGATAGTGACAGATTGTACACCTACCGTCATACATCCGCCATATTGAAAATGCTTGCTGCGCCTCTATCGGTTATTTCAGTTGAGAATCGTCACTTTCAATGTACTCTCCTCCCCGAAGTCTACACCGTCCGATGCTAATATTCCATTGTTGGAAGCAATGCCTGCAGGCCTTTTTTGTTAGGTTGTTCATAAGCTCTGCCGCTTTTCTATTACAACATCTCGGCCCCGAATTTAGTGCATTTTAACGCAGAATTACAATTTGGAAATAAATGCAAGTCAAAAATGTCCCCATTGTTGATATAGTTGTATCCATAGTTATTATTCGCCATATGAAGTTATTAGGAGGTAGATATCTCGGCCCTTATACAGAGTGTCTCACAACTCGCGCCCCAGAGCGAATGATGAAACACGAGATTGCACTCGGATGTGTAATTTCGAAGAAAAAAAAATCTAGCTTAAAAGATATTAGAGAAAAGACGTCTTAAAATTGACCAATCAGAGACCTACACCTTTAACGTGTGTTTGCCGTAATTTTACGTTACTATGGTTTTATACAAATCAAATCTTCTTTAAAATGTGTGGGCGACTTTTGTTTTCGAAAAATGTCAGTGTCAAATTAAATTTGACAAGGTGAATAAAAAAGGCAAATTCTTACCATGTATTCAGCCGCTGATTACTTAGAAATGATTATAATTTTCGGAGAATGTGGACATTAATATTTTTGTTTAACACATTTTACACAGTTGCTACAACACGTTGCACTGTACAATATAAATGATGATCTCGGATGACACCTTCGCTAACCTAAATTTGTTGACAGTGAAAAGTCAACTCTAAAGTGTCAAAATTACAGTAAGTCAAACAAATTTTGTAACTCACTAGTAGTATTTTTAAAACCAAGCAACCAGTTTTATTTTGTATCTAATAATATCACACCCCAAGATATCCTTCCGGGATTGGTGGATTAAAAAGTCTTGTAACTCCGTTATGCAAGCAGCTGCAAATTATTTTCTTCTATTTGTTGGCAACCTATTGTCGTCGGCAAGTGTCAGTTTCGTCTGGGGCGCGAGTTGTGAGACATCCTGTATGTGAACATAATCAACCTATACGTTTTGTTTTAATTAATTACTTAAATATTTATGTCATAATTAAATTCTGAAAAATACTAGATTAAAGTAGAAAGTGGTATAGGATCGCACGAACGCCCTATTGGATATAATTTATTTGTATGTATTAATTTGATCATTTTGTAACGGATGTCAGCCTACGCAGATATAATTACTAAAAATGTTTGTGTAATAGCTGCAGAATTATATCCCAGTACATAAATACGCCGCTTGGTCTTGCTGTAGTCATGAAATGCAACATTAAGAATTGCATGTGCATATACTATGTACTTTGATTACAGGTATATATCGTTGAAAATTGTACAGAAACTACATTCATTTATCTAATCAAACCGTTATTAAATCTAGTTTTATTAATCAATGATCCAATAAATACATTCATAAATCGCTATTTAGATTAGATATTATTTACGAGTTATCGTGCGTGGTAGTAAACTTGTCACTATTTTAGATTAGTGAATGTAAGTTGATTTTCAACAATGTGCCATAAATAATAAATATAATTTCATTTAATTAAGTGTTACTCATAGTACGAGGTACGTGTACATTAAATGTTGAATCATTTCATGTTAATAATTTTGTTTATTCTTTAATTTTTTTTCTTAATACCATACCGTTGCTATGATTTAACAAAACTGAAAACAAATATGTAAAGGTGTTTTTAATGTCCGCCGGCCGTTAAAATTTATAACGGACGCATCACAGCAACATGAGAGCAGTTTTATCGGAATATTTATAACTATAATGACCGTATTCGTAAACACTCGTAAAAAAATTTAACTGTTCGTTATAATTTTTATC
This sequence comes from Ophonus ardosiacus, assembly GCA_943142095.1. Classification (NCBI taxonomy): domain Eukaryota; kingdom Metazoa; phylum Arthropoda; class Insecta; order Coleoptera; family Carabidae; genus Ophonus; species Ophonus ardosiacus. The sequence continues at coordinate 7,233,744 of OW964825.1, read as the reverse complement.
CAATAGAAAGAGTCGACATTGAAAGAAAAATCGAAATTTTATTTGTTAAGTTTAATTCCATTTGTCAAAAATTATAACGAGCCGTTTTGAACCTTTACGAGTGTTTATGAATACAGGCATTAGACTTACGTCTCAAAACTTAAGACTTTAAATCTTATGGAGTACGGATGTATTTTAACCACAATTCGTGAAATGAAAAAGGACCGTTAAATATTTAGCTAATCAAGTAGATTGGCATATAACAAAAACTTGGATTTTATTATGTCAATCAATATGAATCAGTCAACTTTAACGATTCGTTTTCATGTGGAATGTGTTTAGAATACACCACGGTCTAAAATATTAAATTTATTCAACTTCCCTCAGTTGCTAAGAAAAACGTGTCCGCAATTTGTGCACCTTGCGGAAAAAATCGCTACGCGGCGCACCAAGATAATCGCCCTGTATCAAACTGACATATTTATCAAATTTATTTAAAATCTTGCTGTTCTTTGAGTTTTTAACAATCTATGTACGCAAAAATATATGTCTGGTCTGTTCCTCCACCCAAACGTGAAAATAAACCTTTTTTATGTGGAAAGAAAAATATGGTGTATGAATTGTTGAAAACTCAAAGAACAACAAAATTTTAAATAAATTGATTGATGCTTTTGGCAAAAACTTTCTACAAAATAAAGTGAATATCTTTGCGGAGTTCAACTTCTACTTTATCATCCGGGATTATAGCTGGCTGTTGAAAGATACAAATTATACGGTTCGGGCGGAATGGTGCTCGTTTGTTTTCCGGCATTGCGAATGCGAATTGTTAGTTTTGGTGTGGCCCACATACCCAGATGCGCTTTGTAAAGTTTGACTTTCTAAAATTTCGACTGACATTAGACATTATCGCTTCATTAATTCTTTTATAATAGCATTTGCTACGAAATCAAATAAAAAACATTTGTAATGTTATTTACGGAAAGTTAATGTTAATTTTTTTAATTAAATTTAAATGAAAATAATTCCTTATAAAATTATGAATCTAGCTATTTTAATTTATATTAAAAAATTAATAAAATTGCCTGTAGATAGTATTAGAAATAAAATTCTAAATTTATAGTTAATATTTTTTTAAATTTACAACTTAAGTGAGTGACTAAACTTATTTTGATGTTTTTTACACAAATCTAAGGCTTAATTATAAAATGTATTTTAGGTAGGTACCACATGGCTTTTCAATACAACATCACTCTCTCCTGATCCAAACTCCGTCAAGTCTAAATCAATAAGTTTGTTCCCACAACAGACTAGAATCATATTTAAGTAAAAATAATATTATAAATAAGGCACAATTTGGTTTTAGGCCTAACAAATCTGATTTTCTAACTCCACTGAGACAAACAAAGAAATGAAGACGTAAGGAAGAAATGTGGCGTACTAGATATAGCAAAATGGACAAAGAAGAAAAGAAAAGAATAGAATGAGCCACTGAAATATATACTAACTAGAATGAGCGTACGAACCGTGACTGTGAAGGCATATTGAAAACCTGCTGCTGGAGAAGTCGGCAAACATCGAGGCAGTTCGTGAGTAGACGGAAATTATTTCGTGTGGCGCAGATTTACATAAATGAAGCATAACATGAAAATAAAGCAATCAGCTATGATACGAGTAATTCGGTTAGGTTCGGTTCGGCACGAACGTGCGCGAACAGGATCAGCCATTATTGTTCAATGTGGCTTCAGTGCAGAGTATGCTGATAGGTAGAGTATGCGAGTTCCAGTTAGTATATATATATATATATATATATATATATATATATATATATATATATATATATATATATATATATATATCAGTGGAATGAGCATATTGAGAAATGAGTACCACAGAATTGCCTAAATTTACAAAAATGGACGCCCCCGGGAAGAGATTACCAGGACGACCACCCAAGAGATGGGCACAGAGTTGGCAATCATCCTCCATACAACAATGAACCCTAGGCAACATGATAGTGTCCTAGTCATAACAAGAAGAAGAAAAAGAAGAAGGAGAAGAAGCCTGACAAATCAACTTTAGATGCTATTCACTCATCTTTTCAAAATATCTCTAAATGCTTAAATAAGAATGAACAACCTGTTGGATTTGATGTCAATCTACGCATGTGAACCAAATTAATTCTATTCGTATACAGGCTGTTTTAAAGAAATTGTAAAAAAAAATTAAAGACATATAGTATAATAAAAATGAGTAAAAAAAACCTAATCGACATAAGTCTGATCTTCATCTGTTTTCAAGATAAATGAAAAATCGAAGAAAAACTGACAATGATACTGATCGAACAAAATTTTGTCTTTCAGTAAATAGACTATAAAAAAAATTCATATGAAACATTTTTTTCAATTTTTAATAGTTACCTGGGGAACCGGGTTCGACCCGACCGGCGCCAAATATTTCGAATTCTAATGACACAAAAGTGACCACTGTGATGCACTCTCCACGCCAGCAATGAGTGCCCGTGAGGTGTCGCCTGACAAACGCCCGCACGGTATAAATATGTCATCATCATTACCGATATCTGCGATAAAGTAGATTGGCAGACCTAGAAATAGGTAATATGCCGTGATAATATATTTATTTTTATTTGTAGGACAATTATTTGATTAAAAAAAAAAAAACAAAAGCACATGTAAGGTAACCTCTGAAAGGTAACAAAAAGTCTTATTTAATTAAAATCGTAACTCTTATAGTTTTCAAGATAGCAGAGGTTAACCCCGTAAAAACTCATTTTTCACTGCCTCATATCTCGGAAACTATTGAAGATCGGACTCATGTTGATTAAGCTTTTTTTTAACTCACTATATACCCTTAAAAAAAATTACACTTTCTTTGAAACACCCTGTATATCTTCTGCCGGATATTTTGATAATTAAGAATTAAGCTAAATTACTAATTATACTAATAATCATTAATATTTGTCGTCTGCCTCTGCTATTAGAGTCTTTAATTTTTCCAGCACATAGTAAGTTAAAAAGTCCAGTAATGAATTCACAACACTTTCTTCTCCGCCTTCTCATCGCATCCATGCAAATGATCTTGCGAGTACATCATGTTGGTTAGTGTCCTAAAAAGACGTCACCCACTCTGAGTGGAACAATGGCGGGAGTGTCGCGTGGCTTCCAGGAATGCCCGCCGCCTCCAGTCGTCGCCATCGCCGGTGGAGGCGGCACACAGGCTAAGGCCGAGGCTAAGGCTGAGCCTCACACTCCGGATGGAATAATTTACTTTTATGCGGCGTGGTACCGCGCTGGCTAGCGATCGTGTTAATTTCCAAGGAGTGGAGAGGAATTAATGAATGTGGAGGTTGATGGGTTCAACCATGAAGCACAACATCGAGCATATATCGAATGGTTTAATTTATATTTTTGTTTCAACAATAATTTCCATTTTTATATACATTGTTACAGGTAAGGGAGGTATTGTCTTCGTTCAAAAATTCCTAAGCGAAGTTTCAAAGAGAGAACATTCTGCGGTCAATGTACAAGTGGAACAAATTTGAGTTCCCTATTTGAAAAACTTTCTTATTAAACAAGCTACAGAAAACAGACACTTACAGAATTGACGTCACATTCAAGAGAGAGAAAGAAGATTATGTTCCAAACATCCTATCTGTCATTAGTCTTGCATCTGCCATTCAGTGTTAACCTAATTCTTTATTGTGATTTGATCGTTGTGTAAACTAAAACGATGGCTGGAGTGTAGAGGTTTACGGAAAACTGGCTCTGATGACAGGTCGTTGTTTGGAAGTGGTAGCCATAGCAACTTTTAGTTCTATGCTTTGCCGCTGGATGCGTTCGTGCAAATTGCAATTGTGTAAATATCTATTGATGTAGGTCCCTATGGGCCAACTTTCTGAGACAACTTTAATAGGCACCACAGAATTTTAGATCGTCTTTTGTTTTTGAGCTACAGGCTAAAACTTGATTTTCGCTTATTTTAAAAATACCTCATATCTCGTTTATTATAAAAAATAAGAAAAATTGTTCACATAATTTTTATGGGGTCCCGTGGCCTCGTGTCTGGTCGCGAACCTGGGAGTACCAGGTTCGATCCCGACCGACGCTAAATGTTTCGAATTTTAAATGGCACAAAAGTGACCCCTGTGGTTCACTCTCCACGCCAGCAATGAGTACCCGCGCGGTGACGCCTGGTAAGCGCCCGCACGGTACAAATATGTCATCATCATTACCGATATCTGCGATAAAGCAGATTGGCACACCCAGAAATGGGTAATATGCCGTGATGATACATTCATTTATTTTATTTTATAATTTTTTAAAAACTTAATAATTCTCAAGATATGATAAATGGAAACGCATGTTGAAAATAGTCTCATCTTTTCAACGATATTTAACAAGTCTACATTCTTTTGTTTTAAACATTAATAAAACATGAATAATTATTTTTCTGGGGTGAAAACAATGAAATTTATTAAGAAACCAATGAAAAAAAAAATAATTACAGATCATCATTTTTTTATTTTTAATGTTATTTTCATTATTTTTACTCATTTATCTAATTTACTCACTTCAGAAAACATATTACCATATTTTTCGAATTGTGTCAAAGCCAACTACAACGCCAATAAAAAATGAATTAACTAAACCGAAAATAATTAACTAAAAAGAATTTTGAAAATTTAATTAATAGATATCTATAGAATATGAGGTCCCATGGCCGCGTGCCTGAGTACCTGGTCGCGTACGTAGAGAACCGGGTTTGATCCCGACAGACGCCAAATATTTCCAATTTTAAATGGCACAAAAGTGACCTCAGTGGTGCACTCTCCACATCAGCTATGAGTGCCCGTGAGGTGACGCCTGGTAAGCACCCACACGGTAAAATATATCGTCATCATTATCGATGTCTACATGTGTTGTAGATACTGGCACACCCAGTAATGGGTAATATGCCGTGATGATATATTTATTTATTTATGTCTATAGAATCAAAATATACAAATGATGACTTTTTCACTTGTTTCATAATAAATTTAATTTTTTTCATTCCAAAAAAATAATATGTAATTCATGTTTTCTTCATGTTTAAAACAAAGAAAGGTAGGCTTGTTATACATCGTGACGAGCTTATGAAATAAAGAAAAAGTTGAGACTATTTTGAACGTATGTTCCCATTTAAAACTATTATGTTGTTAATAAAGTGTAAAGATGAAAAGTAACTACCATTAAAAGTTTTTATAAAAGTCTTCGGTTACATAAAGCAGAAAATGTGCTATGAGTAGACAACTCGAATAGAAAATATCAAATTTTGAGTTTCGTACGGAAAAATATATTTTTCACAAAAATCGTCGCATCCCTTAATTGTTTAATTTACCGGCCCGTGCCTACATGTTGGTTAAGCATATCTCACTTATTTTGGTCTATACTTTATGCTCCTAAATTTCTGAAATAGTTTTTTGTAACATCTTGCTTTTAATGAATAACTAAGATTCCTTAGTGAACTTGAGCGATAATCGATTGGGGATTGTATGAAGGTTCCCGAAGGAAAAATAATCGGACAAGCAGTCTGCAGTAAGAGTATTTATTTCAAGCCGACGTTTCGACTAAGACTGAAGAAGACTAATGTCTTAGCCGAAACGTCGGCTTGAAATAAAAACTCTTACTGCAAACTGCTTGCCCGAATATTTTTCCTTCGGGAACCTTCATGGATTCCTTAGATTTGAAGAGAAGATTTTTTCAATCATACGGTTAATAAATTTTGCTTGCTATTTCATAATTTTACGATAGACTAAAACGAATTTGAAATAAGTAATAACTGTTCAATACTATTAACATTAACAGCGATCCTGAAAATTGCATTTCTGAACTGCGTGTGGTGAAGACGGAATGCATCGCACTGACTTCTAAGAAACAAGATATAAACTACCAGAATGAAAGCTAAATTAATGTGTTTAGTGACAAACGCAACAAAGGAAGCACCTACGGTACTTATGTAACAATATGTTATGCTGCATTATATGTGATATTACCGTGAACGCGGTACTACAAAGCCAAAAAGGCGGCATATTATTTTTGCTGTTCCTCTGTTGAATATGCATTTCAACTTTATTTGTTTTGGAAGTAATCTATAACATACTTTATTAATTGTCTATTTTACTTATTTCATGTAAATGTAAAATTTTCCTTTTTAGCATATGGTACTCTAACTATTATATGATAAATAACCTTACTGTTTTAATAATAACAAAGCAAAGTAGATATAATCAATTTTCTTCTTTTTTGCGTATTCCTCTTCTTTACATTCATATGAAGAGGTAATTCGATTTTGGTTATAATTGATCCACTGTGTATGTGTCCGTGTGTGACAAATTTTTCATCTATAACTCCAATGCCACAATTCTAAAAATTATAATTCTTTTGTATTTCTTTTCTTTACATCTATATGAAGAGCTGATTAGATTTTAGTTATAATTGATCCACCGGAGGGACCCTTATTTGAAGTTTTTAACAGTTTTCCTTAAAAAACCGCAGTTAAATATTATTTTTGACATTTTAGGTTATTATAAATATTAAAGAAAATACTCTTCTCTATATGGTTTGATTGTTCATTTACCTTCATATTCAATAGATGTAGAGTTAAAGCATTACAAAAAAATTAATTTTCAAAAATTAGTCAGCTTTGCTATTTATGATGGAAACAGCTGATACATTTAAAATTCTAATTGACAGATGTGTGTTGCAAGTGCAAAACCAAATATGGAAAGTATGGGATGAAAAATTAGTATTTCATAGTGGTCCTTTTAAATGACAAGCAGTGAAAGGCTAAAAAGAAGATGTATTGCAGAAGACTTGAGAAAGGAAGAACTGTGTGAAGAAGATGCGTTGGACAGGAATGAGTGGAAGAGAAGAGGAAACAGCGACCCCCAATAAAATAGGGAAAAGCTGAAGCAGAAAGTAAAATGTGTCAAGTGCATTTTACTTAGTGTATGTTTATGTCATAATTTTATTGGATTTATAGAACCTTTTCAAATGAACTTTTGGTATGAAATTTGTAAAATATAGTATGTGTTCGTGTTCGATTTTACCTGATATTATATAGAAACTGTTCCACGGTCCTTTTGGTATGGGATTAATAATAATAATAATAATAATAATAATAATTTATTTAGGCCCCAAAAAAAGAAACATACAGAAATATGTATAAACCAAGTCAATAATAGATATGTATATAAATATAAGGTAGTTTAAAGTTACACAAGAAAAAAGAAGAAAAGAAAAATTTCAAAATTGATTTTCCATGAATTCTTGTATACTATAAAAAGCATTTTTTAAAAGATAATCTTTAATGTTTTTTTTAAATTTATTTATGGGTAACATACGTATAGGTTCCGTAAGATTATTGAACAAAGTACACCCAATATTTGATGGCAGGTTTCTTGATATTTCTAGTTTTATATTCTTTGAGCGTATATTGTTTCTATTTCTGGTATTATAATTGTGAAAATCACTGTTTTTATTTAATTCATTAATATTTTCTTTCATATGAAGCAAGGTGTAATAAATGAAGATACCAGGTAAAGTTAATATTTTCTCAGAAATAAATAAATTTCTGCATGAATGTCTGCTGTGTACTTTATTCAATATTCTTAGTGATTGCTTCTGCAGTTTAAATATTCTTTCGGCATGAGATGAATTTCCCCATAATATAACACCATACGCGAGAGTACTGTGTATAAGAGCGAAGTAAAGATCTTTTGCCGCATTTTTTGTAACAAAATTTACTATTTTCCTCAACATAAAGTTGGCTTTATTTATTTTTGCTGCAATAAGGTTACAATTTTCTTTCCAATGTAATAACGATTCAAGAGAAAAACCCAGAAATTTGATAGTGTTATTTCTATCGTTGCTATGTTTATTTAGATCATAATAGTTTTTGCTAAAAACTATATGTTGAGTTTTATCCTCATTTAAAACAAGTTTGTTTGAAGTAAACCACACTGTAGCTTCTTCTTTTGTATTTTTAGTAAGGGCACTGATGTCTTCCACATTACTACAACTGTTAATAAAAGTCGTATCATCCGCGTAAAGTATAGTTTCAGCTGATGTTATGCTGGTAGGTAAGTCATTAATATAAATAATAAATAATAGAGGTCCTAGCACTGACCCTTGTGGTAAACCATATTTTTTCATATTTGCAACTTTCGAAATTCTATTATTTACATTAGTAATTTGGTTTCTGTTTATTAAGAAATTTTTTATTATTTCCAAGGCAACACCTCTAATACCGTAGAACTGTAATTTTGCCAGTAAAGTGTCATGGCAAACACAATCAAACGCTTTGGTAAGATCACAAAAGGTTGCAGATACACAATCCCCATTTTCCAATTTTTCAATTATGTTGGTAACTAAAGTTACTGCAGCCTTTACTGTACATCTTTTTGGTCTGAAACCATACTGACAATTACTTAGTATCTCATTTTTCTCAAAGTAATTTGATTTGTGCAAAATACATCGAATTGACGGAAGGTCTTGTGCTTTTGTGATTTTTTTTAGAATTAGTATTTTTGTGCAGTTTCTTACTAAAATTTTAAATGTCCTAAGTGCTGAAATTCAATCTTTAAATTTTGCGTGTTATGGTATCCATTTAATTTGTGTCCTGATCCAAGAAATACTATATATCCAAATATGTGAAGACAAAATTTTGGAATACAATTTGAAGATAAAATTGACAGCTGTCAAGATTAAAATGTACTTTGAAATGGGCCATGCAGAAGCGTAATCGTCGCGGCCCGGGGTACTGTTTTTTTTATCAGTATCTACAAATTCTACAACTATCAGCCAAGTAGAAATCATCGAAAAAAGAAGAAATATCAGTGGATGGCTGTATTTTACACTTTCGCTTTAAATATTACTTTTATACTCGTTTATACTACCTACTTGTAATTGCAGGATACGATTAAATAAGTTGCACCAAAATTATTTAAATTTTAAGCTATCCAAATTGATATTATTACATACAAAGAAATGTCAAATAAATTATGCAATGCTGTCAAATTTTCGTGTATAGCTCAAAATTAGAATTTTTCCTTCCGGTTCTTAAATGCACAAATGTTGCTTGACCCTTTCTTATTTCTCTTACCAACGGCAATTATTCTTTTCTTACAACTCTCGCATTTTCATCGCGGGTATCCTACATTTAGCATGTAGTTTTCTTCCATAACTCACGAGTGGACAGTAGATAGCGCCGTGCGTTGTCTTCCTGAATCTCAGCTTTCCCACGCAAATAAAATAATATTTATGGATGGAGGTACGCGGTATGCAGTCACGGTGTTGTCCAGTGACGAGGTGACATGACCGTGTGTGCGTGTGTGTATCCTCACGACGAAATTATGAGCTGACATACGGGTTCAACTCACAGTCCGGCTGAGAACTTAATGAGCAGTGACGGAGAAAAGGAAATATTAAGTTGGAGTAAAATTTAAAACAAATAAAACATAAAAAAATCGGTTGTGGCCAGCACAAATCCTTCCGTCAATTCGATGTATTTTGTACAAATCCCATACCAAAAGGTCCTTGGAACAGATTCTATATAATATCATGTAAAATCGAACACGAACACATACTATTTTTTACAAATTCTATACCAAAAGTTGATTCGAAAAGGTTCTATAAATCCAATAAAATTATAACATAAATATACACTAGGTAAAATGCACTAGACACTTCCTTCATTTCTTCATCAGCTATCCCCTATTTTATTAGGGGTCGCTGTTTCCTCTTCTCTTCCACTCATTCCTGTCCAACGCATCACACAGTCCTTCCTTTCTCAAGTCTTTTGCGATACAGTCCTTCCATCTTCTCTTTAGCCTTTCACTGCATGTCACTTGCGAGAAACACTATGACATACTAATTTTTGGTCCCATACTTTCCATATTTGGTTTTGCACTTGCAACAGACATCTGTCAATTAGAATTTTTTGAATGAGCAGCTGTTTCCATGATAAATAGCAAAGCTGACTAATTTTTGAAAATTAATTTCTTTATAATGCTTTAACTCTACATCTATTGAATATGAAGGAAAATGTATAATCAAACTATATAGAGAAGAGTATTTTCTTTAATAAATATAATAACAAAATGTCAAAAAATAATATTTAACTTCGTTTTTTTAAGAAAAACTGTTAAAAACTTCAAATAAGGGTACTTTCGGTATTATATATATATATATATATATATATATATATATATATATATATATATATATATATATATATATATAATTATAACCAAAATCTAATCAACTCTTCATAGGGATGTACAGAAGAGGAATACGAAAGAATTATAATTTTTAGAATTGTAGTATTGAAGTTATCATCGGAGAAAAATTTGTCACACACGGACACACATACACACACATACGGACACACTCACACACATACATACAGACATCATCTTAAAAATAGTAAATTCGTATTGTAGGGGCCCTAAAACGTGCTTATTCATTAAAGACTCACCACCGAATTTTTTGACCAAAGACAATACCTTCCTTACCTAAAGGTGACGGAAGGTAAAAATCGGTTGTGGCCAGCACAAATCCTTCCGTCAATTCGATGTATTTTGTACAAATCCCATACCAAAAGTTCCTTGAAAAAATTCTATATATCCTGTAAATTATAATACGAACACACTATTTTTTACAAACTCCATACCGTAAGTTCTTTTGAAAAGATTCTATAAATCCAACAAATCTGAATGCTAAAAACCAATGAAGTTCAGAAAAATTTCAATATTTCTAGTAATAGCAATTGTATTTATTAAAATGTTAAAAAGATTGATATGGAATATCGTTAATAATTAACAGCCGTGGCCGACGTATTTTAACGGCCATGGCTGTTATGACGCATATATTGGTTGAGCATAGAGTACTGTTAAGGCACATTTAACAGTACGGTTTTATGACTAAATTATTTTCATGCTACATTATTATGTACGTTCAAAACTCGAATATTGTCTTCATGTTTGGAACCCAGTGATAAATGGGAAATTGAGAAAATACAAAAGAAATTTTTGCGATATTGCTGATTCAGAAAATTTGGAAATTACTCCTTCGTTATTTCCTATACCAGTACATTGAACGAATTTGAGTTTGAAACTTTAGAAACAAGAAAAAAATATTTTTTCTATTGCAGATGTTAAACTGTGCTTTTATCTACTCAAAATAGTAGATAAAGTAGCACTTTGACCGCAAGGGTAGATAAAGTAACATTTTAAAAGCAAGGTTTTTAATTCTTATTTATTTCGGTACAAAATCCATAACAATCCACATACATACTGTTATTTTAATATTGTGTTCAATTAATAATAATATATAATTGGTATTTTTTATTCTTTATCATCTTGTATAAAAAATAACTATTTATCAAAATTTTTTTAAAATTTTGACAGCTTCACGCTCGTTTACAAAAATCTTTCAACTATTTATCAATTTCACATTTACATAAATTAGTTTTTCTACTCCCGTGCGTGAAGTGAGTACTTCACGTATCAATTTTTATGTGAGCGTGAAGTAACACTTCATTATTTTAAATTTTACAAACTGAATTGTATTTTAATAAAACAAAGCTGTTAAACACCCTGGTTACACAAGTCAATAATACAGAGGCTTTACGTTAAAAGAATGACAATGTGAAGTAAATATATATTTTATTGCAAGGTCGTAGAAAAAGTGTAGTATGTAACACGTGTGTGAAGCCTGTTTTACATTCGGGTGTTTTGCAACACTCGCCTTCGTGTAAAAATTTCAGCGTCACACACTTGCCACATAATATACTATAATGGCATAGTTGACGACCCTAGTACATTGGAAAATATACTTTAATGTTCCACATTTTTGTATACAAGATAAAATATTACTTTTCGTAATACCATACTGTTATTATGACATAACAGGACTAAAAACAATAATGAAAAGTTAGACATACCGGCCTAGGCCGTTCTTTTTTATAACAGTCTCCTACAATTAAGGACCTAATGACGTTAATAACTATTTATACCCCCATATGTGTTAGGAATTATCAAAGTATGTCGCCTAATATTCATATGTAAAATATTCAATTTAATATGTTCGGAAATTGATCTCTTTCATCAGTGCCGGATTAACCATGAGGCGCATGAGGCGCGCGCCTCAGGGCCCGGGCCTGTTAGGGGCCCGGCTACGGAACATTTTTGTCGAGTTTTTATTTTTTATAGTTATATTTTATTTACTTTATGCGTTTATTTCTGTTGTAATTGTTTTTCTGTTTAATTTATGAAATAAATTATATTTTTGGGGTCTTATATTTTATTCTAGGGGCCCGAAAATTGTTAGCGCCTCAGGCCCGAAAATACCTTAATCCGGTCCTGTCTTTCATAACGACTTGCAGGCATGTAAAACGAAAGCGGCACGTTTATTTTCAGTTAATACTAAATGTATGATATTTCTCGGTTCTTTTTCTCCATTCAATTTGTTTTGAATTTTTATGTTATTTAATTTTAAGTTAAGGACTTGCTATTTGTTTTTTTTTGTAAGTCATTTTTTCACTTTTCTATTCTCTAATTATTATGTTTTTATATTGTTTGTTATTTTATTCTCCCTCTGTAATTGGGATTCTTTTGTAATCCTGTTGAATGGAAAATAAATAAATAAATAATTAAATTTCTAGATTAAATACAACACATTTATATAAAAAGGTACAGTAAAATTTTTGAAAAAAGTCTGATCAAGGCCATCTACGAATTGTATCTATGAATTAAGATTTTGTGCTGTCAAATAGGGTCCTATACCATAGTCATATTTTAACTATCTTAAATAAGAAGACGAAAATATACATAAATTAATGAGCATTAGTGAAAAAATTTTCTTTAAATATTGACTAGGTCACAAACTATAAGCGATTAAAGATGATTACTAATTGAAAATGACGCGTTAGGTACTAAGAATTTGATTGGTCGCCTGATTTTAAAAAAGAGATTCGCGCATCTCCAGCCGTCACCTTTAAAGGATTATGAAATGTCATGTTGTTCTATAACCTAACAAAACATTTAACATTTTTTGTTTGATGAATTTGTTTAATTATAACATCTAATAATATTAACAATAATAATATATTTATAATTAAATCAATTTGTAATATAAATTAAATTTATAATAATATTAATTAAATTAATATTGAAACTTCAAAACAGCCAGCACTAGCGCCATCCGTTGTCATACTTTGTGTAATAATATTGTCAAAATGTTTCAATGTTCTATAATTTATTACGAAAAAATGCTTATTATTTACGTTATTTATACTTAATAATTTCTTCATGAATATAACGCATAAGTTTTTATATACAAACATTTCAGCTATGCAAACATGAAAAAAATTGTTTCCTCTATAACTAACAGTTTGTCCCATTGTTTGTCGATCACTCGTTAGTACCTGCTACGTCACGCACAAATTCTTAAACTTTAAAAATTCATATCTCGCTTATTACGTAAAATATTTAAGTCGCGATTGCACTAAAATTATTATTTTATCCTGTTCTTACAGAAAAAAAAAAAAAAAATAAAAGAAAAATGGTATAGGACGCCATTTAGTAGTGTCCTTTACTTAGTTTTTATAAGGGTACATAATATGTACATAATGTGTACTCATAAAAACTATGTAAACGACACTACTAAATTTGACAGCATAAAATCTTAATTCATAGATGCAATTCGTAGATGGCCTTGATCGGACTTATTCAAAAATTTTACTGTACAATGCTATTAGCAGCAAATAATTTTCGTCAATTAAAATATGTACTTCAAGTTTATGGTGTGTATTTAAGTAGGCGAAATATAACGTCTCTGCTTTAGTGTGTTTGAAGTTGAACGACTCAATAAGTTTTTGGGTGGCAACGAATGAAGTACGTTTTAGTTTAAGAGCGCAATGAAGATCCCCATGCCATATTAAAGAGAATTTACGAGCAACATTTTACGCGCAATATGTATTTTATTGTGAAAAATTTGGCGGCCCCACCTTAGGAAGTTGGTAACTACGCTCATGACATGTGTAAGAATTACTGGCGTATGCGTTTACTATCTGTTAAGTCCACAGCGTGACATTGTTATAAAGTTGGCGTTGACTTTATGTCTTTTGTTCCCGTGATTTTATGATACTCTTTAATGTTCATTTGATTTATTTGTTAAGTAAAGCACTACGCTATTTTCTTCTGTACATCTTACTTCCATGTGCTTAACACTAGTTGTAAAATTTTGTTTAGATTCAAGATAAGGACAAAACTGCATAAATCTTCTTATGTTAGTCACAGAATTCTCCGAATTTCTTGACATCCTAGACATCAACGTGCTAGCTGACAAAGAACAAATAACAAATATGTTGTAAATTTTAAATTATTCGAATGTCGATCTTTCTTAAATATTTATTTCAAATGACTAACCAGTTTATAAAATCGAATTCAAGGGATATTTGCTCGATTTTAGAAACGCAAAGTTATCATTTTAATTAAAATGTAAACGAAGTAAAGGTTCAAAAATTGTCCGACATAACACAAAAAATTTGCACTAAATTTAATATACAATACGTGACAAATTGTGCCATCTGTGGAGAAATTAACGTACCAGTTCAACTGTTTAACTGCGGCATACAGTTCGTGTCGTTTATTCGATTTAAAAAAATGTGTTGTGGCCAGCACAAGACCTCTCGCCATTTCCATATTAGGCTATATAAGTATTGTATTGCACTTCCCTTTCGAACCGTCGTTTTATAACAAAAAAATACAGAACTTTACCGAAATACTGTTTTTTATTGTATTTAACATGTCTTCTGCACACATATAATTCTAATTATATCTATTTTTCATTATATGAGGTAGTTTCTAAATGTCAGAGATTCTTCCAATTCATTAACCAGATTAGCGGTATTTCTGATGGATATATGCATTTTACCTATAATTTCAAATATTTAATTAATAAAAGAATAAGAAATATACTTTTCAAAAAAAGCTATCAGAATGTCACTAAAACTGTTGATTTTTGACACTGACATGAGTGACATGTGTCATTTAAAAACTTTGTTATAAACATTGGAATTTGTCAACTGGTTTCCTTAGTGCCTTAACCTCTACGATTAAATTACTCTATATATTATAGTGTCTTTATCTCTAAATCTGTACAAGATATAATAAAAATTTTATGTGTATTAGATGGAGAATTTTATGTTCTTCAATATTTAATAACAAAAATTACCAAAAAATTATATTTAGAAGAATTTTTCTCAGATTTTTTTTTTTAACAACTACTTCCGGTTGTTCAATTGTTACCAAAACCTTTTCAGCTCTTCCCAGGAATGTCAGAATGAGGAATCCATAGTTAAACAGTTCTTAAGTCTTATAGTTTTTGAGGAATCGTGTCTACAACATCCAGACACACACACACACACACACACACGCACACACAGACATCAATTTAAAAATGTTGTAATCGGATTCTAGGGACCTTAAATCGTGCTTATTCACTAAAATCTGGATATGCGAATTTCAGCATGAATCCAATACCTCTCTTAGCGAGAGGTAAAAATGTGTTGTGGCCAGCACAAGATCTCTCGCCATTTCCATATTAGGCTATATAAGTATTGTACATATTCGACATTTCAGATACACACATATCTTTATATATTTTTATATTTTTTAATTCATTCCAGTCACTCTTATTCTTCTACTGTTCGAGATTCTTCTAATTCATTGATGAGATTGGCGGTATTTCTGATGGATATATGTAATATATGTATCTACAATTATAAATATTTTGTTAATAATAAAATAAGAAATATTAAATGTACTTCTCAGAAAAAGTCTTGAGTAATGTCTCTGGCTTTTTGACACTCATATTTATCTATGAATTACAAGCATTTTAATTTTTCCACTTGTTTTCCATGGGCTTCGAGATACATTTACAATTTATTATTTTATATATTTATATGTCTCTATCTTTAACTCCACAGAAGATATAATAAAAATTTTAAATGTATCGGATAGAGATTTTTATATTCTTTAATAATAGTAGTAACATAAATGTTCAAAAAATTATATTTAAAAGATTTTTTAAAGAATTTATTACTTCTGGTTGTCCAATTGTTACCAAAATCTAATGAGCTCTTCCCAGGAATGTCAAATTGAGGAAACTACAGTAAATATTTTTTAAATCTTATAGTATTTCAGAAACCGTGGTTCCAACACACACACGCGCACACGCACACACGCGCACACGACCACCCGCACACACACACACACACACACGCACACACACACACATAGTTTCCGATGTGATTTACTTGTTTAACCATTCTTATACGATTTCAGAAAATAATTAATAGTTATCTCGCCAATGAAGTTCTTTTTCATGACTCATTATGGTTATTATAATTATAACAATCTCCGTATTCGTCATGAAAAACGAATTTCCATGCCTTAATAAGTAAATAACTACATTTAATCTATTCTTTCAATAAAAATATAAAACAGAAAATGTGAAATCCTAATGTCTAAATCTTGACAATCGAAAAGACATCGACAAAATCAAAGTATAATATTCATAAGTTATATTACGTAGTTATGCATAAAGAAAAACATATTGGCTGGTAGTGCGAGCTCGGTTTTAACTACAACGCTGTTTTAAGAAATGTCAAATTCAAATTTCAATATTTAATTTCACCCGTATGTTTAAAGAACGATTTTTTTAAAAATATTTGTTTGAATACAAACTATCTTCTGCTTAAAAATCATATTTTGATAAATTTGATATTATTTTTTTTTTATTAGATAATGAAATTTGACATTTCTTAAAACAGCGTTTTAGTTAAAACCGAGCTCGCACTACCAATCAATGATTTTGACATTACAATAACATAATATTTTATAACTGTAATACTGTAGTAGGAGTAATAGTATTAGTAGAATAACAATAAATTATGAGTCAGAAATAGTTTGATATAAAAAATGAAATAGTTTTAATAAATAAGGTAAGTATGTGTGGGCAAAGTGTATTAACAGTCTTTATTAGTCATACATCATTTTTTTCTTACGTATAATTAAATTGTAAATAATAACGCATACAATGAATAATAAATTTGCATAAATTTTATTATTCGTTGACATCTATTGTAAACATAATGCAGTTTTTTATGGGTTTAATTAAATTAAATTCAATTGAATTATTTTTCAACAAATATATCCTACTCACTATTGAACTACAGTAATTTAATTTATAGTTTAGTATTTTTAGTATTTAGCACGCCTTTATGTTTCTATAATAGTAAAGTAAACGTTATTATTTATTGCTTTTATATTCTTTAAACTATAAATTGTGTTGATGTAGGCTTTAACATCATTTGTCTTCTACGCAAACAATAAAAAATGAAAAGAATCACATTGGATACTGATAACAAAACACTAAAAGTTACACTCTCCACCGACACAATCATTAGATAAAGCACTACATCAACTATGTTGGTATAGATGGCAGTGTGGGAGTTTTCTATAATAGAGTACATACGTTATGTTATGTTATATGAGACAATGCATGTCAATATAGAATAATAAATTTGTTTTGTCCAATGATATAAACGAATACGGGGGAGTACAATCACAATAAATTATGAAGATAAAGTTGATTTTAAATTTTTATTTTCAACGTTCGTTTTGGTTGCTTTTGAAATGATCATAAAAATGTTATTTTACTGATTTCTGTTATTTGTAAAATTATGATACTTTTTCATGCTAGGTATGTCTAATAGCAATGTACAATGTTTCAATCAATATTGAATATTGAATTATGGTGTCAATAGCTATTTTTAGTACAAGTGAACAAAGTATGCCTTTTTTTCACACGTCCAGAAATGGGCCAACTGGACAAGTGAGAAAAATACATGCCCACTTGTGCTAAACATGATTTTTTTCACAATCTTAAAATATAATTATTCTAAAAAATAAAACATTGTACTTTTTTATTAATGAAAAACTCAACAGTACATATGTTTATAAATGAATTTAATGTAAAGTTAATTACAAAAAATATGTTGTGGCCAG
The DNA here is from genome assembly GCA_943142095.1 of Ophonus ardosiacus. Classification (NCBI taxonomy): domain Eukaryota; kingdom Metazoa; phylum Arthropoda; class Insecta; order Coleoptera; family Carabidae; genus Ophonus; species Ophonus ardosiacus. The sequence continues at coordinate 7,215,635 of OW964825.1, read as the reverse complement.
CACAAGACCTCTCGCCATTTCCATATTAGGCTATATAAGTATTGTATTGCACTTCGCTTTTGAACCGTCGTTTTATAACAAAATATTACAGAACTTTACCCAAATATTGTTCTTTATGGTATTTAACATGTCTTCTACACACATATAATTCTAATTATATCTATTTTTCATTGTATGAGGAAATTTCTAAATGTCAGAGATTCTTCCAATTCATTAACCAGATTGGCGGTATTTTTGATGGATATATGCATTTTACCACAATTTTACCTATAATTTCAAATATTTAATTAATAAAACAATAAGAAAGATTAAATATACTTCCCAGAAAAAACTATCAGAATGTCACTAAAACTGTTGATTTTTGACACTGACATGTGTCATTTACAAACTATGTTATAAAAATTGGAATTTGTCAACTGGTTTCCTTAGTGCCTTAGCCTCTGCGATTAGTTTGCTCTATAAATTATTGTGTCTTTATCTCTAAATCTATACAAGATATAATAAAAATTTTAAGTGTATTAGATGGAGAATTTTATGTTCTTTAATATTTAATAAAAAAAAAGCTCCAAAAAATTATATTTAGAAGAATTTTTCCAAGAAACTACTACTTTCGGTTGTTCAATTGTTACCAAAACCTTTTCAGCTCTTCCCAGGAATATCAGTTTGAGGAAACTGCAGTTAAATATTTTTTAAGTCTTATAGTTTTTGAGGAATCATCCCTCCAACATCCATACATACACACACACACACATACACACACATACACACACACACACATACACACATCCACACACACACAGACATCATTTCAAAAATGTTATAATCGGATTCTAGATAAATCGTGCTTATTCAATAAAATCTGGATATGCGAATTTTAGCATGAATCTAATACCTCTCTTAGCGAGATTTAAAAATTATTGTTCCTTCATTTAGAATGGTAGATATTTATTGTACAATTTTAACTCCATCAAAATTTATGACTCCTGACGTAGATTATTATAGGCTTGTGTATTTTGCTAGCTTGTGAAGAAAGTTATTTACTTTGCTCACTTGTACTTCAACATGCTACTTTGCTCATTATTTTAAGTTGAATAATAATGAATTTTGCTATTTTGTGGAAAAAAGAATTTTTCTTAAACTTTTAACAATTTATAATTTAGCTGTGTTCATTAGTTTCTTACAGCAAAAATACAACAATGATTAAATTTACATTGTAAAAACAATGGTTGTTGGATGTTACCATCTGTTTGTTTTCATCAATATTTTTTACTTATTTGACACCAAAACACTTTTCAAATTTTATATATCAAAATAAATGTATCTATGCATTTTTTCCGGATATCTATACAATACACCATTTAATTTGATTCCTAATGAGAAGCGTTTTGTCTAGCTTATCAATCTACGAATTTCTTATAGGTTTCATAATTCCCATATTAGACACATATATTTCTTTCAAAAAGCCATTTTATTTTTATTTTTGGAATGGAATAAACAGTCTAAACCAAAAATTATTGATGTGAATTTTTGTTAATATTGAATAATAAATTTCCTCATAAGCATAGGATGATAAACGAGTAAACATTATTAACAAGCTCAGATTTAATCTCATTCCGGTCTTTTAAACCAAAACTAGTCTACCTGTATCTTTCAAACTGTTTATGGTACAGGAAGTTATTATATTTATTTCTCTTTGATAAATATCCGTAGATTATGGCTATTAAAACAGCACAACTTATATTAATTAAACTATATTTCTGTAATACCGTTTAGCTGATTGTAATTTACTCATATCTTACAATAGAATCCATTTATTAATTAAAATTAATTAATATCCGTCTAATTTTATAGAAAATCAACTCTCTTAGACTTCACGCACGTTTTATAAATATACTTACTTATTTACAAACGTGTACTAAATACTCACTACTAATGTTTTGTAGTAAGACGGCCACGCTAAAAATATTGAGAATATTGGTTCATATATTTTTTAGAAATATATTAAATATGTTCAAAGTAGTAGGCTTCAACAATAATACTCTACATAATTGCAGTATGAATCTCTTCTTACAAAAATCTTTCACTCCATATTTTTTACTTCCTTGTACGAAGTAAAAGAAGTATTGTATTCACGAAAAATTTCGGTTTCCAGATTTCAACGGAAATATCTATTTTGACCATCCCTGAATCCATTTTGTCTAATTTCGGCGTTACGTCTGTACGTACGTACGTCGTACGTATCTCGCATAACTAAAAAACGGGAACCCGTAGAAAGTTAAAATTTTGTATTTAGGACTGTTATAACATCTCTTTTTGGTCATTACATAACTTCCGGAAGTGGTACTTTACTTGAAACCAGTAATAGATTTTAATGAAAAACTATATTAAAATATAATCCAAAACTTTTCAAATTTGGTATGTAAGACTTTTATATCAATGAGAATAACATAATAGATTTTAGTTAAGATGGTCTACTCGGAAGTGGTACTTTACTTGAAGCCTATAATAGATTTTAATGAAAAAATATATTAAAATATAATTCAAAACTTTTCAAATTTGGTTTATCAATGGGAATAATGTAATAGATTTTAGTTACTTGAAGCTGTTATCAGTTTTTCTTGAAAAAAATGGTGTTATTTTGATTTTAATAATAAATGCTTCAAATAAAAGTTTAATGGCCGATGGTATAAAGGTCAGTTAAAAATGTGTTAAACTGCAGTTAAGCAAACGGAGTTTATTTAGTGAACTTAAGTTAATTATATTTGGATGGTATAACATTAAAATGAACTGGGGTCAATTGAACGTAGTTTATCCCTTACTCAGTCGGTAATATTTCATACAACTCACTTCATGTCATTGTATTTGTCAATTTTTTTGAATGAATGTTCTCGGACTTGTTGACCTACGAATATAAAATGAACAAAAAGCAGAGATCTAAGAATTTCGATGAAGAAAGAAAACAGTCATTCGTCATTTTTCTAGATCACCAACTAAATATGAAAAAAAAACAGTTCCTACAATTTTTAAGTTTATTAAAATTTGATTTGTTCCTATTCGTGGCAGGTTCTAGCAGAGGTCCCAAAATATATAGAAATTCTAAAACCGTTCGTTTTTCGAAACAAAACCGCAATTTAAATTCAATATCGTTTCGAAAGGATTTCTCCTTTCCCAAAATATTCGATGGCGTCTATTCATTATATATGCATTCATTATATTCTCGTCGTCGCTATAAGAACTTGAATCGAACAACATAATTTTTAATCTAGAATTTAAAACAGCATATAATTTAAATAAAATATTTGCTAAAGCACTAAACTTACCAAAATATTAATTATAATTAATAAACTTTCGTACATACTTATTTACAACGTAGACACTTATAATTCTGAATGTTATTTAGAATATAAAAACGTCAATTATTATTTAAACTCAATTTGAACGGATGAAATCGGCCGCTCAAGTTAAGCGTAGTTTAAACTCAAGTCAAAAGCTGATTTTGCTTTATACTACAGAAATTTTGTTTGAACCTAGTTCAATATTAATTAAACAAAGTTAAAAAAACTGAACTATGTTTATACTATCGGGCATTAGAGAATTGTATTCTGTGTCGAAAACATCAAGTATGATTAAATTAGCTCTTTGTATAAGCCAGATATATAAATTTAAAAATATGTACCTATTGGTTTCTGTAATTAAGTTAGCTACGAATTAGGACAAAAAATAAGAAAAAAATAAAGAATTTAATAGCAATGTCAAAGTAATAGACGTTCAAGGAAGTCATGTGGTGCCCACATCAGATTTTTTATATTCCAAAAAATAGTCAAGTCATACTTTTTGGAAAAAATTGGCGTCCGTGACTATATTTAATAATTCTAAAGTTTCTCGGAAAATTCTTACATGCTCTGGGGTAATATGCCGTGATGATATGTTTATTTATTTAATAATAACACATCTATTTCTTATGTGAGAAGTTTTACGCAAATAAGTAATAATGTAAACATTTGTGGAAAGGCTGTTGCGGAAAAGTTGAGTCGACCGCACACAGGAAAATGTGGGCAGATTTCTGTCGCGGTTCTTTTCCGTTGTGGTGCTCCAGACCTCACAGATAACGCCTACCGCTTTGCACATTATACGACGTTCGCGCAAAAGTAGACTGAATATGTTCAACTCAATTCTTTTACAAAAAATGACGATTTGTTAAGATATAAATCTGACGTATGACATGTGTTTTCACTACTGTTATAATAGACATCTGGTTATTATAGATCTATGCTACTATTAATTGCTTCTACAGTAGGTAGTTGCAATAATTTGACATTTAATTAACGGACTAATTCTCAAAGAAAATAAACAGCAAAGGATTTTTTCAATACCAATTTATGTTATGTGGCTGCGTGTCTGAGTATCTGGTCGTAAACCTGGGGAACTGGGTTCGATCCCGACCGACGCCAAATATTTCGAATTTTAAATGGCACAAAAGAAACCCCCGTGGTGCACTCTCCACGCCAGAAATGAGTGCCCGTGAGGTGACGCCTCGCAAACACCCGCACGGTAGAAATATGTCATCATTACCGAAATCTGTGTACAATGCAGATTGACACACAGAAATAGGTAATATGCCGTGATGATTTTTTTTATAATGATAAATAATATGAGAGAGAAAAAGGAATTCTTGAAAATGGATGTTTTGGGAAGGTTTTATAATTAGAACTAAAAGTCATATATGTCTTTATTTAAAATATACTATCTTTTTACCTTCCGTCACCTTTAGGTAAGGAAGGTATTGTCTTTGGTCAAAAAATTCGGTGGTGAGTTTTTAATAAATTAGCACGTTTTAGGGTCCATACAATACGAATTTATTATTTTTAAGATGATGTCTGTATGTATGTATGTGTGTGTGTATCCGTGTGTGTGTGTGTGTGTGTGTGTGTGTGTGTGTGTGTGTATGTGGGTCCGTGTGTCCGTATTTCTCTTCTGTACATCCCTATGAAGCGTTGATTAGATTTTGGTTATAATTGATCTACCGAAAGTACCCTTATTTGAAGTTTTTAACAGTTTTTCTTAAAAAACGAAGTTAAATATTATTTTTTGACATTTTGTTATTATATTTATTAAATAAAATACTCTTCTCTATATGGTTTGATTATACATTTTCCTTCATATTCAATAATGTAGAGTTAAAGCATCATAAAGAAATTAATTTTCAAAAATTAGTCAGCTTTGCTATTTATCATGGAAACAGCTGCTCATTCAAAAAATTCTAATTGACAGGTGTCTGTTGCAAGTGCAAAACCAAATATGGAAAGTATGGGATCAAAAATTAGTATGTCATAGTGTTCCTCGCAAATGACATGCAGTGAAAGGCTAAAGAGAAGATGGAAGGACTGTATCGCAGAAGACTTGAGAAAGGAAGGACTGTGTGAAAAAGATGCGTTGGACAGGAATGAGTGGAAGAGAAGAGGAAACAGCGACCCCTAATAAAATAGGGGAAAGCAGAAGCAGAAAGAAATGTGTCAAGTGCATTTTACGTAGTGTTTGTTTATGTCATAATTTTATTGGATTTATAGAACCTTTTTAAATGAACTTTTGGTATGGAATTTTTAAAAAATAGTATGTGTTCGTGTTCGATTTTACATGATATTATATAGAAACTGTTCCACGGTACTTTTGGTATGGGATTTGTACAAAATACATCGAAATGACGGAAGGTTTTGTGCTGGCCACAACAGATTTTTTAAATAAAGACATCTATAACTTTTAGTCATAATTACTGGAACATACGGCCTGGTTTTCTTATTATTAAAAGTAATTCTGTTCACCACCAAAAAGAAGCAAGATGTTACCGAAAAGAACATTGCTGTTATTAAGAAAATAATCGGACAAAACAATATTGCCATTTATGTGTTATTACTGAAGAATTCTACACCATCTGCATTTAAAAAAAGTTATCAATCTTTTTGAGCCAATCAACGTTCTGATTTCCAACAAGCGAAACATTAAAACATTTTAACATTTTTAATTATTGGTCGGACACCAATTGTTTCCAAAAATTGTGACAGGTGACAAAACATATGTTGCTTTTTTCGGCATACTTACACGCCAAGAGAGTAGTTTGTGATTTATAAAGGTGGAGAAACACCAACAATAACCAAGAAGCAGTGAGGCATGAAAAAATAAAGTACTCGCATGTAATAATCTTAGTAATACGGGACTGGGAAATGAAGTTAAGTTGGATAGACAAACTTTTACAGCTAAATGGTATACCTCTTGACAAAGGGCAGCTTCAAAAGTGGAGTTTTGACAATTTTTGCAAGCATTCCAATAGAAGATTGGTTAGGAGCTTTGAAGAAGTAGAAGTAGTAAGGAAGAATGGTGGAGTGTGTTATTGTTGAAGGTAGAAGAGTATACTATCCTAATGGAGTAGATGAATACTCCTCTACGAAAGACACTTACATAAGTGCAATTTGCACATAGCGCCTCTAGGAGCAGTGCCTAGAAGTAATGGTTGCTAGGTTACGACAATACAAACAAAGAATTGTCATCAGCCATTCACTGTACAAATTCAAATGTATAAACGATGTAAACGTCGTAAATGTTGGATGATCTTAGACTTCTTGATTGGAAATTTGATGGGTGAAGGAAAACTACTGGAATTCAGTCAATAGTTGAAAAATATATTTGCGGCCTCAACTAGTGTCCACACCACATGTACCTTCTTCAGGAGCTACAAAATTATTTACAATAATGCTACAAATATTATGTACAAAACAGTTTTTAACAAAAAATGATTTTGAAACGTACAAAAATTTATATTAAATAACATTGAAAAACATGTACAATGATGGTCATAAAATTGAAAGGTAATTTTCATTCTAACACAAATGTCGTCTGAATTTTAAAAAAAATTAATAAGTTTTAGATAACACGTTTTTTATGTTTTGCACCCTACAAAGAAACTGTACGTTAAAACAAGTATGTTCTGAAGGACTTCCAAATTTTTAACTTATATTTCTTCTTATTGTTAATAACTTAATTGAATGTACTATCTGGTTATAAAGTTTTTTTTACCTCTCGCTAAGAGAGGTATTGGATTCATGCTAAAATTCGCATATCCAGATTTCAGTGAATAAGCACGATTTAAGGTCCCTAAAATCCGATTATAACATTTTTAAAATGATGTCTGTGTGTGTGTGTGTGTATGTGTGTGTATGTGTGTGTATGTGTGTGTATGTGTGTGTGTATGTGTGTGTGTATGTGTGTGTATGTATGTATGGATGTTGGAGGGACGATTCCTCAAAAACTATAAAACTTAAAAAATATTTAACTGCAGTTTCCTCAATCTATCATCCCTGGGAAGAGCTGAAAAGGTTTTGGTAACAATTGAACAACCGGAAGTAGTAGTTTTTTTAAAAAAATCTTCTAAATATAATTTTTTGGGAGTTTTTTTTTATTAAATATTGAAGAACATAAAATTCTCCATCTAACACACTTAAAAATTTTATTATATCTTGTACAGATTTAGAGATAAAGACATTATAATATATAGAGTAATCTAATCACAGAGGCTAAGGCACTAAGGAAACCAGTTGACAAATTCCAATGTTTATAACATAGGTAAAATTGTGGTAAAATGCAAATATCCATCAGAAATACCGCTAATCTGGTTAATGAATGGGGAGAATCTCTGACATTTAGAAACTTCCTCATACAATGAAAAATAGATATAATTAGAATTATATGTATGCAGAAGACATGTTAAATACAATAAAAAACAATATTTGGGTAAAGTTCTGTAATATTTTGTTATAAAACGACGGTTCGAAAGCGAAGTGCAATACAATACTTAGTATATAGCCTAATATGGAAATGGCGAGAGGTCTTGTGCTGGCCACAACAGATTTTTTTGTTTGGATTATACCTTATGAAATTGTTAAAATTATTTATTGAGTTTTTAAATTATTTGTTTGTTGTTTTCTATTATTTAATTTTAATATATTAGTATAGATTTTACTGATATTGGCGCTGACTGTTTTTAGATTAATATTGTTAGAATCTTTATTAATGTGTAGCATTTCAAGTGTGAGTCTTTTATGTAAGTTAACTTCTGTGTTCAGTATTTTATCGTTGCCAAAGTTAAACTTATGGCCAAGTGATTTCACATGAATAACTAGAGTGCATTTGCCATTATTGGTGTTTCTGTTGTTGCAGTTTCTCTTATGTTTGTTCATCCTTGTGTTTAGATTCCGTTTCGTCTGGCCCCTGAACTGCGCTGAACAGTCATCGCACGGTATTTTGATAATATTAAACAAAATTATGTTAGTTGCTTCAGGCATATTTTGCGGTTTTAGACTCATTTTTAATGCAATAAAATAATTCGGAATAGAAATCCAGGTTATAAAATACTTGACCTTTCCTGTCATAAAAATGCACATTACATAAAAAAATGTTATCTCGTTCACACTTCTTGTGGAAGAATAATTTTCCTGCTTTACACAAGTTTGTTTTTGAGTCGGTAGCAATGTCGGTGGCAATGGCACATGTTGCCCACTTCACGCTATCGGAGAGATCTGTAGCTTCGCATTTGTTTCCGTCTCGAGACGCACATTCTTGCAAGCGATACAGAGCAAGACACGTGCCCAGATGGGATCAACTCACCTGTGACGCGATCCTCAACTGCTTTATATGCTTTATTACAAGTTTACACATGTCCACATACATCATTGTTACCAAGAAATAAAACTACTTCTTTGAATTTTATTTTGTGTGAGAGATATGCAAATATGGATTGAAATATTCCGAATTTTTGCTGATCTTGTTTTGTTATTACAAGTTACATAAAGTGATTTGGCATTTGATGGTTACCATCTAACGTTAGACTGTTGCTTCTTCTTTTTTGATATTAGTCTAGCATTTTTGGCGGGGTTGGCACTTACTGATCTAAGATACGAATGCAAAATACTTGAACCGACGTGTCAATCGGCCTGATGTTCAAGGTTTTAGATGTAAATCATAAAAGAGCAGCAATATTTTATAAGATTAGATTATACAGAATAGTCCAACATGGGAATCTCGAGGACTATAAGAGATACGAAGAAGATGTAAATTTTCCAGTTTTTTACCTCTCGCTAAGAGAGGTATTGGATTCATGCATAAAATTGCATATCCAGATTTTAGTGAATAAGCACGTTATAAGAGCCTTACAATCCAATTTTAACATTTTTACGATGATATCTGTGTATGTGTACATGTGTGGATGTTGGAAAAACGATTTCTCAAAAACTGTAGGACTTAAGACCTGTTTAACTATAAATTCCTTAATATGACATTCTTGGGAAGAGCTGAAAAGGTTTTGGTAACAATTGGACAACCGAAAGTAACAAATTCGTAAAAGAATTCTTCTAAATATTATTTTCTGAAAATTTGTGTTATTACTAATATTGAAAAACATAAAATTCTACTCACACATACACACACATATATACACACATACAGACACCACACATAAAATGTTAAAATTGGATTCTAGGGACCTTAAAACGTGGCCATTTACTAAAATCTCGATATGCAACTTTTAGCACGATCCCTATACCTCCCTTACCAAGGGTAGCGAGAGGTAATAAAATAGTATATTATGTGGCAAGTGTGTGAAGCTGAAATTTTTACATGAAAAATGTAAAATAGGCTTCACACACGTGTTACATACTATACTTTTTCTACGACCTTCCAATAAAATATATTTTTTCTTCACATTGTCATTCTTTTAACGTAAAGCCTCTGTATTATCGACTTGTGTAACCATGGTTACCAACGTTATGAAAATACAATTCAGTTTGTAATATTTAAAATAATGAACGGTGCGTGAAATGTTACTACACGCACACTGTGCGTGAAGTTACACTTCACGTACTGTGTGCAAAAAATCAAACTTCACACATAAAAATTGATACGTGAAGTACTCACTTCACGCACGGGAGTAGAAAAAATATTTTTTCACTACTAGCCTAGGAACCCACTATTATTTACCTTATTTTAGAAATTGTTTTTCACTTCTATTAACCTAAGTATATTATGCAAACTGTCACTTTTCAATCAAACTCAAGCCTCCAAATCTAAATATTATTTAACTCAGTAAATTCAAGAAAAGAATATAATTTAAATTTGCCGCTTAATTTTAAATTGACCTACGCTGCCACCTCGCCTCGCCTGGTATCCCTCGGGCTTCACCCTCGGGTTACAATCTTGCCGCTGGGTCAATAATGATTATCTTCTCAACCTTGGCGTCTAATATACTATTAGATTCAAACAATATAAATAAATAAAATAAATATATCATCACGACATATTACCCATTACTGGGTGTGCCCCAGTATCTACAACACATGTAGACATCGGTAATGATGTTATAATTTACCGTGTGGGCGCTTACCAAGCGTCACCTCACGGGCACTCATAGCTGGTGTGGAGAGTGCACCACCGGGGTCACTTTTGTGCCACTTAAAATTGGAAATATTTGGCGTCTGTCGGGGTCGAACCCAGTTCCCCCGGGTTCACGACCAGACACTCAGGCACGCGGTTACGGGACCCCATTCACACAATGGTCGGCAAAAAATAAATCAATTAAAATATTTAAAAACTTTACTGTATATGTCGTCATAAAAAGTGAAAAAATGATTAGTTTTCGTAATTTCTGAAATAAAATGTAGATAAAGAGTGTTTTAGGTTTACGAGCAAGTGTTAGTCGTATAATTTGCCGCTAATTAAAATAAGGCGTGGGCAGTGTGTAAGTTGAATGCGTGAAATCATAGCTCGCTCCAGTTTAAACGCATTGAATGTGAAACCTCGTGTGGCCGGGCTGGAGCGAATGGTGGAAATTTCACAGCGAGTCTCTCATTCACGCTGCCACCCACGCCGACGCTCAAACAATGCAGCCAGACACAGACAGACTCACTCGCCCTGTCGCGATTGTTTGTGTAAATCAACAAATGAATTCGCCACGAAAGAGAAACGGACTGTGCACAGTTGTAAATAGTTAATATCACACTTCATGCTCGATGAAATCAAGTGTAGTGTGTTTCTTACTTATATGACAGTTATCGTGTATATTTCTTACACTTTTACAAACAAAATTAGAATGATAATGAAGAATTAACAGCTTTCAACGTGACCATTTGATATTTTGTGTCACTTACAAATCAACGCATCATACAATAGTCCTGTTTCTTCGGACTGTGATTATGATTTTCTAAATAATGATTTGGTCAATAATGATTCCTTCGAATCAAGATCAAATTTAATTCCAAAAAAACAACAAAATTAACTCGATCGACGCGAAACCTACACAACGTCGAACGAACTAGCGGCAAACGTCAAATGATAAATCAGCTGTTTTGATTGAAGTAATACCCAAATCGAAAATAGTTTAAAGATGGATTGTGCTGAAGCAGAAATAATATTTTTGATATGGAATGTGAAGTAAAATATGAAAACAAGTTTCTTTAACTTTATGTTTTGTACCTGCAGGATCTAATATTAGAAAAATCGAAACCACTAATGAATGCTGAATCTACTGACTCAAGTTCTAATAGTTTGGATGATTCTGATGTAGACATAAATTTGCACATTCCAATATTTCATTGCTTGCTTTTTTCGCCACTTTCAAAACTTTTGTTATTTCAATCACAGTGATCATGCGAAAAGACTGATTCAGAAGGGAAAGGGAAATGGCGTGTTGTGATCACAAAATGAAAGAGTGGGTATAACGAATAACGAACGAAGAAACAATTTTGTTTTTGATCATGTTCACTTTGTTCAATTTTATCACGAATCACAGTCTGAAGAAACACGCCTAATATTTCTCAAAAATATTAAACTTTTCATTCTTTATAAATAAGGAAAATAAGCTTGAACCTTAACAATAAATTTGAAAACTATATACATATTTCGAGAACTACGTTCTCATCATCAGTAGAAACTACGAAGTAATTTTAACTTTTCTGTCTTATTATTTTGTAGTTTCTACTGATGATGAGAAAATAGTTCTCGAAATACTTTTTTTTTATATAACTTTACCTTAAGAGTCTATTTTAGTTTACAAATTATTCTTTGTTAATAAAGTTCCGCGGCATCAATTTATAACATCACTTGAGGATGAATTCTATAGTAAGACCAAGTTGGATGGTACAGCCAATATATCATTTACTTTTCATTTCCATTGTTCTTAATATGATTCATAATTATTTAATTTTATTTTAATTTTGCCAGTTTTTGCGGACGGTTTTTCTTCTGGCATAAAAGAAAGAATTTCAGGAGAAGATGCATCCTCACCGTCCTAGTTAATGCCGAATGATGCTTGTTTTCTGGTTATTTTTTGCTATTGATCTTAACTCTTAACTATTTATTTATATCATTTATGTTGTATTCCCTGAAAAAGGCGGCAGTGTATGCGGCCAAAACTTTGGTTTAAATTAAAATATATGCAGAATTTAAACTAAAAGGTTGTATTATTCTAATTGTTATTGTGTGTTCTGAAAGATTTTTTAATAATTTATAGAGTAGTTCAACTATTAATGAATTAATATGAGTTACTGCTTTTTTAAGAACTATAAGCAGGTCGTATTCATTAAGTTTTCTTTTACTTTGTCGCCCTTTGCTCTTTACATATGTTTTTGAAATGTCCTATGATCATCAATTTTTTTTTAACATTGTTAACATATAAACTTATAAATTTATTATAATTGTGTGTATACATTTACTTGGAGTCAAAAATGGTTGTAAAATATTCTAATATTTTCAGATTTGGCGACTAAAGGGTACTGATTCCGCATCGTTGTGACGACTAGAAAATTTAAATTTTATTAAAAATTTCACAAATTCGTAGTTTAAGTATTATGTATTTCTAGAATGTTAAATTTGAAGCTATATTAATAACTTTACTTACATTTACGGAAATAAATAAATAAAAAAAGTGTGGGAAAATCCCATTATAGATCCGGAAGATGGTACAGGAGTGCACCGAATCACTAAAACGTCGATGTTGAAAAGAGAATAAACGCTATTTGACTGACACTTTAAGTAATTATTGTTAACACCTCATTTAATTTCAATGGAAGCGATAATATACAATGGCAACGATAAAATGGGGGTAACGTGATCGCGTGCCTGAGTGTCTGGTCGCGAATCTGAAGAACTGGGTTCGATCCCGACCGACGCCAAATATTTCGAATTTTAAATGTCACAAAAGTGCCCCTGTAGTGCACTCTCCACGCCAGCAATGAGTACCCGTGAGGTGAGGCCTGATAAACTCCCACACGATACAAATATGTCATCATCATTACCGATATCTGTGATAAAGCAGATTGTCACACCCAGAAATGGGTAATATACCGTGCTGATATATTTATTTATTTTTCAAAAATAAGATAAAATGTTATTGATATAATGAATGGAAATAATTTGAAAACATTTTCACACATCAACAGGGAACCTTATTTTTAGACGAATTATTTATAGGTACTATACAATTAAACAAACAACGGAAACTGCACTACTTTTCTCATAGTTGTCCGAAACGCTCAGAATTCTTCCCGTGTGCATGTGGCTCCAGTGCTGGATAATGCGTCTGGGCTTCACAATATAAATCACTATGTCTAGCGGGTGCAATGCGTGTGAATTGCGTGCACCCAGCACGCGCAATGCGGAATATGCGTGTCTCGATTTCTACTTCTGCAACTGCAGCCGTACCGTGTGATACAAGTGCAACTGCAACGCACGGAAATTAATTGCATACCAGGTGTGGGTTTTCGTCGAGTATAACGCTATTTTTTATTTCAGGCGTTTTGGTTTTATTAATCGTGGGGATTAATCAAGAGGAGTTAAATATGTTTCTTGTAAATTAAAATGATCGGTGTTGAAGTGTGCCCTGAAATGTGAAAGTAGTGGTGCTTGTCTTTATTATCTGCAGAAAATTGTAATAGCTATTTGTGTATTAAGAGTTTGTTGAGGTTGTTGAGAGGTTGTCTCAAAATCGATAATGTCCATTTACGCTCGAAAGACACGCATAAAAAAAATTAAATGTACATTTTGTACTTACAGATATGCTTAATAAATAACGATTAATATAAAGAAAAGTATGCCACCATTACGTTTTCGCTATATCTTCCAATTTTTCTATTCTGTAGTGGTAGCACGCAGTTTAGAATTCTATCATAGAAAGCAGACGACTACGATTTTATTTTTACGAATCTTGGTAGCATGCAATTTAGAATGGGCTACTTGCGTGGTACTGAAAATCCGATTTCTATCACTATATACGTAATGTTATGTTGAAAACATATATAAAAATATAAATTTTATTTTAAAAAAAATATTTGTTTTTTAGTAAATTAAAAAAGAAAATTTTCTGTGACGTCATTATATTAAAATGGAAAAGGAAACCATCTGTTTAAAAATGTAACGTATAGATGGCATGCGTGCGAGAAAATTTTAATTTGAATTTGACATTAGTTCATTATTTTCTCTCTCTGGGCTCTCAAATATATTAATTACTTCACAAATAAACACATAGGTAGTTACATGTAATTTAAAATATCGATACCAAAAAGACAAACTAAAATACTAACCTCCAAAGTATTGTTGAAACGTCAAACAGGGGATCTACATTATCCGTACAAACAAACGCTATGACTTTACGACCATTCATTGGTGCGGCGTAATTCTACGTCATACATGGCGGGAATTCAAATAATCAAATTTCATTATTTTTTTTTTTTCTGGCTAATTAATAAATATTTTACCAAAAGAAAAAATATGGGTAGCAAGTTTTTACCTGCTCTTCAAAAATATTAAATAAAAAAAAGGTACGCAAGTAGCCCATTCTATATTCACTTTTTGATTCGGAAATTATTGGATTTTATACTATTAAAATAAAAAATATTATGAGGTTAGGTTAAATGTATAAATTATATATAAAATGCTTTTGAATAGGACTGTGGTAAAATAATGCCGTTACTTTGACACTTTCGCCTCAAGTCGTACGCTTGCAGGCGAATATTTTAAGACACGCATGCTACCAAATTTTCGCTTCGCGAAATGCGAAAACAAATGCCTCATTAGATAGAATTCTAAATTGCGTGCTGTCACTGCTGATCTCGGACTCGAGGACTTTTAACGCATTTAAATTTTGGAAATAAAAGAAAGTAACATGACACTAGGTCAGGTGAGCACGGTGATTTTGTGTTTCATCGCTTAATAGGTTCTGACTTGAAATTGTATTATCTTTGATCAAAACATTCGGTAGAGTTTTAATGAATAAGTACCTTTTAGGATCCCTAGAATACGATTTCACTAGTTTTACGATGATGTTTGTATGTATGTGCGTGTGTGTGTGTGTGTGTGTGTGTGTGTGTGTGTGTGTGTGTGTGTGTGTGTGTGTGTGTGTGTGTGTGTGAGACAAACATTTTTCCGACGATAACTCCAATATTACAATTCTAAAAATGATAATTCTTTCGTATTCCTCTTCTTTACATCCATATGAAGAGCTAATTAGATATTGGATATAACTGGTCAACCGGAAGTTCCCTTATTTAAAGTACTTAACAGTTTTTCTTGAAAAAATTGCAGTTAAATATGAAAGAATATCTTATTTTGGTACATCATCAAGAAGATTATTAATATATATTTTTATTTAAATAATATCTTATTGTCTATATATACAGTGTAATTATAAGTTTTCCTTCATATTCAATAGATATAGAGTAAAAAATTATAAAGAGATTAACTTTCTTAAATCAGCCAGTTTTGCTATAGTCATTGAAACAGTTGATATACTTAAATAATTTTAATTGACAGATGTCAGGGCCAAGTGCAATTTACGTAGAGTATGTTCGTGTTGTAATTTTATTTGATTTATAGAATTTTTTCCAATGAACCTTCGGTATGGAATTTGTAGAAAATAGCCCGTTTTAGAATTTTACTGGATAAATTAATTTTTTCCCAAGGAACTTTTGGTATAGGATTTGAACAAAATAAGATTTTTTAATAACTGTTTCACACATGTGAAAAATGATATTAATAGTATATTTTTTAATGAGCGTGAAATGTCGGATGTATTATACCATTTTACGCGATCAATTGCACAGATTATTTTTTTCTAAAATTATTAGTACGCCCAAAAAAGCACTAGTTGTTTTAAAGGAAACATCTTAAGTAAAAAATAGTAAAATTTAATTTAATTTTTATATAGTACGAGTGTTAGTAACCACATTCACAGGATATCCTGCCCCAGTCTGTGTCAGGAATGCCGCATTTACCACACGCTTGCTCTTTTACATTTTTAACTCTACATTATAATTTTTTAAATAAAACAAGATATACAATATTTCAAATTCACTGTCGAATGTCGACAAGTGAAAGGAGCACCCTTATTCAACTTTTAACTCTCGTTTGTGATCTAGATCTAGCACATAATTTGAATTTACTTTAATCTGCTCTATTTTTTTATAGCTTCTCTCGTTTCCTCTAGGCGTTGGTGATGCTAAAGGCAAACAAGAGGTGTCTGCACGAAGCGATGCGTATCGTGCGCTGTCGACCACGACAAAACTAATCTTAACATCGATCTTAACATCAAACTCAATACTTTGCTATCTGCAATGCATTTTTTAGTCATGTCATCACCAACAATATTCAATGCATGCATTTTTTGCTAGAAGGTAATAAGGAAGAAGAATCATTCAATAATATTTAACTACGTTGACCTTCTTTTCCAAAGCCAATATGCGCATATGTTGTAATTTTGTTTATACACAATCATAATAGTAATATACAGATTTCTAACTTTTGGAGGTTGGAAAATACGTCATTCCTAACTTTAACGACAATCTCTTGGGTTGGAAATAACCATCGATCTTTAAACTAATAGATGCAGCGTACGAGCAAAACGCTTGTCCCGCCATAACGGTGCAGACACAGTATCTCTATCCTTCAACAGTACGGAAGTTAAGAAAACGCGGCAAAATAAAAAATTTGATTTGTCCCAAACTTGTTATACTTGGTGCATAACCGCTAAGAGTATAGATTTAATTTTTTGTGCATAATTAGTTTTATTATATATTTTTAATACAAAATATTATATACATATTATATTATAGGGGACAAGTAATAATTAATAAGAACTTACATATGAAATGACACAGCTGAACCGCGTACGTACTGCTCACTGTACGAAATACACCGTTTCCCCATTATTTTGTCGCATACACACCTCACAACACATATACGTATATATTGTCAGAAATAATTGTAAATGTTCTCCAAAAAAAGTAAATAATACACAAACAGTCACGAAACGTCAAATGTAGCTTTTGACAACTAATTTGTCATCAGTGATAGAGAGCGATGTATAGAGGTTTACATATGGCTGAAAAAGATGTACAATGAGTACGAATGCATGCGCAGTATACTTTAACTGAGAACTTCCGTACTGTGGACAGAATATATATCTCTATCCTTTTATGTTGGAGCAATATTCTAACAATAAATGAATAGGAGACACTTGGTCCATTAGTTTAAAGGTCGATGGAAATAACAGATTTCACTTCCATCTCTTGGGTTGGAAATGTGTATGTAGGGGTTGCTTAGCAACATTGCCGTAGATCCCCATAATTAAGTAGGCTAAACAAATTTTAAGACAGCTGTCAAAACATTAATAAAATTAAAGGTTACTATTTATTGATTTTTTTTGAAAATTATTGTTTTAAAATGAGGATGATTGTGAAGAAAATAGTATACATAACCTCGGTGGGAGTTTCATAACAGCCTCGCGCATTATCTCACCTCGAGGCTTCGGCTCTCGGTAATATACATAAGCCCTCGGCTGTAATGAAACATCTCCCATCTCGGATGTAATATATGTTATGTTTTGTAAGCTCTGAGCAAGAGTAGACTGGCCATAAGGTTTAGTTATTTAAAGAAACTCCTAGTTTCAAATTCCGATAAATCCACTTGGGTTAAATTATGGAAAATCGTAAAATATCTGCTTTAATATGTTCCTAATGAATAATTATAAAAAAATATCAGTACAAATTTAATGTTGATGATAATTAATCAAAATCTACTTACAGGAAAAAATAATTAATAATGTCAGATTTTAAAATAGTCAATTCGATGTATTTTGTACAAATTCCATACCAAAAGTTTCTTGCAAAAGGTTCTATATATCCAGGAAATTGTAATATGAACATATACTATTTTCTACAAATTACGTACCGGAAGTTCCTTGGGAAAGATTCTATAAATCCAATAAAATTATAACACGAACATACACTATGTAAACTGCACTTGATACTGACATCTGTCAATTAGAATTATTTGAATATATCAGTTGTTTTCCTGACTATAGCAAAGCTGGCTGATTTATCAAAGTTAATCTCTTAATAAATCTATTGAATATGAATGAAAATGTATAATTAACCCGTATAGACAATAAGATATTTCATATTGATAGTCACAAAAAATGTCAAAAAAATATATTTAACATTGTTTTTTCCAGAAAAACTGTTAAGAACTTCAAATAAGAGAATTTCTGGTTGTCGAATTATAACCAAATCTAATCAACTCTTCATGTGCATGTAATGAACAGCAATACGAAAGAATTATAATTTATTTTATTTCCTTTTTTTTATTATTATTATTGGGGTCCCGTGGCCGCGTGCCTGAGTGTCTGGTCGCGAAACTGGGGGAACCGGGTTCGATCCCGACTGACGCCAAATATTTCCAATTTTAAATGGCACAAAAGTGACCCCTGTGGTGCACTCTCCACGCCAGCTATGAGTTAAACTATATATTTCATTTTCAATAATTTTCGGAATTAATATAAAAAACAATTTTGCCATGGTTGAAATAATATAAAGGTGTTTCAAAATGAGCGCAAGATTTAATTTTTCAATAAAACACATAATTTACTCGAAAATTGCAAATATTTTTATTTTAATATGAAGTATACATACGGCGATTATGTGTGGAAGAGAACATCCAATAAATAGCCGCCACGACTCTGCTGGCACACTCTTGCTCTTTTAGAGAAGTTGTTGATTACATTTTCGCACATTGCCCCTCCAATTTCGCCAATGACACGTCGAATTTCTTCCTTCAGCTTAGGAATTGTAGTTGGTTGGTTGACATAGACGGAAGACTTCACAAAACCCCACAGGAAGAAGTCGAACGGCGTTAGATCGCATGATCTCGGTGGCCAATTCTGGTCGCCAGTGCGTGAGATTACACGGCCAGGGAATCTCTCATTCAACAACTGCATTGTCTCTCGCGCAGTATGACAGGTTGCCCCGTCCTGCATTATAAGGATGCAGATGGAGATCTTTCTTTAAAATTCTCTGCAAACTGCTTGTCGAAATGGCCAGTTGCTGCGAACGGCGGCGAATCGATGTGCTTGGATTTTCACCAACACTTGCAGAAACTGAGGCAATATTTTCAATGGACCGGCCTGATCGAGGACGACCTAATGATTTCTGGTTCACAACCGAGCCGGTTCGATCGAATTTCTCGATCAGTCTCTTAACTGTCGAACAATTTGGTGCATTTTGTCGACCAAAAATTGCACGCATTCTGCGAACTGTTTCCGCAAAACTTTCAACATATTTTAAATAAGTTTTCAATATTTAAATCCGCTGTTCGTTCGTGTAGCGTTCCATGATTAATAATCGCGATGCGTCTACTTGACAGTTATCAACTTTTTAGTCCAGCACCCTTGATTAAAATAAAATGCCAGCCAATTCAAATCTTGCTCTCATTTTGAAACACCCATTATAAGGCCGCGTAATTTTCATTTCTGGATGCTAAATATTTACTCTTACTATACTAACTTATATGGAAATAAGCAAATATATAGTTATAATCGAAATGTACATTTTGTGAATAAAATATTTTTTGTGAAGAAAGGTGTATTATTCTTTTTGATTTATTTATATCTTCACTTTACTCAAATACTTAATTAAGTATAATATTCATGTAAACAGTGTTTCTTGTAATTAGTCTTATTAGAAGAGCTCGTGTTATTGTTATCGTGCATGTTTTGTTACACCAGTAGCCCATAACTCAACATTAAATATTCCACTCTTTTTTTCCTTCCTGTCGTATACAAGTATATTAGTATAGGAAATTATATATTTCTTATGTACACAACGTAGAACTTATCTACTTCATCTCACAGATTTATACATATTCTAATTCGTCATATTTTTTTCTGGGTTTACGCAGCATGTAAATTATAAAATTAAATTAAGAAACCAAATTAAAATAACGTCGTTTATGCAGTAAATTAAAATTGAAAATTTTTTGTTTGACATTTCATGTAATTTAACTTATATAAGTGAAATTGCGGTACATTTTTACATTTTTTTTATGTAGGATAAAAAAAATAGATATATAATTTGTTGAACAAGTTCTATTAGTATTCCGTTGCTTTTCTATGCAGAAACTTTATCATCGTACATTTTCGTAGATGTTAAAAGTTGATAATTGTCAATTTCTTAATAGGGTGTGTCCAATGTTGCACTTTTATCACCCTAATATCTAATTCCTAAATTTATATGCCCTAAATCTAGTGATTATTTAGGATTTTAGGAATTAGATTTTAGGGTTTTGCAGAAGCATACTATACCTTGAAGTTGACGCGCACTAATTAAACAAATCATGATCGTTGCTATAATTTGAGCAAAACGTCAAATTTACTGTCAAAGAATAGCTTCTATTTTATAAAATATAATATTAATATTTAATTTGAAACACCAAATTAAATCGAAGTGTATAATTCACTTTTGTTATTCTAAAGCTGAGTTCGATGTTGCATTTTGGCATTTAGTAGTTAGGATTTAGGTCTTCTTCACATAAATACAACTCCGAATGGCAAACTAGTTATATCCATTGTTTTGTATGGCAACACTTTAGAACAACAAAAATTAATTATACAATTCGACTCAATTTGATGCTTAAGAGTAAATGTTAATATTATATTTCATAAAATAGAGGCTAAGAAGCTATTTTTGACAGAAAATTCAACGTTTTGTACAAATTATAGCAACGTACATGATTTGTTTAATTAATGCCCGTCAATTTAAGGCATAGTGTGCTCCTGCAAAACCCTAAAATCTAATTCCTAAAATGCTAAAGAATCACTAGATTTGGGGCATATAAATTTAGGATTTAGATATTAGGGTGATAAAAGTGCAACATCGGACACACCCTAAAATGTTGCCATACAAATCAATGGATGTCATTAGTGTGCCACTCGGAGTTGTATTTATGTGAAGAAGACCTAAATCCTAAAATCTAAATGTCAAAATGCGACGTCGCACACAGCTTTTGTTTCATTAGATTAGTACTTTTATACAATTTAGCATAAACGTTGTCATTGTTAACAATAGTTTCTACTTGGTTAGTTTAGTTTTACAATTTAATTTTTTAATTTACTTGTCTGCATAGACCCAGTATTAAACTAAAAATATATTAGTTCCTTTTTCCATTATTTTGCAGTATCTTATTTAATATTTTATTAAATCTATACCTATATTAGACACACTTTTTCTTTTATTTTATTATTTCTTATTCTTAACTGCAATATGTTGTATTCAGAACATTCACGATTTTTTTTTTACCTTCCGTTACCTATAATAGAAAGTTCATCTTACATTTGAGAAAGATGTAAAATTGTCAGCTGATGTGTAGAGATAACCGTTTGACTGTTTCTAGCACCCACATGTACAACGGTAAAATTTTATTATATGAAGATGTTTGTGTTCGAGAAATACCAATGATTTTTATTGTTTTTGTTGTATTTTATGTCTTCATCAGCTTTATCTAAATTATGCTGGGAAAATTTAGGGTAACCGTAAAACAGAAAACTATGTTGTTGGACCAATCAAAATGCTGCATAATATACTACCTACGCTTGTTACTATACAAACTTACTTTCGTTAAATGTATATAGAGACTTAAAACTGAAGTTACCTTCTAGTTTTTTTTTTTTTTGCATTTTATTTAATGTAATACAATTTGTCTTTTACAATTCCTGTAAATGGTTTTAAATCAGTGTTTCTCAAAATCGGTGTCCCGTATGCACTTTGAAAGTTTTCTGCAAAAATTTTTGGCATTTTAATTTAATTATGCTTTTAGTTATCAATATGAAAGAATATCTTACGCTCTATAAGGTTCGATTATACATTTTTCTTCGTATTCAATAGATATAGAGTTAAAGATTTATAAAAAGATTAATTTTCAAATATCAACCAGCGTTGGAAACAGTTGATGTATTCAAATAATTCTAATTGACTGATATCAGTGTCAAGTGTAAATATACTTTTTATTGGATTTATACAGGCCCGGGAAACGCAAATGGCGGATACTGAGATAGCGTTTTTAGTTTTGCTTCCATACACTTGATGGCGACATCAGTATCAGTGTGTCAATTTTTTCTTCCAATTTTTTGCACGAATTTTGACATTTGTCATTTTCAATTGAAACAATTCAGACTATGTGTTTAAGTCTTTTGTGTCTTGAGTAATTTAAGATGATAATATTAAAGAGCTGTGTACCGAACTGTACTGTTACCGGTAAATAAAAATATATTTTTATATAATTGTATTTTTATACCAGTAAAACATTTATTACAAAATCGTGTTCTAGAAATGACAGCATAGATTTCCACATCATCGAATTCATCGTGATTTATTTAACAAGTGGATTGAAATTTTAAATATGGATGACCTGCGAACTTTAGATTCCCAGGTTGTCCACAATAATAAGCGTCTTTGCTTTGCCCATTTTGAGGAAAAGCATAAAAGCTCACACACCCGACGTCTCCATGTTCTTGGATGTTCATCCCTGAATTTAGCTGGTGAGTGTAATTGATTTATGAATTGAATTTTACAATTTACATTTCTTTATTTAATTTGTCTATCTTTGAAGTTTTTTAAGTTATTAGAGTATCTAGATATTTTATTGCAATTCTATATTCATAAAGTATAACAATACGAAGAATGCGTTTAAATTTTACTTTGTATTTATCTTCTAATTTTTTCATTATTTTAATATTTAGAAGAATAGTTCACGTAATAGTTACTCTTAATTCAGGTAATGCAAATGTACCTACTATAGAACTAAATTTTCGGACAACCATGGAGGATCCAGTTCCATCCACATTAGTTGCCGCACTCTTTGTAAATATGCAAAGTACAACTGCAGATGATCCACAAAGACCTGTTACTCCAGAAATAATCGACACGCGTATAATAATTCTCCTCATAGATAAAATTTTATTGTCTTGTAAAAAAGCTATTAGTACTGTATCTTTCTTAAATGAAATTATAGTTTTTATAATTTAAAAATGCATTATTTATTACTCATTTGATATAATCTTTGTAAGACTGATTTGTAGTTGAAGTAGACTTTTCATAAAATACTATGCACTCATAGTATTTATGAAAAAATTCCTTCAACTACAAATTAGGGTAAATTAATAAACGTATATACCAATATTAATTGTAGGTAATGATTATACCGACTGAGTTTTATATTTACTTTTGCTTCCATACACCAGATGGCGATATTGATGTGGTATCGACGCTTAACATGTACGTTTCCAATCTAAAATAGTGTATATGGTCTGTGGGATTTATAGAATCTTTTCAAAAGGATTTTCGGTATGGAATTTATAAAAAATTATATATATTCGTATTACAATTTCGTAGATATGTAGAATCTTTTCCACGGTACTTTTGGTATGGGATTTGTACAAAATACGTCGAATTGACGGAAGATCTTGTGCTGGCCACAACAGATTTTTTTTACCTTCCGTCACCAGGTAAGGAAGGTATTATCTTTGGTCAAAAAATTCGATGGTGAGTTTTAAATGAATAAGCACGTTTTAGGATCCCTACAATACGATTTTACCGGTTTTACGATGATGTCTCTATATGTATGTACAGTAAAATTTTTGAAAGAAGTCAGCTTTGCTAAAATTATGAAAACAATAGATATAAACAAAAAAATGTAATTGACAGATGTCAGTGTCAAGTGCAAAACCAAAGTGGAAAGTATAGGATCTGAAAGTGATATAAATGACAGTGTCGGCGTCGCCATAAAATAAGAACTTATAATGCCGGGAGTACGAGAAAGGCCAAAGAGAACATGGAAGGACTGTATAGCAGAAGATTTGAGAGAGGAAGAACTGTGTCAAGAAGATACGTTGGACAGGAATGAGTAGAAGAGAAGAGTAAGAAACAGCGACCCCTAATAAAATAGGGAAAAGTTGAAGGAGGAAGTGTTAAGTGCAATTTACGAGTAAATAATGTACGTTCGTGTTATAATTTTATTGGATTTTAGAATCTTGTCAAAGGAACTTTCGGTATGGAATTTATAAAAAAATATGTGTTCGTGTCACAATTTTACAGGATATATAGAATCTTTTTCAAGGAAATTTTGGTATTTAATTAACAACTGTTCTGCCTAAAGTTCTTGCTCACAAGTGTTCCGCCTAGCGGTATTGAAAAGATTGAGAACTACTGTTCTAAATATTTATTTTTAGCTTCTATCACAGAGTTGGCTAAACGTATTCAATGTGATTAGACCAAATGCTGTTTTGACTTTACCACATAAATTGACCTAATTCTTTGAAGATTTGTCACCCTTGTTGAACAAGCTGAGATTGCAGTGTATCATAAAATGGGTCATGTGAGGTACACGTGTCTTGTGTTTATGTGTAATGTTTATGCATGTTGACAATAATGAAATGACTATTTAATATACAACATGGTTATTTCGATCCAGAACAATGCAACAATATACGCACCATTACAATATTCATTAACCCAGGTCTCCTACGCCGTCTCGTCATTGCCTGGCTATCCGAGTGTTACGCTCGGGTTACATACGTGTACGTATGCCTATGCACGACATAATAACGCGTTAAACATGCGCATAATCATACGCTTAATTACAGACCATTTCAAAACTCAAGCAATTCATTAAAGTAGCAGCATTCCAGTGAAACTTACACTGATATTATCGATAAGGTTTTGTTCAGTGTTATCAGAATCAGGCTTCAACACATTTTGATGACTTTATTTATTATTCCAAAGAAATTGTGTTTAAAATAAACCCTAAAATTGGTTTACGTTGTGTAAATTTAACCACTTACAAATTTGGTATAAAAGTGTACGTTGAAGTGGTTCAAAATTGAATACGAGTACTTCGTAACATGGCACCAACTAAAGTATTTTAACCAGATCTGGGACTATCTTTCGAAAAAAGATACATGATGCTATCTAAGATAAACAAAGTATCCTAGATATTTTATCTTAGATACTTTAAGTTTTATGTGAAAAGTATCTTTAATATACAGTATGTCCCAGATTTAAACAGCATAACTTGAACCATGGATTAAACACGTAAAAATAAGGTGACAAATTCATTTGAGCAAATGTCCGTAAATGCTTTGTTTCAGAGATATTCATGTTTTTACCTCTCGCTAAGAGAGGTATTGGAATCATGCTAAAATTCACTTATCCAGATTTCAGTGAATAAGCACGTTTTAAGGTCCCTACAATCCGATTATAACATTTTTAAAATGATGTGTGTGTGTGGATGTGTGTATGTGTGTATGTGTGTATGTCTGGATGTTGTAGACACGATTCCTCAAAAACTATAAGACTTAAGAACTGTTTAACTATGGATTCCTCAATCTGACATTCCTGGGAAGAGCTAAAAAGGTTTTGGTAACAATTGAACAACCGGAAGTAGTAGTTTCTGAGAAAAAATCTTCTAAATATAATTTTTTGGAAATTTTTGTTATTAAATATTGAAGAACATAAATTTCTCCATCTAATACACTTAAAAATTTTATTATATCTTGTACAGATTTAGAAATAAAGACACTATAATACATATAGAGTAATTTAATCACAGAGGCTAAGGCACTAAGGAAATCAGTTGACAAATTCCAATGTTTATAACATAGTTTGTAAATGACAGACGTCAGTGTCAAAAATCACAGCTTTAGTGACATTCTGATAGCTTTTTCTGGGAAGTATATTTAATCTTTCTTATTGTTTTATTAATTACATATTTGAAATTATAGGTAAAATGCATATATCCATCAGAAATACCGCCAATCTGGTTAATGAACTGGAGGAATCTCTCACATTTAGAAACTTCCTCATACAATGAAAAATAGATATAATTAGAATTATATGTGTGCAGAAGACATGTTAAATACAATAAAAAACAGTATTTGGGTAAAGTTCTGTAATTTTTTGTTATTAAACGACGGTTCGAAAGGGAAGTGCAATATAATACTTATATAGCCTAATATGAAAATGGCGAGAAGTCTTGTGCTGGCCACAACAGATTTTTTTTATTAGTCCCGAAGCCTAAGATAAACACAATTCCTTTGTTACAAAATTCATATTTTAAATGAATGTAGCTGACAGTAAATGTCACTGTCAAAAAACTAATCACTTCAAATTAATAATAGTGACATTTTAAAACGAAAATAGTAAATAAAGCAATAGTTTTCTGCAATGAAATAGTTTGCAGCGTTAGTAAATACGTAGGTATGTTTTTAAATTAATAAAAATTAAATAGCGGGAGGTTTTGTGTTGGCCACATCAGATTTTACTTATTGGAGCAGCGCTACCTTAAAAATCAACTTTATAACGAGATATCAAATATAATCGTATTTCGATACAAAATTTAGTTTGCTTGCCTAAGGTCAGGGCAAAAATAAAATTAATCGATGAATTCAAACAAATTTATTGTTAATGTACAATAAAATAATAACGATTTTTTATAACATTTGTTCAAAATGTTCAACTGTAGCAAGCAAACAGGCACGACAACGATCTGCCACTGCATTTGTCGCTGCGTGACAGCGTGACATTCCTCGGGAGATATGGTTTCGCAAACTTGAATATTTTTTCTGTGTAGAGTGTCCAAATTATCTATCGGTTCATCATAAACTCTTTCTTTGTTGTTAAAGAGTGAAGTGAGTCAGCTGAGCTCTTACTCTTATCCCTTTTCTTATTGTTACTCTTGTTTCCGGGTTTTTGCTGACCCACTAAGTGGGAAAAGTGTGATTTTATGTATGTATGTATGTATGTATGTTAAAATTAAATAGCGGGAGGTTTTGTGTTGGCCACATCAGATTTTTTATATAGGAACTTGAATTTGTTCCACCCTGTGTATAAATAAACGAAAAAATGCTATATCACATTGTCTTTATTAATAGAGATGCTAATAATTAGGTAGATATATATGTATAAATTTAACATACTAGGAATAATAATGAAAACGAAAACCTTTCATGTTATAAAGCTATATTGCAATAGATACAACTTAATTTGAAATGAAATACATTTCATTAATTCATATCTACACTTAATTATATATCAATTTTAATAGAATTTAAAAATTAGCATTTGTTATAATTATAATTAAAATAGCTTGCGTTACAAGTATGATCAGCATGAATCTACAGTATCCTTTGGTACCTGACAATAAAGGCTTTGCAAAGTACATAAGCATTGCTAGATTTCAATCACATGTAAGATAATGCACTTAATTGTTTATAATTTGCTGAATCACCGCGCACGAGTTCATAAGCGCCATGTTATTATGGTTTCTGCATTTAATTAGAGCAATTATTATTAGTTCCGCGATTTTTAATTGCCACCTTGTTGCTACGAACCAAGGAGCGTTAACGATCTAATTCTACTCATACATTCTTTAATGCGATTCATTCGCTTTTATTATGCGACCTCTAGTGTTAATATGCCTGCATTGTAAACTACATCCCTTGCTTAATAAGTTCAAAGGAGTGAAAAGGTGTGTGACGAATTTGTTTGTTTTATATTCAAATGTTATTGTTTACGTATAACAATATACCGGATATTTAAAGATTATATTCCTACAACAAAGAAAACTTTCATTATGAGGTGTTATTTTATAGGCTTTGTGTGGTATGTCTAATGCAAAACAAAATAAATGAGTTTTTTAAATTTCTAATTCACTTCTTCAACCTGTTTGACATTATACTTTTTCTGACTAAAATCAGTAATTTTAAACTATATTTTAGTAAAAAATAGTGTTGTGTGTGGGTGTGTGTGTGTCAAATTTTTCTCCGACGATAACTCCAATACTATAATTCTAAAAATTATAATTATTTCGCATTCCTTTTCTTTACATCTATATAGAGCTGATTAGATTTTGGTTATAATTAGCCAACCGAAAGTTCTCTTGTTGAAGTTCTTAACAGTTTTTTTTTTTTTTTTTGAAAAGACGCAGTTAAATATCAACATTTTGTCTTTATTAATAAGAAAGAATATTTTATTGTCTATACGGTTTGATTACACATTTTCCTTCATATTCTATAGATACAGCGTTAAAGAATTATAAGGAGATTAAATTTCATAAATTAGCCAGCTTTGCTATAATCATAGAAACAGCTGATATATTCAAATAATTCTCTAATTGACAGATGTCAGTGGCAATTTACATATTGTATGTTATAATATTATTGGATTTATAGAATCTTTTCCTCGAAACATTTGATATAGAAATTTATATGTCCCAAATCTAGTGATTATTTAGAATTTTGAGCATTAGATTTTAGGGTTTTGCAGGAGCGCACTATGCCTGGAGTTGACGCGCACTAATTAAACAAATCATGTTCGTTGTTATAATTTGTGCAAAACGTGAAATTTACTGTCAAAGAATAGCTTCTTAACTTCTATTTTATGAAATATAATATTTAATTTGAAGCATCAAATTAAATCGAAGGGTATAATTTATTTTTGCTATTCTAAAGTGTTGCCATATAAACCAATGGATGTCATTAGTGTGCCATTCGGAGTTGTATTTATGTGAAGAAGACCTAAATCCTAAAATCTAAATGTCAAAATGCGACATCGGACACAGACTTAGACTCTGATAGTTTGTAAATAAAAATAGTGCGTTATTACCAAAATTGCATTGTGTTCAAAACATACATTGATTATTCTTAAGCCATTCACATACCGTTCTTTTTTAATTTTCTAGTATGTTAAAGTAAATGCAATAATTATTTAGTTTCAAAGAAATAAAACTGTGTTCAACAAAATGTAATTTCTCAGTGTTGTGCATATTAAACCGATAATTGAGTATTGAGTACTCTCATGTTCGCATATATTTGGTGTGTCGAAATGTAATTATTGTTGAGCAGTGTGAAATTCACTTGGGAGGTTTCATCACAGCGTGCTTTCGACAAAACAATACCCAATGAGAAATGGTTCATTAGCTTTGACCGAACAAAAATTGTAGACAGCAGCATCGGCTTGCATTAGGTATTGGATTCATGCTAAAAATCGCATATCCAGATTTTAGTAAATAAGCACGTTATAAGGTCCCTAGATTGCGATTATAACATTTTTCCTCAAAAACTAAAACACCTAAGACCTATTTAACTACGTATTCGTCAATTTGACATTAATGGAAAAGTTGAAAAGGTTTTGATAACAATTAGATACCTGGAAGTAAAAGTTTCTTTAAAATATCTTCTAAATATATTATTTCTTGAAAATTTTAGTTACTACAAATATTGGAGAATAAAATAATATACTTAAAATTTGTATTATATCTTCTATAGATGTAGAGATAAAGAAAACACTACACCAAGGAAACCAGTTGTCCAGTTCATATGTTTGTAATTGACAGATAAATGTCAGTGTCAAAAATCAACAGTTTTACTTACTTTTTTCTGGGAAGCACATTTAATATTTCTTATTGAATTGTTAATTACATATTTAAAATTGTAGGTAAGTATGTATATTAATAGTAATAGTACATATATCCGTAAGATATACTGCCCATCCCGTCAAAGAATTGGAATTTTAGAAGAGTAGGACAAGATTTCTTATAGAATGAAAGAATAGATATAATTAGAATGATTTGTGTAACAAAACGGAAATGGCGAGAGGTATTGTGCTGGCCAAAACATTTTTTTTTAAATTATTATTATTTTAAATAATATGTAGCAATAAATAATTATTATAAATTTGTAAATACATATTTTCAATACACGGTGTTTGAAAAAATTTCTTTAAAATTAATTTTAGGCCTATAATTTAAATCACAATTACATCTTTATACCAAAAACTGGTATTTAAGTTTACCCCCAACTTTATAATTTAAACTATATAATTAAGTTGGAGTAACGAAGATCGAATGGAGATTGATGTGTGGAGAAGAAAATAAAGTAATCGGAAACTGCAGTCAGTACGGTTTTATTTGATTTGAACCTACGTTTCGACCATTACAATGGTCTTCCTCAGGGTTAAATCAAGTCATAAACTATGAAGAAGATGTTTGTAACTCATGTTAACAAACATCAAAATGCAATGAATTACAACGTTATAAAATTGATGAAAAACAACTTTTAAATAAATATATAATGTAATGAACCAGATAGAATGTAACAATTTTATAAAACTAATGTTAGTTAGCATTCTCCACAAAAATATATCACGAACCTGGGGGAACCGGGTTCGATCCCGACAGACGCCAAATATTTCCAATTTTAAATGGCACACAAGTGACCTCTATGGTGCACTCTCCACACCAGCTATGAGTGCCCGTGAGGTGACGCCTGGTACGCGCCCACACGGTAAAATATATCGTCATCATTACCGATGTCTACATGTGTTGTAGATACTGGCACACCCAGAAATGGGTAATATGCCGTGATGATATATTTAAGAATAAAGAATTAAAGTTTTGTTTCCTATCATCAGCGGAAACTGTCGCTATGCTTAGAAAGGCTTATGGGAGGAAGCTTTAAACAAGAGTTTACGACTAGTTTTTTTTTTTTTTTGTCTTAAAAGTGGTCGAATGTCAATTAAAGATGAACCTAGTTCGGGACTTCCAAAACAGACAAAAAAATTAAAAAGTACGTGATCGTCGCAGAACAATCGATGAATTTGAAGAACTGAAATATTTGAAGAAGAAACTTGTCGCAGCGAAAATTGTTTCACATGTGCTTTCGACGACCTGCGAGACAAACATCTGAATGTGTGTTAGGAATTGAAAGAACTGTCAAAAATGTTGATTTCCTTAACAAAAAACAAAAATTAATGTTAACACATTACTATTTACTGTCCGCCATTACGATAAAAATTAGTTTGATGAATAGTAAAGACACCTAGCGGGAGAAGTTGGAGATAGCGTCCTACCATCCGCCAGAAAATAAATACGGTGATTTTAGGTTAATCCCTTGTATGTTTCAAACATACTTTCATTTAAAAACCGTGTTATAAGTAAAAAATTTCTTAAGTACCGTCCTGTATTTAAAGTCCAATTACGATAACAGTAAGTGAACGCAGTTGCGGCGTATACTGCGTGATATAATTCAATTTATTTCATATAAAAATAGTTGATTAAGTTGTACTTTATATTCATTTGTCACCTGCAGCCAGGCCAGCTTCGATCGCTCGCACGGAGTATTAATAATGAGATATTGAATAAAACTATATAGCTACCCGCCTTTTCCTACTTGTCTCTGTACACCTCCAATAAATAATAAACCTATATCTTCATGTAATCAGAGCCGAGGAATTAATATCCTCAACGTTGATAAATCGAACAGTGATTTGATTTAATTAAAACGACTTTTTTCTCGTTTGCATAAATATCAATGGTTTTGTTTGTATTTGCAGAATCTAAACTAATTATTTGTTTCTAATGACTATTAAATATTACATTTGTTTTAATGCAGACACCGCCGTAGTTAATATAAATAGCAAACAAAATTAATATAAATCTTGATTCATTTTCTTTCATTTATTGATCTTAATTAAATGAAATTTCTATTCACCTGCAAAAGATATTTATGGCAGTTTAACGTTATTAATACTACAAATTTAATCTATGTTCCATTTTCCATTCTTTGATTTTAATAATAATAGTACAATACATCTTGCACATTATTTAATATTAATTACTTTAATATTATTGCATAAATTGCAATAACTTACAAAAAAATTAAATAAATAATTGTTTCACTTTTTACTTTCCGCTACCGCTGATAAGGGAGGTATAGGGATCGTGCTAAAAATCGCATTTCGAGATTTAAGTAAATGACCACGTTTTGATGTCCCCAGAATTCGATTTCAACATTTTTACAATGATGTCTGTAGGTATGTGTGTGTGTGTGTGTGTGTGTGTGTGTGTCTGTGTGTTTGTGTGTGTGGATCATGTGGACACGATTACTCAAATACTATCATTTAGAAAAATTTGAAATTTTGTATACCCATTTTATACCAATGTGGGAAGAGCTCATTAGTTTTCAGTGTATATCGGATAACCGGAAGTATCATTTATAGAAGCTTTTAACAGTTTTTCTTGTAAAAAATTCATTGAATATAATTTTTTAGCAACTTTTACCAATACAAATTAAATATAATGGCACAATCTTTAATTCTACGATAAGCAGTTAGTAAATAACTTGAAATAATTTTAAATATTGAATTATAAAATAATTTATTTTTGTACATCACTTTGCCTCTGCTTCAAACAAAAACAATACTTTAATAACAAATTTGACATATTTAAACAAATGTCACTGTCACGAAGAAATAACATTAAAATTAGTAATGAAACCGTGGTAAGAAGAATTTAGTAGTTTAAATATGATTGTAATGAAATTAAGGTTTGTAAAAATAATATATTTTCCAACATACATAAATATTAGATATACAGGATAATTCGATTTTAGTTTGATGTTTTATATATCAAACAGCTCTCAAATAAGAACGTGATTTCAAAGTGTCAAATAATAGTTTGCAAATACACATTTACGAAATGGATAATGTACGTCGAAGAATTTACACAGATTGCGTTTTAGAGCATAAGGAAGTTAGGTATTTGGTGATGATTTTGACAATAATGTATGTGTGACGATTCTTCCTTAAAATATATTAAGATCCGAAATTTCGCAAAGTTGGTATTTAATACTCTTATTTAAATTTGATTGCGTTTTAGAGCATAAGGAAGTTGTTGCTGATTTTGACAATAATGTGTGTGTGACGATTTTTTCTTAAAATATATTAATGATCCAAAATTTCGCAAAGTTGGTATTTGCTCACAGATTTTTCAGGAAACACATAACAAAATATAATCCAAAATTTCGTATTACAAACTTTTCTATTTATTGGAACAACAAAGTAGATTTTGTTTACAAACGATCAATGGAAGTGATACTTTACTTAAAGCTCATTGCTATTTTAAACATGGAATTGGCGGGAGGTCATGTGCTGGCCACAACAGATTTTTTTAACAAAAAATGATGTTCAAATGTCGCAATCACCCCATTTCTGTAAGAAAGTTGCTAAATCTTAGCAACAGTGATAAAGATTGTAACCAATAGAAAAAACAAATATAAAGCCTGTCATTTTCATCAGTATTTGCAATTATTCACCTTTATTCTGTAACTCAGTCGATAATATTTGTCGATCGATAATAATTTTTGACAAATAAAAACAAATGTACCATCTGTCAGTTTCATTTTTTATTCAGTGTCTGCTGTAATTATTGGCTACAATTTATTATCGATCGATAAAAGTTATCGATTGATCTACAGAATATGGGTGAATATCGGTTATTTAATTTAGCAATTTTGCTAATAGTTAGTGACTGTTACAGAATTAGGTTAAATTTTTCTACATGAACAATGGGCTACTTGCGTGGTACTGAAAATCCGATTTCTGTCAATAAATACGTAATGTTATATTGAAAACATATATAAAAATATAAATTTTATTTTAAAATAATTATTTGTTTTTTACTAAATTAAGAAAGAAAATTTTCTGTGACACTGGGGGAGGAGAAGCATGTTTAAGAATGTTATCAATAGATGGCATGCCGTGCGAGAAAGTTTTAATTTGAATTTGACAGTTCATTTTTCTCTCTCTCTGGTCTCTCAAATACATTAATTAATAAATAAACACATAGGTAGTTACTTGTAATTTAAAATATCGATACAAAAAATATAAATTAAAATACTAACCTCCAAACTATTATTGAAACGTCAAACAGGTGATCTAAGGTACATTACCCGCACAAACATACCATTACTATGGGACGGCAGCACGCTGTGGCTTTACGACTATTCATTGGTGCGGCGTAATTCTACGTCATACATGGCGGGAATTCAAATAATCAAATTTCATTATTTTTTTTCTGGCTAATAATTAAAAATTTTGCCAAAAGAAAAAATATGGGTAGCAAGTTTTTATATTCTCTTCAAAAATATTAAATAAAAAAAGGTACGCAAGTAGCCCATTCTGGTATTTAGATACATTAATAACTAAAAATGATTGAGCTTGCTATAATAATAAATCTAACCATGACCATGAACTTGAGGCATGCACTGCACATTATAACAGTCTGCTGTACGAGAATCATACATATTTCAGCTCCATTTGCTTGTCAAAGTTTTATGGAACTAGCTCATTACAATAGCATAAAACGGAATAATTATTTTTGTGTTTGTAGTACGTGTATAACTTTAATCGCTAATAAATGATCTTCCACGCTTGAATTGAAGCAAGTTGTGAACAAGCAGAATGAGAGGCGATTAATTCGCTCCTCTGTCGTGATTCCATTTATAACTCGCTGATGTGAGAGATTGTATTCAGACCTACGAACGACACTAATTTTGCATTCATTATACGGAATAAAGTAAAACTCTTAGATATGCGATGCGATTTACTTTATTTGCAATTTATTTTTATATTTAACATCGTTAGGATCATCATTAAGTTGTCAAATAAATGTTTGGTAGGAATTTATTGTCTATGTGGTATTTATCAAAATAAATTGAAATAAGAATATTCTGGAAAATGTCATAGAATAAGATAAGATTCATATGCAGTTGGTAGATCAAAATTGGATAGTGGAATATTGTATCACTACATATTTACGGTATTAAAACTACATAATAAGTAACGAAAACTTAAAATTTAATATTGTAGATATAAATTATATGGTCCTCTTAAAGACCATTTCCACTTACAAATATTAATTTTTTAATCTTTAAATTATTAAATTTTCTTGAAATATAATTAATAAAGTTTATTATAAACATTGCTTAATTTACCCTTAATTTATTTTATTCATAATCTATAAGACCTGTATTAAGTATTCCTCAATCTAACATTATTGGGAAGAGCGAAAAGGTTTTGGCAACAATTAGACAAACGGAAGTAATAGTTTCTTAAAAAAATCTTTTAAATTTTATATGTTATTACCATCGACCTTTAAACTAATAGACGCAGCGTACGAGCAAAACGCTTGTCCCGCCATAACGGTGCAGACACAGTATCTCTATCCTTCAACAGTACGGAAGTTAAGAAAACGCGGCAAAATAAAAAAATGATTTGTCCCTAACTTGTTATACTTGGTGCATAATCGCTAAGAGTATAGATTTAAGTTTTTTGTGCATAATTAGTTTTATTACATATTTTTAATACAATATATTATATACATATTATATTATAGGGAACAAGTAATAATTAATAAGAACTTACATGTGAAATGACACAGCTGAACCGCGTACGTACTGCTGACTGCACGAAATACACCGTTTCCCCATTATTTTGTCACATACACACCTCACAACACATATACGTATGTATTGGCAGAAATAATTGTAAATGTTGTCCAAAAAAGTAAATAATACACAAACAGTCACGAAACGTCAAATGCAGATTTTGACAACTATTTGGTGATACAGAGCGATGTATAGAGGTTTACATATGACTGAAAAAGATGTACAATGAGTACAAACGCATGCGCAGTATACTTTAACTGAGAACTTCCGTACTGTTGAAGGACAGAATATATATTTCTATCCTTTTATGTTGGAGCATTATTCTAACAAGAAAAGAATAGGAGACACTTGGTCCATTAGTTTAAAGGTAGATGGTTATTACAAATAATAAAGAACAATAAAATCTAAACCTGATAAACTTAAAATATTAAAACACTTGTCATGTTTCACAACATTTCAGCGTCTGAATCAACCTTTCAGCCATCATCAGACGCTGGCCGTGTTCTGCTAGCAACCATAGACGCGTTTTGCTCTTGTTCACACAGAAAAAATCTGTTGTAGCCAGCACAAAACCTTCCGTCAATTCGATGTATTTTGTACATATCCCATACCAAAAGTTCCTTGAAAAGGATTCTGTATATCCTGTAAAATTGTAACACGAACACACTATGTTTTACAAATTCTATACCGAAAGTTCCTTTCCCTATTTTATTAAGGGTAGCTGTTTCTTACTCTTCTCTTTTACTTATTCCTGTCCAACGCATCTTCACACAATTCTTCCTTTCTCAAATCTTCTGCTACACAGTCCTTCCATCTTCTCTTTGGTATTTTGAATTTGAATTTTTTGACCAAAGACAATACCTTCCTTACCTAAAGGTGACGGAAGGTAAAAAACCTTCTGAATTGTAGTTAAATATATATAGGTACTATAATTAAATTATAGTAAAATTAAATACAAAATTAGATTAAATGACTACATTTAGTATTGAACTAAGCATAAATAAAGAAATTTACTAAATATGTATTTAAAATTTCTATTTACTTACCTAATTCATTAGATAAATCCCGGAAATTGTAGGACAAAAATAATGAAGCCAAAATATAATAAAATTAAATAAAATAAGTAATTAAAATAACTATTTGCATATTCAAATTAATAATTTTTTACAAAATATTTATTATCATTTTCGGATTAGTTAAAATGCTAAATTAAGATTTGTAAATTATACTAAATTATTAGACATATTGCCTAATAAAATAATATCTAATTATAATTAGACAAAATTTCAATTCTATTTTCTTTCTGTGTTGAAGCTCATAAGTATGGTTAACTGCTGTCTCTTTGCAGAGACAATTCTCTGTCGTCTGATGATGGTCGAAAGGTTGATTCAGACGTTGAAATCTTGTGAAATATGTTTTCTTAATACTTTATTTAACATTGTTTCATTTAGAGTTCGCTATTGTACTTTTTTACTGTTAAACTTATTTTTTTTTTTATTATATCTTCTATAGATTTGGAGATAAATAACATAATATACAGAATAATCTGATGTAATAAAGCGCAGAGTCAAAACTACATCAAGGAAACCAGTTGACAAATTCAAATATTTGTAACATAGTTTACAATTGACAGATAAATGTGTCACACATCAACCATTTTAAGGATATTACTGACAGCTTTTCTGGGAAGTACATTTAATCTTTATTATTGTTTCATTAAAAATTACACATAAAATGTATCCATAAGATATACCGCCAATCTTGTCAATGAATTGGAAAAATCTCTGACACTTAAAAACTTCCTTAGCGAATGAAAGATATAATTAGACTTTTTTGTGTGCACAAAAAATGTCAAATACAATGCTCATATAACATAAAATGGAAATGGCGAGAGGTCTTGTGCTGGCCACAACAGATCTTTTTACTGTGGTGGAGGACTTCATTGTACAATACTCCACACAATATGCTATACTTACATTGTCGTACAATACAGCGGCTAACTTTTGTACTCCTGTACTTGATACTATTCTCAGACTAATTGTGTATTACAAATGATAGCATAAATTAAATTATACGGTACGATTACATTTTCTCCCGGTACTATTAATCTTAAAATACTTTCACCAGTTCAGCGAAATAATTATATTTTGCAATGTAATTTTGTTAATGTATTTTAGAGATGAGCATTCGGCCACACAGACCTGGTCATTGACCTAACCTCACAATATCTCTGGACTCTGGACAAAAAACCCACATTTCCATCTGATTTATTGAAATCGCCGATGGACGTATCGGCATGTATGCGCACCTTTCGACTTTGGTCATTCGTTAGTTCCGAAACAGATTAGAACGTCGGATACCGCTCTAGACAGTAAATCCTCATTAACACCCACATAGCTGTCGGTGCCACAGCAAGCATCTTCTGTCTTCGTCATGCTAAAGAGTGCTAATGGCTGCTGTCTCACTCCCGCTATAGCCGGTAATTGCCGACAATTAGTCTGGGAGATTGGAGATTGTCCGCTGTCTATTGTGGCTGCGCAGTTTATGTGCTGTGCGCTACTCTGAGATTTCAAATGCCACGGGGCCATTTGTCAAAATTAAATTATGTCTTGTGTTAATATGAAATGCGTTCGGAGTCTTTCGGCGGTTTGTTTGACAGTACAGTGGCGGATGAAGAATAGCTTTGTACCAAGTAATAAGGATTCACTGAAGTTACGAAGTTTGATCAAAATGTAACGAGAACCTTTGAATTTCGCACGTTAATTGTTTTCGATTGAGCACATTTATTTATCATTTTCGTATCATGGTCTCAGAATTATTTAAGATTTTATTTACACCAGGGAAATGAGGGTGTACTATACTCGCCGTCAAATGATTATGGACTGATATTCAACTTTTATCCCTTTCCGTACCCTGTCCCTTGCCAAGCGGTGTTGCCGCTTTTGACTTGACATGACCAGGAATGAACGCAAATGTCATATAATACATTTAAAACTAATTAAAATTTTTAA
This sequence comes from Ophonus ardosiacus, assembly GCA_943142095.1. Taxonomy (NCBI): domain Eukaryota; kingdom Metazoa; phylum Arthropoda; class Insecta; order Coleoptera; family Carabidae; genus Ophonus; species Ophonus ardosiacus. Next base: position 7,176,983 of record OW964825.1, on the reverse strand, counting down.
TATATCTTATGAAGAAAATATTATAAAAAATATGTAAGGAAAAATACGTAATATAAAATATAAAAATTATCTCTGTGGAAAATTTATATTTATATTTTGACCAAAGTTTCCACACATCAAGCTAAAGTCGCGTTTGCGTTAAAATACGATAACCGGTAAAATCTAAATAAAAGGTAAGAATAATTGATTATTAGGTGAACAGTAGATCTGCCAACACAACATGCTTCTGCAGTCAAATCCAAAGTTTTCTTGTTATTTAATAAATTATAAATTTTTTCAGGATTTACCGCCATTTTTTAAAAAAAGTTGTGTACATTGGCAATAATTGTTTTTGCCTGCCCATTTAAATCTTGTTTTTCTAAACGTTTTTTATAAGAACCAGGACTATTTAATTCATAAGTTTCAAATATAATGCAATTTATAGGATTAGGAATAAAAAGCGCACACAAGTACTAACGAAAATGTCAGAATATAAAATGAGATTGACAGATTATAGATATTTGTACAGGTAGACACTTGACATCAGTGTAGAAATCTCCAGTCCATAATAGGGCTGTTGCAAGAATTTTTATATGACTTCTAAGTATTAAATTTGAAAAGATATTGTTCTTTAAAGAGCCTCAAATTTGAAAATATCACGAAATATCCTTCAGATATTTTACAATTAATTTTTGAAATTTCACGTGATCTGAAACAGAATGTGACGTCAGAGTACATACATCTTCAGCGGTTCTAAGGTGTCAAGGGTATTGTCAAAGTTGTCAAACAAGTGTCAAATAAGAATCACGACCAGAACTTTAAAGTAAAATATATTATCAATTTATATAATAAATTCAGTTATTATATTCTATTTTACCTCAACTCTTTAACACCCCTTATTTCGGTAGCAGTAAAACAATCGTTCTGATATAAATTCCGCCATCATCTACCTATCGACTTTCGGTTAATTGTCCGACTTAGCTTGAGTGTAATTTGAATTAGCCATTTTTTTATTATTCATTTACAATGAGCAATGTCAGCGTCAAATGTCAAATTAAAAGATTTTGTTATTAACATGTGACAGACTTTAGCCTACGTTTATTTATATAAATAATATGAATAAACGTAGGTGATGGAAAAACTATTTTCCTATTGGGTATTAATGATGTATTGTATGTGCTTCTACGTCACAGGAGTGGGGGATAGTTTTTCAGGACGCCAATCTTTTTATTTAATTATTTCCACAAATAACAACAAATTATTAAAATAAAAATTATTACTAAGAAAAATCATTCCATAAACTTTTATTTAAAATAGTTTTTGAAAAATGTGAAACAGGCTCATTATTTGACGGCAAGTATAGAAATAATTGAGAATAAGAAAATCAGATGGGCCATGGGAAACAAAACCATTTAACAATTATATCTGTCATGTGAAATTAAGTTGCGTTACTTAGCAAGCAGTGAAGAGATAAAGCAACTTAAAATAAAGCCTCATTCACAAATCGAAATTAGTTCTTGTGTTGGTTTTATGTTTTACAGTTACTTGAAGTACCATTCATAAATAACTATTAGTTTTCGATTTTAGTTAGTAGTGACATCTAATGAAAAATTAATAAAAAAGATCTGTAAAACAGTTATTATATTATTAATCGGTCTTACCCACCATCACTTTCATTTTTCTTATTTACGAACAATTTTATTAATAAAATTGTGGAGGTACATAATGAAATCTTTCTAGTATTCATTCTGGAAGTAATAACTACAAAACTGAATTTGGTTATGATAGACTTGACAGCTGATAGAAAGAGACAACTATATATCGCTACATCATTCTAGACTTCTTCCTATTGGTCGATTTCTAAATACAAAACGTAAAACTAAAACATAAGTTTGGAGTTAGCAAGCTCCTATGTTAAAACGAAAACTAAATACTGATTTGTGAATTACTACATAAGTTAACATGATTCCAATGTTCTTAAAACAAAAACATAAAATTAAAACTAATAAAGAATGAACCTAAAATATCAGGAAATGTACGGTTTGAAAATGAACACAGTACCAAGAGAGCTTTAGACAATAAATATATTATCACGGCATATTACTCATTTCTGGGTGTGCCAGTATCTACAACACATGTAGACATCGGTAATGATGATATATTTTGCCGTGTGGGCGCTTACCAAGCGTCACCTCTCGGGCACTCATAGCTGGTGTGGAGAGTGCACCACGGGGGTTACTTTTGTGCCATTTAAAATTGGAAATATTTGGCGTCTGTCGGGATCGAACCCGGTTCCCCCGGGTTCGCGACCAGACACTCGACCCCATGTCAATAAATTTGAAGATAAATTCACAAAAAAATAGAGAATATAAATAAATTCCAATATTTAGGAGTCCAAAATGAAAATAATGGATCACAAGGAGCTGACATAAACGTCAGAATTCAGAAAACAGTGAAAGCCTTTCATGTCATGCAATAAATAACAGCTTCACAGAAAAGAAAGGCATTAACATCAAAACAAAGATAACAGTATACAATTCAATATAAATATACAGTTTCATTGTAACATACGGCTGTGACTATTGGATATTATCTATCATAATAAAAAGTGAAATTCAAGCACTTGAAACAAAATATTTAATAATAGTATTGGGAGTAACACTACGAGATAGAATTCGAAATAAAATGATTTTAGAACTACCAATGTAAGTCTGTATTGGACTTCATCAAGGACTGACAGTTAGCTTACATGATCAGAATGAATGGAGATAGACCGTTGAGACAAATATGGATAACGAAAATTCGGTGGTGTTTTTAATAAATAAGCACGTGGTAGAAAGAAGACACCGAGGAAAACCTAAAGACAACTAGGATAAGGTAATACTGAAGATCTTTGAGAAGAAAAACACGACTAGCAGTAATGAGTGAAATTATATATATTTTACACCCTAGCCTACACCTTATGGTAAAAGGCTGTATATATATATATATACAGGGTGTTAAAAAATAAGTGTCACAAATCAAATTATGAAGGCATATAGTACCGACCAAAATGAGTAAAGGCGGATTTATGCAGCCATTTTCATTTACATTTACATTTTAATTTAATTTTCATTTAATTCTCATTTATAATTTTTAAATGTACCTATTCATACAAAAATATATAACAAAAATAAATGAAAATGAACGCATGCGCACATATAAAAATACGCTGACAGATGATTAACGTTATAACCCGACTTTCATTGGAATAAAATTTATTAATAAAAATATTCAACAATAGTGACAGCGAAGAAGTTACGAGTTTAGTTTTAAACGTGTTATTGCAATAAAAAACCGTAAAAAGAAACGATATCGGAGATACATAATGACAATCAGCTGATCAACTCAAATTCTCGTCCCTGTCATGTCGTACACGCATGCGCCATTTATAATTTTCATTTATTAGATAAAAGTTGGCCATCTTTAAAAATAAATGAGAATGAGAGATAAATGAAAATGTAAATGAAAATGGTGTATGCATGGCTACATTGGTTTACATACATTTATCTTTTAAATGAAAATTAAATTAAATTAAATGTAAATGAAAATGGCTGCATAAATCCGCCTTAAAAGAAAGCTTAATAATTGTTTCCGTTATATAAGGCAATGAAAAATTAATTTTTTCGGTGTTTTCCTCTGCTATCTCGAAAACTGTAAAGAGTTACGACTTTGATTAAATGATACATTTTGTTTACCTTTCAGAGGTCATGTTAGACATGTTTTTGCTTCTCAAAAAAAAAAAAAAAAAAAACTATTAGAAAGTGAAAAAAATGTTTCATATAAAATGTTATTGATATTTCATACTCTATTTACTGGCACAAAATTTTGTTTTGCCACTTAGTCAGTTTTTCTTCGATTCTAATACAAAATGGCCTCTTTTTCAAAAACAGTTGAAGATCGGAACCATGTTGATTAAACTTTTTTTACTCATTTTGGTCAGTACTATCTGCCTACATAATTTGTGACCTTTACCATGTATATTATATATATATAGGTATATATAAATTAATACAATTTATTTTATATATTTATTTATGATACATACATAGTTAGTTAGAACTTGGTATACCTTAATTATATTCACATTATTACCGTAATTAGCATTACTTTATTTTATTAATATCTTAATACACCTTTACGTATCGTAACAAGGTCAATAGACTGTCTTTTTTAAAAACATCTTTTCTTACATTTATGCATATTTTTTTATAAAAGCATATTTATATAGCATAACAGAAAATGAATCATACCTCAGTTTTATTATATTTTGAAAGTAATTGCAATCCTATTCATGTATTCTTAGAAAAACCAATCGTTTTTACTTTGAGTACTAAAAGTGAATGTGCCCTTATCTTTTTCAAAAATTTCCTCTTCGCCGCCAGTGACCTTAAGCCTAACATTTTCGATGCTGGTCATATGTATCCGGTAATGATAATGGAAAGGAAGTTTTACGTTTTGCTTTTCAATATGCTAATTGGTGTAATTACGTCGCTCTATTAACGCTTTTATTTATACCGACACGGCTTTTTATGTTACGATCTTAAACGTAATTAATAACGGTTGCGATAATGCAGCGGAGAAGAATATGACTCTGATTTATTTGCTTTTTTACCTATTTATATTTATGATGGTAAAAACTTCTACCATATAAAAACTTGACAAGGAAGAAAATTTGTCTTGGCAAACTTCTTTGTATGACATCTGAAAAATTGATACTAATTTATTTTTTAATTATAATCGGTCCAACTCATAAACGAATAATATGCACATTTCAACGGAAATATGTTTTTTAACAATAATTTCTATATCAGCTGCAGTTGCACATACATACATTTTTACCTCTCGCTACCCTTGGTAAAGGAGATATAGGGATCGTGCTATTAATCGCATATCGAGATTTTAGTACGTTTTAAGGTCCCTAGAATCAAATTTTAACATTTTCACGATTATGTCTGTATGTGTGTGTATATGTATGTGTATGGATTTTTTCAACGCTCTAACACAAATACTATCATTCAGAAAATTCTGAAACCTTGTATTTCTACTCTATTCTAATATGAAAAATCTGTTGTGGCCAGCATAAGACCTCTCGCCATTTCCATTTTACGTTTCATAAGTATTATATTGCACTTCACAATCGAATCGTCGTTTTGTAACAAAAAAAAAAATACAGAACTTTACCCAAATATTGTTTTTTATTGTATTTAACATGTCTTCTGCACACATACAATTCTAATTATATCTATTTTTCATTGTATGAGGAAGTTCATAAATGTCAAAGATTCTTCCAATTCATTATCAAGATTGGAGGTATTCCTGATGGATATATGCATCTTATCTACAATTGTAAATATTTAATTAATAAAACAACAGAAAAAGCTTTCCGAGTGTCATTAAAACTGTTGATTTTTGACACTGACATCTATCATTTACAAACTATCTTATAAACATTTGAATTTGTCAACTGGTTTCCTTAGTGCCTTAGCCTGTGCGATTATATTACTCTATATATTATAGTGTCTTTATCTCTAAATCTATACCAGATATAATAAAAATTTTAAATGTACCAGATGTAGAATTTACCTTAAAACGTACTTATCCACTAAAATCAGGATATGCGATTTTTAGCATGATTCCAATACCTCTCTTAGCGAGAGATAAAAAAGCCATTACATTTTGGTGTAAATCGAATAACCGGAAATAGCACATTACTTGAAGCTCATAATGCTTTTTTTTTCAAAAAACACTATTAAATGGCATTTTATGTCAGTGCAAAGATTATTGAAATTTCTAAAGGTATACATTAATACTATTGCTATATATTTTACAGATAAATTTAAAAAATAATCTTTTTTATAAATCATATATAAGTTCATATTTCAAATGTATGAACTGACAGGTTAATGTCACTGTAAAAAATTAATCACTTCAAACTTCAAATTCATAATGGTAAAATAAAATAAATAAATAAATATATCATCACGGCATATTACCTATTTCTAGGTGTGCCAATCTGCTTTGTCACAGATATCGGTAATGATGACATATTTGTACCGTGCGGGCGTTTACCAGGCGTCACCTCACGGGCACTCATTGCTGGCGTGGGGAGTGCACCACAGGGGTCACTTTTGTGCCATTTAAAATTCGAAATGTTTGGCGTCTGTCGGGATCGAACCCGGTTCCCCCAGGTTCGCGACCAGACACTCAGGCACGCGGCCACGGGACCCCATAATGGTGACATTTTAAAAAGCAAAAAATGTTAATAAAGCAATAGTTAATGCAATAAAATATAACATGTTTGCAGCATTAGTAAATGTGTAGGTATGTATTTAAATTAATAAAAATTAAATAGCGGGAGGTTTTGTGTTGGCCACATCAGATTTTTTTAAAAAGCGTACCTTCTAACTAATTCCAAATAAAAAGTATGGAAAAGAACAACTGACTCCACCTTCACATATGGCAACGTGATCAGTATATGTAGAAGGTATGTTGTCTAGTCAATTAAATTAGCATATACTTATTTGTGGTACGACCCAAATAGACGAGATAACTTGACGTATTTTTTGATGGAAACAGTATATTTGTTACCTAATTCCAGATATAAATAAAATGACTTATGATTCAGTTTTCGTATTTTGACTGAGTTGCGTTCATAATCGTTCGCGTGTAAAATTTCTTGGCAGACGGAACTCCGCCTCTACCTTCAAACACCCGAATTCCAACGGAGAATACTTCTCTAATTGTCTCCACATTCACGCTGATTTCTATTCTTTTTAACCTAATTTTGATAAATGATCGAGCGAAAATTGTTTGCAACACCTTGCCTAAGATTTATTGTGGTTTTAATTGTTACGGACTGTCAACACGTTCATTATGAATAGACAATGTACAACTAATTGGAATGCACACATGTATTAATACCAATTAACATTTCGTAATTAGTTATTACTATTTTTAAATCATTTTAAAAATCAAAAATATTAAATGTTCTTTTACAAAGTGATCCCTGTGATGCTCTCGCCAAAACTCCTTTGAGGGTCCGTAAGATGTCACCTGGCGAAAACCTTCAAGACTACATACATATATTGTCAGTAAAAATATCTAATCTATAGTATACGTAAAATTACTATTGTTTAGGTCACTTGGATCTTGGATCCATGATTGCAAACTACAAGAGGCTGATCAGGATAAATTTGACAGTAAATTTTGACTCATTACCGTTACCATTCCTAAAAAGATAGCTGTCTTTTTACCGAGAACCCTGTACACACAAAGGTCCTATACTTTTTGGTTAACATTATATGGGACCAAAGTAACAATGCCGCGAAATCTCGCATTTTCGAGATCTCGTCTCGACGAGCTTAATTTTATTCTCGTGCCGATATTTCGAGACAAGACGAGAGTAATGCCCTCGAGATTTGTTCGAGACGAGAGTAATGCTCTCGAGATTTGTTCAAGACGAGAGTAAAAATTCGAGATCTCAAATGTACGATGTTTTTATATTACGTAAATATTTCTATTTAAAATATACGAAATAACAAAATATTTTTTGGTATAAATAAATATTTTAATTGCCTCTTCATTTACATTCATATTTACTTATTTGTTAATTTTAGATTTATTATGTTTTAGTAAAAAGAAAATGCACAATGGCATATTCTTCACGCCAGCTTTAACTGCCCGCACTATACGAATATGTAATCATAATTACCAATATTTATTAACGTAAAAAGCATATTGCTAGACCCATCAATGGATAATAATGCCATGATATTATAAAGTACCTATTTTTTACCTACCACACAAACACCACCCTTAGTAAAATAATATTTTAATCAGAGGTACTCGTTTATTATATTCATGTTGTGTGTGCGTGACAAATTTTTCTCCGACGATAACTCCAATTCTACAATTCTAAAAATTATAATTCTTTCGTATACCTCTTCATAACACCGATATGAAGGGCTATAAGGGGATATAATTGGTCAACCGGAAGTTTCCTTATTTAAAGTTCTTAACAGTTTTGAAAAAACGCAGTTCAATACCACTTTTTTACATTTTACGTTATTATATATATGAAAGAGTATTACATTATCTATACGGTTTAATTGTACATTTTTCTTCATATTTAATAGATATCTCTATATAAAGAGATTAACTTTCATAAATCAGTCAGCTATGCTATAACTATGGAAACAACTGATATATTCAAATAATTCTAATTGACAGATGTCAGTGCCATGTGCAATTTACATAGTATATGTTCCTGTTATAATGTTATTGGATTTATAGAATCTTCTCCAAGGAACTTTCTTTTTAGAATTTGTAGAAATAGTTATTTAAAATACAAATGCGGAAACATGAACTTCCGTGCATGAGCCTTTGTTTGAAGTACGAGCGAGAAACGCGAGCGAGTATTTCATTTAGGCGAATGCACGGAAGATATTTCCGCATAAGTATTGTACAAGATTTTTTGTAACGAACGAATTAATTATAAAACTGTTCTACCTTCGGTAGATGTTACGCAGAACATGTCGCATCAAATAGAGCCATCAATTTCTCTAACTAAAACAAATAAAAGTATGAATACATATTAAATTATCTTTAAATAAAATATATTCTTATACCTATTAATAATAATAATGTTTTTATTGTATATTAATACCTACTAATATATTATCTTTAATATTGTGTGCAGCATACAGTATGACCGCCATGTTCATCATTCTAATCATTCTCGATTCTCATTACTCTAGTTTCTAATAGATGGCGTTAGTAGTATTAAAATGTCAAAATTAGCAATGATTCTGATTTTATTTAAATAATTTTTATTCTTTCAACTAATTTTCCTAAATTATTATGTTCTTATATTAAATTTGTTGTAATGTACAAAAATATTAAAAATAAAATAGCACTTTTAAGCTACTCGATCAAAGTAGTTTCCATTGAGACACTAGTGCGGGAAGTAAAACAATCGCGCGGGAATTTGGCCTTTCGGATTGTGAGTTGGCTGCGGGAAATATTAGTTTCTAGACAGTGCGTACGAAAAGTACTATATGTTCGTGTAACAATTTTACTGAATATATAGAATCTTTCCCAAGGAACTTTTATTATGGGATTTGTGCAAAATATATAGAATTGGCGGAAGGTATCTAATGTGCTGGCCACATCAGAATTTTTAATGTTAAAAGTATCTTGATTAAATTATTTTCTAAATTGCTGCTTTTTATGAAATTTTGATCATTTTTAATTCCGTAACCAAAGCAATAGGACCTATGTTCATACTGAAAATGATTCCGATGAACCTTGTATATTTTTAGTAGTAACTTAGCGAGTTTATTTATATTATTTGAAATTAATATTTGAATAAATCAATCAATAAATCCACCTATTTTTCATAGCGTATTTTTTACATTTTTTCGGTGAACTTTCCTTACATTCATTCTTTTGAAGTTAAATTTGTCGTACTATTCCTGTTTATTAACTTGACAATAACAAATAAAAATTGACAAAATTATTTTTATAAGTTTAAAGATATGTTTCGTATACCGACTAAGATTCCCTTGCACCTGCTTTATTACGCAAGACACACATTAAAGAAGTTAGAAGTTGGGTGGTAAAGAAAAACACAACTTGAAAGAGGCATTTGAAATATAATTAATAATACCGTACACTTATGCTATTCTGCTGTTATTATTCGAGATTTGTAATTAATTTTCCTATTACATCTTCTCTTCTAATGTCATTTACTTTAATTGAAAAAGAACAAGAATCCTACAACGCAACATTTCTTTCTTCTTTGGAAATGGTCAAAATTTGACAGTAGCCATCCGCATCACAAAACCATTCATATAAGATTTAAAGATACATTAAACAATTTAAAAAGTCATTGCGTGTTTACGGGTTGCTCATCTTCTCTTGTGCTCTGCTATAATGTAAATTTAATCTCGAGCCGTATACAAAAAACCACTATTAGAAACTACAAATGATAGGTTAGGCCGCTCCGTAATGACGTATTTGTAAAGCGACCGCTGCTTGCCCACTGGTAATGAACGGAGACTTGGGTGATTACCTTTCACCTACTCAGATGTATTGGATGCAATCATGAATAACTGTCAATGGATGAATCTATACTAAGGATTCACGCCTTCAAAGCGGAACAATTTAGCTCCAACTTAATTTTTTCTACTCATTTAAAATATTTTCGCTAATTATATATTTGGATTTGAGGATAATTAGTTTCAGTTCAAATTGCCGTATAGAGAAAATGAGCTATTAACTATGTAACTTAAAATTCTTTTTGTTAAATGCGACTTTCAACAACGTTTTCAATATAATTATAGGATTCACGACTTGAAATTTGTATGTTAATTACAAGTTTTTGTTATATGTGTTTTCTGTGAAATATGGTTCATCCTTTTTTAAATTTGAAACTAATTTGGAGCTTCATTCGTGTTTTTAGAGATTTAAGTTTATTGTAATTCATTTTTACCTCTCAAAGAGAGGTATTGGTTTCAGGCTAAAATTCGCATATCCAGATTTTAGTGAACAAGCACGATTTAAGGTCCATAGAATGATGTATATGTGTGTGTGTATGTGTGTGTGTGTGTGTGTGTGTGTGTGTGTGTGTGTGTGTGTGTGTGTGTGTGTGTGGATGTATGCCTGAATGTTGGATTTAAATTTTCTTATTTTATCATTAATTACATATTTAAAATTACAGATAGATATAGAATTCGTACATGGACAAGTCGAAATATAATAGTAATACGTTGTTTTTATAATGAGGAAAAGACTCCGTCAACATCTAAAATTGGTATAAAAAAATCTGTCAATTCGATGTATTTTGTACAAATCCCATACCAAAAGGTCTTTGGAACAGATTCTATATAATATCTAAAATCAAACACGAACACATACTATTTCTATTCTAATCCAATAAAATTATAACATAAACATACACTAAGTAAAATACACTTGACACTTCTTATTCTTCAGCTTCCCCTATTTTATTAGAGGTAGCTGTTTCCTCTTTTCTTCCACTCATTCCTGTCCAACACATCTTCTTGACACAGGCATTCCTTTCAGTCTTCTGCGATACAGTCCTTCCATCTTCTCTTTGGCCTTTCTCTGCGTGTCACTTGTGAGGAGCACTATGACATACCAATTTTGTGATCCTACACTTTCCATATTTGATTTTGCACTTGCAACTGACATCTGTCAATTAGAATTTTTTTAATATATCAGCATCAGCTGTTTCCATGACAAATAGTAAAGCTAACTAATTTTTGAAAATTAATTTCTTTATAATGCTTTAAATCTACATCTATTGAATATGAAGGAAAATGTATAATCAAACTGTATAGAGAAGAATATTTTCTTTAATATGTATAATAACAAAATGTCAAAAAACAATATTTAACTGCGTTTTTTTTAAGAAAAACTGTTAAAAACTTCAAATAAGGGTACTTCCGGTGGATCAATTATAACCAAAATCTAATCAACTCTTCATATGGATGTACAGAAGAGGAATACGAAAGAATTATAATTTTTAGAATTGTAGTATTGGAGTTATCGTCGGAGAAAAATTTGTCACACACAGACATACATACACACACACGGACACACACACACACACACACACACACATATATATATATATATATATATATATATATATATATATATATATATATATATACAGACATCATCTTAAAAATAGTAAATTCGTATTGTAGGGACCCTAAAACGTGCGTATTCATTAAAAACTCACCACCGAATTTTTTGACCAAAGACAATACCTTCCTTACCTAAAGCTGACGGAAGGTAAAAAGGGGATTCATTTATAAGCCAAAGTATGTACATTATCAGTGTCAACTAAATATGCTCTTACTATACATGTAATTCATCATATACTCTTCAGAGATATCGCCAATCTCGTCAATGAATTGGAAGAATCTCGAACATTTAGAAGAGTACGAGGAAACTTGTCCATAGAATGAATTGAAAAATATTGGATAGAGAATTTTATATTCTTTAATATTTGTAATTATATAAATTTCTGATGAATTAGTCACTAAACATTAATAGATGAAAATGGTATCCTACTAAATTGCCATATTGCATTAAGCCTTATGCACTAATCATTATGCATTAAGCATTAAAACATTCGGTGGAAATGAGGCTTAAGTATACGGGGTTCATATTTTTTAGAATTTTGAATAAAGTAGTTCTATTCTAGCGAGATCTTCATACAGTAAATATAAATTAATAGTTTATAATATTGTAAAACATAATTACATTTTACTTTTGTAATATTGAGAGGTTCATTAAGTCTTTATGTTATAATTAAGGTATTAAAAGTTTCGTTTAAGCTACATCTGTTATTTTACAGAAGACAAGTAATCAATATTTATAAGCAAAACATTATGACGATGTATACGTTATTTTGTGTAGGCAGGTATATTACTTATTATTAAAATTCATACATAATTATTGATAATAAGTAGTTATAACAGCTACTGTATCCGGTTCTGATGTAGTCTTAAATTTATATGATTGAGAACGTGGGATTGGCATACCCGTATTAAAATTCACTGATTTCTGAATTTCAACATGAATGCATTACAATAAAATTAAATTAATTATCGGAGATACTGATCAAAGAGAACATATCAAGTACGTGCATCCTGTACATTGAACATGATCGATATTTCGATATTGCTGTAATATTTCGCATACTTAATTCAGATTATGTTATTATACGTAAATTAAAAAGGAAGTTCCGAAGGTCTAACGAAATTTCATAAGGTCGTTCAGTCCATCATTGTTAAAACAAAGACTACAAGTTCGAAGAAATAGTTGAGTATTATTATGACTTCTTAAATCGAATTTAAAGCATTAATTAAATAGTATTGGATAATTTTGTGTTTCGAAATTATTGTTTTGTATAATTCATCATCAGTTGACAAATTTGAAGTGAAAACTTCTTTAGGCGCACCCTTCACACTTTTTCTCAAGAAAATTAAAAATCTTTCTTTGAATTTTTTTTTAGAATTTGGTTAGAATGCTCATAGGATTTTGACTTCTTATAAAAAATATGAATTTAAGCTTAGCACACTTAGACATTTACAGCCCGATTCACAAAAAAGTTTAAGCTAATCCTCATTTTTGGATTAGCGAATTCTACTCTAATTTTGACAGTTTATATCTTAAAATATAGTCTAACCTATAGTGACGGTATATATATAGTGTGGCCAATCGCCGCCATATTTAGGCAAAATGCGCGGGAAATTTGAATTCATATGATGTGATGACTAAACAAAATTCGATAAACAATTAATGAAAGAGCATATTAAATGGAAACAAAATATTTATTTTTACAAAAATACAGCACTGAATTACAAATAGAGGTATTATATGATATTTTTGTATAATTCATCTCTAATTATACAAATATTTACATACAAATAATAAATATATACATACGCCCCCATTTGAAAATTAACACACGCTTTAAAATTTAAACTATACTTTTGATTCTTCGAAAAATACTAGTTTTAAAATATTGATGAAATTTCATTCTTGTAATCAGCATTATTTGGTTATAATCAACATCCTTTGTTGTAATCAACAATTTTACAATTTTAATTTGCAAAATAACAATGCCAGAAAATTATCCGTTTGGCAGGATATTTCTTTTACTTTTTTATATTAAATTTTAATAGTAAATAAGGGAAATTCAATATCGGCAGAACAGAAAAATAAAAAGATCTTACCTTCACAATTATTATTTCAATATAACGAGAATAAAAAAATCTGATGTGGCCAACACATGACCTCCCGCCAATTCCATGTTTAAAATAGCAGTGAGTTTTAAGTAAAGTATCATTACCGGTTAATCGTTTGTAAATAAAATCTAATTTGTTGTCCAATAAATAGAAAAGTCTGTAATACGAAATTTTGGATTGTTTTATTGTTTTTCCTCAAAAATTTGTTAGAGCTCCAAATTAAGTACTACATCCGATTTATCATATATGGTTAAAATCTAATATGTTGTTTCAAATTATATATGAGTTTTAAATACCAAATTTGAGAAGTTTTGGATCATATTTTAATAGGCTTTAAGGAAAAATCGTCGCACACGTACATTCTTATAAAAATCAGCATCATCTTCTAGGTGCTCTAAAACGCAATCTTTGTAAATTCTTCGCCGTACATAATCCATTTCGTAAATGTGTAGTTGTAAATTAATATTAATTTATAGTGCTGCAAAAATAGCAATTAGCAAATTTAAATCAGATCATCCTGTTCATCTAACATTTATGTATGATGGAAAATATATTATTTTTACAAACCTTAATAAAATATTTTACTATTAATTTCTCATTAACACGGTTTTATAATTAATTTTAATATAATTACTGCCTGTCAGTGACATTTGTTTAAATATGTCAAACCTGTCATTAAAATTATGATTTTGTTTGACGCATAGGCTAGCTGATATATGGAAATAAATTATATTATATATTCATACTTAAAGTTATTTAGAGTTATTTACTAAATGTTATTATCGTAGAATTGAAGATTAAACCATTATATTCCATTTTAATTAGTAAAAATTGCTAAAAAAATTATATTCAATGAATTTTTTACAAGAAAAACTGTTAAAAGCTTGTATAAATGATACTTCCGGTTATCCGATATACACTAAAAACTAATGAGCTCTTCCCATATTAGTATAGAATGGGTATACAAAATTTCAAATTTTTCTGATTGATAGTATTTGAGTAATCGTGTCCACATGATCCACACACACACACAAACACACACACAGACACACACACATACATACCTACAGACATCATTGTAAAAATGTTAAAATCGGATTCTGGGGACATCAAAACGTGCTTATTATATAAAATCTCTATATGCTATTTTTAGCACGATCCCTATACCTCCCTTACCTAGGGTAGCGGGAGGTAAAAATATCCGTTTTTACTTATATCTACTATATATTAACTGTGTTGTGTTTAGTATAGAGAAACATATTAATATAAATCGTGTTAATAACAACTTTGTATTGATACACTTAACCTAACCAAACACTTTTGAGTTACAAATACACATATAATTTAATTATTTACACTATTGGAATTATAAATATAGCATAATTACTTTAAATTTAGATATAATTCACAAACAATATCTTAAATTTCACTTTTCTGAACTTAATGCATGTAAACAACATTTGAGCTTAGCATAATATCCGCCATATTTAGGCAAATTCGCGCCGACCAATCAAAATCGATCCCCCTATTGGCCACACTATGTATATACAGTCACTATAGTCTAACCTATTCCTAGTATCTACCTATATTGATAATATCATGAAAATTAAATTTTAAATACCGGAATAGAATAGAATTCACAAATCTAAAAATGAGGATTAGCTTAAACTTTTTTGTGAATCGGGCTGTTAAGTTCATAAAGCTTCCGGGAGCAGTCAAGAGATGGCATTGCTGTACGATTCAAATTAAAGTTACTAGATATAAAGTACCGCAATGGGGTCATGCCAAAAAAAATGTTGCTAATATTTTTATAAAAATAGAATCTATGACACTTATTATCCATACTGCAACATAAAACAAAATATAATACTTTTCATTCATAATTTACTTAAAAGATATTCGCGCGACGATTTTCTGTGACGTCATGTATCGGCTACTCACACAACGACACTAGTCACACGTACATGAAGGTCACAATGTCACAAACTTCAAACGCGAAGGTAAGATCAGAGTAAACTAACCAAATATTTATAAAGCTGTCAGTGGAAAAGTGCGCTCTATTCAATCTTTTTTGTTTCATAAAGATTCAATTATTTCATTAGAGAAATATTATTTTTAATTGCAGGTTTGTATGCTTGATATATAATTTAATACATAAAAGTGCAATAATTGCATATTTATAATGATAATGATAAAACATGGTGAAGAAAAACTATGCAGTTCCAACTTGTGGAAACAATTTAATAAAAAACCCAAAAAAAACTATTTATAAACAACCTTAATTTACATTTTGTCCGCCAGGATGAACTGGAATCGTTCAGATACATGACGTATTCGCTCACGTGACCTCATTGAGATTTGAAATTGACCCCTATTTTTAAAAAATTATAACTGCAAAATAATGCACACAAATGGCGTGAAAATATTATTTACGGATACTGTGACCGGTAGACTTCCAGGAAAAAAATAAAACAGAAAATGTGGCATGACCCCATTCTATGTACCAATGTGTTAGAGAGAGAAGAACGTTTTTTAGACACAATATGGCCGATTAGGGTCTAGTTGTAGTTGGCTGTGCCTATAAAAGTCACTATATCTGGGGATTTTATCGTCAATGCTGTCATCATGTCAAACGACCTGAAGAAAATTAACCTTAATTGTATTTATTTTTTATTATTTTCTTTATAATTTTGATTAGTAATGTTTTGTATTTATATGTATGCATATTATAAAAATTATGAACGTAAAATTACTATTAATTAATTACCTTCATAGATTTATTTCACTGCCGATTATTTTTCTTTGTAAGAACACACTCGTTTCAAGATAATCCATTTTAAATTTGGCGCCGAAGCTCGACACAATATGGCGGCCTATTGCGGTACTTTATATATTTAGTGACTTTAATTAAGGTGACCAGATTTCGAAGTTAGAAATTCGGGACGATATATTATATATAACAAAATAAATAATTTTTTGTTTTATTTTTGATATATATGATATATAATATTTTTTTTTTTAATAAAGATTAAATCAAAACACGGTATTCATTTTTAAACATAATAATAAATTTGTAACCTTCTAAATTATTTTGATGAAGTAGCCTTATATTTCTCTGAAGCATGAATGTTTCTTAGAACATCTTTTTTTTTGATTTTCTTATAAAAGTCCGCGCAATTTTCATTAAAATTTATTTTAGTGATTAGCATACTCTTCAAAGTGTCCACTTTAAGCTTTATCACTAGTCCAAAAACTGTTCATAATGCTAAATACTCGCTCCTCGCTCATTTGCAGCATTAGGGCCGGGAAGACAAAAGAAAAACTCTGACAATTTTAAAACATTTGAATAAGGAATCTGGTTCATTAAAATATGTATTTATTTCCATCCACCTTTGAACTGGGCACGACTTAGTTTTTGACCATTCCTAAATTTTTTCTTCCGTGATATATTGTTTAACGTAAACATATTCCTCATATATATCAATTTCCAATAATTTACGATTTGGTATCATTTTATTAATTAACAAAAAGGCTGTTCAACTTGACTCCAAAAGGGATTTCATTTAATATAATACCGCGTCTCTTAACTTAAATAATTGTATTTTCAGTTTGCAATCTACACTACTTAAATAAGTATATGCATTTAAACTTTTACATTCTCACATTACTGTTTTTTCGGGGCAATTCGGGACAAATGCTATAAATTCGGGACCAAAAAACGAGTTGTAAAAAATCGGGACAGGGTCTGAAAATTCGGGACTGTCCTGGGAAATTCGGGACGTATGGTCACATTACTTTAATTCAAATGTCAATCATTTAAGTTTTCGCTTTGAACTTGCGGTCTTAAGCACACACAATTTTTTATTCTTATAACAAAATTGATCCCTCACTTAAAGTTATAATACTTCAGGATACGTTCAAGATTTCATTTGTATAAGTAGGTACTATAAATAGTTAAAATAATTGTATTTGTCTTTTGTACAAGAATAACTAGAATTCGTGAGTGAGAGAAAGTTGATCCTGAAATAACCATGGTATCTTCAAACGTTGAAACAATTAGATCGCTGTGAAGTTGAAACCTATGACTAACTAACTTAAACTAATGAGAATGAAACTAAAGCGATATGAGACCAAAGCAACGACCTTAAAATCAAATGTAGTTCCCGGCAATGGCGGTGAGCTGTAGGTGGAATGCGTGTTGGTCAGGTCCCGTACACTTCTAGTTCTAATCGCTGAGATAATTAGTGATAGTAAAAACCAAATATATGTTCCTGTTCTAGGAATTATGAAAATTTTCTACCAATGACCATAATCAAACTGTTCGGAAGATGCGGTTTCCTTGCACTCACACAACGCCTGATAAAATTTATAGAAACAGGCGATTATCCAAAGTTCACTTTACGTTGCTAGTAGTAGGTAAGTTGAAAATAATTCCGAATATGAAGAATGGAAGATCTCGAGTAAGTTTTACTTCGGAGTTGCGAGAATATGTGAGTTAAATGACAATCTGTGATTCAGACAACCCGGCTTCGATTTCGAACGACGTTGATCTTTTAATTTTTTCCAATTATCACATAGAACAAATGGCCCCTAAGGTATTCGGCAGAGGTAAACGATAGCTTCAAGAACCCGTGAAACACGGTAAACACCATCAACATTACAAGAATATCATCATTGCCAAAACTTTCAACTAATACACTGGCACACCCACAAATAAATGGAATTTATAATTTATTTAAAAAAAAATCTGTTGTGGCCAGCACAAGACCTCTCGCCATTTCCATATTAGGCTATATAAGTATTGTATTGCACTTCACTTTCGAACCGTTGTTTTATAACAAAAAATTACAGAACCTTACCTAAATATTGTTTTTATTGTATTTAACATGTCTTCTGCACACATATAATTCTAATTATATCTATTTTTCATTGTATGAGTAAATTCCTAAATGTCAGAGATTCTTCCAATACATTCACCAGATTGGCGGTATTTCTGATAGATTTATATATATATATATATATATATATATATATATGCATTTTTCTACAATTTTACTTATAATTTCAATAAGATTAAATATACTTCCCAGAAAAAGCTATTATTAGCTAGTATTAGATGGAGAATTTTATGTTCTTAAACTTCCAAAAAATTATATTTAGAAGAATTTTTTTAAGAAACTACTACTACCGGTTTTTCAATTGTTACCAAAACCTTTTCAGCTCTTCGCAGGAATGTCAGATTGACGAAACTGCAGTTAAATATTTTTTAAGTCTTATAGTTTTTGAGAAATCGTCCCTCCAACATTCATACATACATACATACACACACACACACACACACACACACACACACACACACACACACACACACACACACACACACAAAGAGAGAGAGACATCATTTTAAAAATGTTATAATCGGATTCTATGGACCTTAAATCGTGCTTATTCACTAAAATCTGGATATGCGAATTTTAGCATGAATCCAATACCTTTCTTAGCGAGAGATAAAAATGTTTCATTATTACAAAATAAAGTAAAATAAAATAGCAAAACATTTAATACGTACCTTTCTTTTCCCTGCCATAAATCAAGCTTAAATCCCGTACAGTAGACCTGCTGAGAGAGCTATAACGATAGATTTCTGTACAAACTATAAACCAAAATTTTATAAATATGCTAAAGGAATACAAGCTTCACTGTGGTTGAACTGATATTACAATACAATACAAGTGATTCATCATCATCATCATAGGTGTGAATGAGTAATAGCCATTGATAGGTCATTGACAAATAGTATTTATTCAAAATATCCCACCAGTGCACAGCACCAATGGCGGAAGGTACAATTATACAAGAGTGTTTATATTACAAGTGTATAAATATTTATTACAGAAAGTGGATAGGATTGAGCATTGCGAGACGGGCACATTGTTCCTCCATTCAATCGGAATGGGTAGGTACACAGCACAGTATCATAATCATACAGTGAATGAACATTTAACATAGTTTTCAGGCCAGACGGGGACTTCGTCACTAAAGATGACTCACACAGCCACACGGACCAACTGTTACAAATTAATTCAGAGACTACATATATGCAAATGAGTCGAATGAAGTGTGTACTTACTATCGTAATTGCAATTTAAATGTTATTCATTAAAGATTCGTCATAATGGATTTATTGTCTGAGTAGAAATACAATTCATAAACTTATTTGAAATTTGAGAAAAAATCTGCAATTTTTCATTTTTATTTCAGAAAGATACAGTTTTAATTCAGATTGGTCATTTTTATTTCAGATAACGTCAATTGTAATTTAAGAAACTAATTCAGAACAGACTCTCCTTGACATTGAATTACTATTCTGAAATACATTTCACGATTTCTGAAATAAAATTAATTAATTAATTATTACAAATTACAATACATAGATGTGTAGGAATGAAAATACCATTACAGTTTTTATTTTCATAATACAGTATTTCCCAAGTTTTTTCTAATTTTCTTTATATAAACGAGGGTCACGCTAGACTTATTGAGAATAAAAAAATGAGAGAGGCTGTGAAATACAAAATTTACACTTGCACTATCATTTTGAAGAGTTATTTATCTGTCACATGAAATTACGTTGATAAATTCCAACGACTAGTTTTTAACCAATCATGATGCAAAACACTTGAAAATTAAACCAATGGGAACAGTATTATACTGACTATTTCACTCATACATTTATAAACCAATCCAAATTCACGATTCTGCCTAGTTACCAAGTTTTATTTTGACAAAAGAATCTCACAAAAAAAAATCGCACCCTTTAAGCCAATAAGATGCTGTATTTTTACAAGTAAGTGAGTTTTGATAAGTTTTTGACGTTTTAAGCGTTGTAAGAGTGCCTAGGAAATATTGTTTATATACCTGTCAAAGTCCTGTCCGTTTATTTTTATTTTGGAAATAGTCATCCGAATACCATTCGTGGTTAAATTTTATCCTGGCAAAATTTTCAGATTGTTACTCGAGCCTTTTGCTAATTTATCTCGTGACATTGATCAAAAATCACTCGCTTGACAGCTCATGATTATTTTGTCAATGTCACTGAATATATTGCTAGGCAACCGGCTCTCGTAACAATCTGAAAAATTTTCCGGCAAAAATTTACCTCTTATGATATTATATATGATAAAACCTCGTTATCCCGATAATTTTCCACTACCAAGTAAATAAACTGTTGTTATTGTTTATAACTATCAGTGTGACAATTAATGTGTCAAGTGTCATTTTGCGTTGTCTTTGGAATTTATCTCACCAAATACCACACGACCTCTCAGATTTTCTCAGATAAACTTTTATTTTTAAACACTCATTTTTTTTTTTGCTTTTAAGCAAAATCACTCAAGCAAACTGACATTAGGTAAAACCCCTCCTCCTTCGGAGTTGGGATTTACCATGCAGTTTGCTGACAGTTTATAAGATTGCTTGGGAACATTAAATGATAGGAAAGAGTGATGAAGCGTATTATTGTTGAGGGGAACTTTTTTGGATATATCTAAAACAAAATTCTTAAATATATGAACTAAGTGTCTTCATCTTATTCTCAATAATTCTAATGTTAACATCATAAGCCTAATTGTTTTGAATGCCAAGAATAAAATTTTGCACATACATTTTGCTCAAAACTTTATGTTACTTAATTTTTACAAGAAATTACTGTTATAATCAAATTAGTATATTTTGGTTCTATGACAGAAACAGATATGTCACTTTCTACGAACATAAAAACAAAATTGAAAAATAGTATATTTCCGTCGACTAATATAAATTCCTATTTTTAACTGTTAAAATTTGCTAGAAGAAATTGAAATAACTGATTTCCTATAGTCAAAAAGATTGACTCTCTCGGGTCCAGCAAAAAAACTATAAATATCACAATTATAACAAAGCAGCATATCGCTCACTGCTTGCATTATAACATTAAATACCCAACGGGCCATTATTTACGCCGCTCTATTGGAATGAATACATGGATTGCATATTGCATTGTACTTCTACCTGGACTGAGTGCTCTGTATAGGAAAATAATCTTACTATTCCTGTTTCAAACAAAAATAGGATTTATGTTAAAGGACCAATAAGATTATTTTACTAAACGGAACACTCAGACCAGGTAGAAATAGGTACAATGCAATGCATGTCTTCATTCCAATAGAGCGGCACAAATAATAGCCCGTTTGAAATTTAATGTTATAATGCAAGCAATGAGCGATATGCCGCTTTGTTCTAATTACGATATTTATTGTTTTATTGTTGGAAACGATAGAGTCAATTTTTCCGACTATATAAATTTGGTTACCTGTTTTTGACATAGAACAAAACAAAAATAATTTTCTTTTTCGCCTCATCTCAATAATATAAATCTAAATTATGTTTTTTATTCATAGTAATTGTTGAATATTAGCAAAGTATATAGTTATTATCGCTGATAATCGTAAGTATAAATATATATTTTGGCTGTATTCTAATTTCAATATTAGCACCATTTTTGGTCATATTTCATGTAATGAATGTAAAGCTTTCTTTTATGTACAGATAACATTCATCATAATAGGAAACTTAACAATAACAGTAAATAAATATAATTTTTTTTTCTTTTATAATTCTACACAAAACAAAATTCATTTGTGAACAGGATTAAAATATATGTTTTTTTACGACTATCAAAAAAGTACAATTTTTTTCATCAAAATATATTTATGTATGTCTTTTTTTAACACAATATAAATGTGAAAGAAGTGCACTTTTTTAATACAAACGCGTGAAATAATGAAGCGTTACGGCACCTTTTTTCACATAAAAAGTGTCTTATTTCAGAAATGGTAAAGTTCTCTAAGGGCCGGTCTTAAAAACAATAAATTAATCCTTAGTTAGTTACTGCACAAGTAAATTAAATGGATTATTAAAAAAGAAATGGATATTATAAAACTAATCTCACTATCAAATAACTAACGGGGGATTTAATTAAATTTTAGTAGTGTGTTTGTGGTTTTGTGAAAAGTTTCTATATTCACATTCGTTATAAACGTAAATCAGTTAATTTGACAGTTGGAAAAGAAACGTGATCGTGGGAAAAATCATATTGATATTGAAAAATATAACCTATTAGATATTGTTGAAGATTATTTTCATATAATTTGGAACTACCCGGTTGCGTAAAATCGTAAGGTTATTATTAGGTGATTCATTGCGGAATTGACATATTTCTTAATGTTAGTGGTCTTATATTTCTTTCAATCTGTCCCAATATGTGTAACACACATTGTTTTGACAATCGAAATATCTTTTTAAACTCATTGCTCGGACCACGATCATGGTATTAACAAAAACGCTGTTTTAAGAAATGTCAAATTCAAATTTCAAAATGTAATTTCACCCTTATGTTAGAAGAACAATTTATTTAAAAATATTTGTTTGAATACAAACTATGTTCTGCTTTAAAATCATATTTTGATAAATTTCATAGTATTTATTATGAACAACTGATTTAAATCTAATAGCATGAAATTCTGCAGTTACTTTAATAGGTCGATTTACTTGTTATTAAACTTTTATAATACCCAAATCTTCAGTTAAATTAGTTTAGTAGCTAACTAAATTTTAACTGTTGATTAAATAGTTTTATAAGACCGGCCCTTAATATAATAACAATAACCTAACGTAATGCACAAAACTCGACCCCAGTTTTTCAAGCGAGACAATAACCTAACGCACGAAACTTGGCCCGAGTTTTTCAAACGGGACTATTGTGCGTTATGTTGGGTTATTTTTGTTTCCTATAAAGAATGTCACAACATCGAGTACAAACTTTAAGAGCATATAGTACCTACAGACCAAAATTAGAAAAAAGGCGCTATAAACCGGAACTTCAGTAAATGGACTTTTGATTTTTGTGGGAAACCCCCCAATTATTATAATCTTAACATATTATAATCTTAACATATTTTAATCTGTTCACAAACGAATATAATGTTTTTTACAAATTGTATTAAACTGATAGAACATAGGAAAATATACAAGATAGCACTATAAATTCGGTTTATTCTTTTATCAAAACCAAAGGAAAACCACATATTCCTGTTTGAACATGTAACGACGTAGAGTATAGGTTTAGAGTCCAATATCATATTAACCAAATTTTATCGTTATTGTAATATTTATAACTATTATATTATGTGTATAAAAAATCAGATAAAAAGTAGTGATACAAATGAACAATGTAGGCAGATAATAGATAGGTATAATGTATACATTCTCATAAATGTCACTTGCATTATCTTGATTCAAATAGGATTTTTTTCATGTCAAGTTAATGTTAATGTTCGTCTACTTTGTGTCTAATTTAATTCTATAAAAGTGAAACATTTTTAATCACTTTAATAACATCATCATCATCTCGAAACCAGCGAGTTTTTGATATGTAAATAACAAAATATCTTAATTCATAGAAGACGGAGTATAAATATACATTTATAAAAGTACAGAAAGTTTATACTTACACAATTTGATTCTAAACAACTTTTAGTACATGTGGGTACAGCTAACTTTTTTCAACTTGATATAAATACCTGCACAACACAAAGGATTTTTTACATTGCTAATGAAATAGAACAATATTTTAATTATAATTCTGTTCTTTAAAATTTAACATGTTATAAAAGTAATTTTCATGACAAAAATAATTACCGTACTAATTAACGTCAACAGAAAAACATTTCAAATTTACAAAACACTGCCGAGGCAGTGAATCCGCTACTTTTTTGCCTTGATAAAAAAATATTTACTTTTTTAAAGATATTTTTAGTTACGAGATGCATTAAAAATTTATTATAATTTTGTTAAACTGAATTTTATATTGAAAATATTATTTTCCTGAAATCGTCATGTAATCTATTACTTCTCTGCAGCAAAATCGGCAGGCAAATTGAATTTCTCTGCCTAGGCAGAGAAGTAAAATACAACGTTGCCATATTTATTTTCACAAACAAATTTTACGTTTTAATACAATACAATTATAAAATTAATAGATATTTTTTATACACCAAGTGAGCTAAGGTAATGTTTATTCATGAGAAGAAAGTTTAGCTCACGAGCCCGCAAGGGTGAGTGAGTTAATTTCTTCGAGTGGTTTATACAATATTTTATTCAATTTTGGCGTTTTAAACTGTCATTATTAACTCCAAAGCAACAACTATAAGCAACACTTTATTCACAAGTGAATTAAAATTTTTTAAATCACTCTCACAAAATTTTAACTCACTCTGCAACAAATAATGCATTTAAAATAACATCAGGTACGAAAATAACACTCGAAGAATTTAACTTTCTTCTCATGAATAAATACTACTTTAGCTCACTTGGTGTGTAAATATCTATTATTCAATTTTGACGAGATAATAATAATAAAAACCATTATAATAATTAATTTTGACAAAATAAAAAACTGATCAGTTAGTAGGCTGAGCATGAGAATCGTCGCTGATAGACGTCAAGTCATCTATTTAAAATGCTTTATTGTCTGTCATTTGAATAATGAAAATGGCTGATAATGTGGCCTATTCAGAGAAACACAGTCATAAAGGTTGTTACGGATATAAAGATTGTTATCATAAAGACATTTGTAACAATCTTTATGAATTTGTCAATTCAGAACCTACGTCGGTATTATTGACAATCTTTACAAAATAATACTTGTGAATGAACCAGATTATTTGACAATAGCTAACTTCATTATGCATATGAACTTAATCTAACCTTATATGTCAACGCTTTATTCTTTTAATAATGTGTTGTCAATTTTATTTAAAATGCAAACATTCTGCCAAAACAACTAAAGAAGAATATGACATTTGTGTCATATTTGAAAACTTCTAAATTATTTAGAACGGATATGTTAATTTCTACCACTGATCCCAACGTGACTGAAAAGTTATGGAAAGATTTTTTTATTATTTTGATTTAAGAAAAAGCACACATTAGCACCAGAATAAATAACAAGGTTTTCACGAATATAATATTTTCAAAGAAATATATATTTACGCCAAAAGTAATTTTCGTCCACGACGGTTTTTATCGTTCTTATTATCATTATTTAAGTCGAAGCAGGATCCATGCGAATAATCAACTGCATCCTGCTAATATTTAGCAGAAAGGCCATTATTAATAATATTTGATTGATGTAATAATCTGTCACATGTCAAATATTAGAAATAACAACGTGATAACAACCATAAATACATAGTTTTAGCAGTCGTTATGATAAAGACTGTCAAAACACGTAACAAATGTTGACGGTAACCACCTTCAGTACTGAGAATACCAAATTTGATTTTAACAATCTTTACAGTACATAACAACCATAAAAACCATAACGACAACACAAATATTGAGTTCTGAATAGACCCCAATATCTGATAAATACTGTGGTGAGTGTTATTTTCGTGCCTCGTGTTAATTTAAACGGATTATTTGTTGCAGTGAGTTAAAAACATGTGAGAGTTGTTAAATCAAAATAGGTTATATGTATCATTTAATAATTTTGAATTCTTATACGATTTCAGAAAAAAATAATACTTATTTCGTCTTTGAAGTTCCTTTTCATGACTCATTATGGTTAACAATCTCTATATTCGTCATAAAAAGACGAACTTCCCTGCCGTGATAAGTAAATAACTACTTTTTGGACTCTTTTAATTTTTAATTCTTTTTACCAAGTTGAAATAAGTTGTCCATAGTACGAAGAACATGTGAGGTTAACATTAGTAGGCCCATTTGCTGAACAAGTCCGATAAAGCGGAAAGGCACATATGATGACGGGATAGTTATTCAGTGTGTACAATTAACATTTCATTTTCAACAGGGTAACATTTAACATATATATTACTTACTACTTTCTCTTTAGAGTTCCAATATATTTTCACAGATATTTTACTATTATAAGTGCTTCAAAACAACTGAAAAAGAAAAAAAAGGAAAATGCGTGCATAAAGGAAATTAAAAATAAATTAAATTAATAAGTATTTTTATTCAATGAGTTGTGTAAACAAAAACACTTCTTGTTGTGTGTGCATTGTACATTGGAATAAAAAATATAACGGAATTAACTGTAACAAGATAAATCAAAAGTAATGAATGAGTTTTAGGCATCGAATAACAATAAAAAAAAAAACAATTTTTGCAGGTAAACAAAACAGAATGAAATCCCACAACGCTTAAGACAAAAACGGTATAAAGGAGCACACAAATTAAATTAAGTAGATGTGTCTTTGAACTATGACTCCATCTGTGGACATGTTGACAGAAACAGGCAAGAAATTCACGTTGAAAGTCAACAACAAATAACAAAAATAAATATTAAACGTAAAAATAATATAAAAATATAAAACAATGTTTACACGTTTTAAACGTTACGCGATTCGTTATATCAATATGTCCACAGGAAGTGATTAATGTTGTTTCCAACACTTTTTTATGACGATGTTACCAGTTGTCAGTATAAATAATAAATACATATATACAAAAAATTTACAAAATATATTTCAAAATTTTCTTTTGAAGGGTGTGTTAACAAAAAATCCGCACAAAACAGCATATTTTATAAATTTTATAAAATATGCTAAAACGTAATAGCATATTGAGAATTTTATTTTGAAATTGAGGTTAAATTTAATATGAAATATCCTGTCAGTTGTAAACAAAAACTAAAATGAAGAATCATGAAAGAAAATGATCAAAGGTTAGGCAATAGCAATTTTATTTAAAACATAAATTAAATAAATTTTATTGGATCACCGTCAGGAACAAATTTACTTTTTCGGCAGCTTACAGGGTATTTTTCAAAAAAATCAAATTTTAACTGTTTCTATAGACTTCCAAAAGTTATATTTTTGACGTTGGAAGAAAAATAAATATTTTTAATAAGATTCAGCAGCACTTTTCAGCTGTTGAGAACGGCAGAAAAGAATTACTTAAAAAATAAAAAAAATTATTATCAGAAAATTCAAACTATCTGTTTCTATGGTCTTTCAAAAGTTATACAGGGTGATCAAAAAGAAATGATGCAGATGGTAATAAAATTCTGGGGATCTTTTTATTCCACAGTTTACATAACACCAGGTGAAAGCGGAAATATTATTTGACATGTCACTTTGACAATAAATACAAATAGGTTATGTCAGAGGAGGGGCCTGACAGGTAATACGATTTTGGGCGATTGAAATTCTTTAGATTATTGCTTATGGGCAATGTAAGAAATAAAAGTACTTGGGTACAGAATACAACAACAATTTTAATAAGAAAAATTGTAAATATATCTTATATATCCAAATTTAAATTTTCAAATGTCACTGTCAACAGAAAATAATTTTTAGTACCAGTGCTATCAATTTCAAATATTTTTTTGTTATTGTCAACTGAATCAGTTTTATTTGATCACCTGTTTTATTTTGTCGTTGGTTTTGATAATAAATAAATTTTGTCCTTTGATTCGTAAAAATATCGGTTGCCACCTAGTGGTATTACCAGTACTATCTCCATATACAAACGTAATTTTGACACAGTTCAGTTCAATAATAATAATAATAAAATATATATACATACAGTGTGTTAATTAAAAAACTGGCCATAGGCGTTTAACATGGGAAAACAGTTTTTCTTTGCGCAAAAGTCCCCAATTAATTTTAGACAAAATGTTTCAAATAAGTGTTATAGATAATTATATTCTGCGCCTGTTTCTATATTAATTTATTGAAAAAATAATTGATGGCTATTATAAATAAAAAAATTACGAAATTTTTAATACCAATCACAAGATGATCTACTAATAAGAAATAAGTTATAAGAAACGAGAGAAACTGTAAACTACAAGGGAACAATTAAAACCATTTAATAATTTGTCATTTTTCTTCATGAGAGAAATTATACATGATTTCTTCTTAATAAAACAAAAATAATTATAATTTAACAAATAATGTGCAAAAAATGTTTATTAATGAGCGTCTTAAGTCAACAATTGTTTTGTTTCTGTCAATTTCACGGCTAATGATATTTTTTCTTAATTTTGCAAATTTTTTAATTTATTTTCTGGCTTTATATGAAACAGAAATGTAATGTGTTTGGTATCAAAAAATTCGTAATTTTTTTCTTTATTATATGCACTAATTCTTTTTTCAATAAATTAATAAAGAAACTTTTGGCATCTAAAACACTGTTTTTCTATGTTATAGCCCTATGACCCGTTTTAAAATTTACACCTGTACGCGTTTAAGTATTTTTCATAAAAAATAACTAAATTTACAGAATGACTGTGGTTTTTATGAAGATATTGATTTGAATAAGTTAAATAATGTTTGTACGATTTTTTTGTCAACATTCCTTTAAATACTTCCTGTTGTAGATAATCTGTTATAAGATCAAAAAAATAGTTCTTATTGTTTGAACATCTACAATGAAAAATTAATATAAAAATTATTTAAATAAATTAATGATAACGTCATTATAAAAAAGATTGCAAACAACGCCAGGTCATATGATGTATATATGAAAATGATGAAACTAATCTAACGAAACTATAATAAATCATAAATAATAATAATAATAATAATAATAATAATAATAATTAAAAATAGAATGAACATGGGTCCTAGAGTAACATATTTTACAACAGAACATGTGGCACATGTATGAAGATTTTAATTTACAAACCCCTCTGGGCACAGGTAACAAAATAACTTACTTTAATTTCTTATGTCTTTAAAATCTGGCACAAATTTAACGTTTATGTTTTCTCAACGTGCAACAATTCAATATAAGAGCTTTGGCAGCCTTTTTCATTGTAAAATTTAAACGAATGAAATAAAACAGATTAATGTCAGTTAAATCGACAACGAGTACGCACGAGTTTCAAATTCTGGCAAGACTTTTAACAGTGCCCTGAATTAAATAATGAATTCAATCGTAAATATTTATACTTCATTGGCATCAATAACAAAATTTGTAAATATCACATTTATAAAAACTCAATATGTATAAAATACTGTAAATTTTTGTTTTTAAGAAATTTTGGGCAAACACAAATGTTCGTACTGACGTCAATGAAGATGATTTCGTAACAGAGGAGTGTAAGAAAATATAACGAATGAAAGGCCTATATTTAAAATACCATTTCTCAGTGTTGAATATCACAGCAGTGGCTTTTCTAATACAATATCCACTGTAGGTGCATCTGCACCTGTGTCATGGCTCAGGCTCTGCCACGATTTAAAATATACTCGTTGTAACCTTGAAAAGCGTGATCAAAGTGATACTTGGTTCCTTGCTACATCCGCTAGGGGCGCAATGTGATAACATAATAACAACCCGGTTGACATTTTGAAAATAATCTCATAATTTTTTTTAAATTTTATTTTACCAACCTGAGAAAGTTCTATACTTCATTTTAAAATGGGTTGGAGTAATAAATCAGTCTGTCAAACATATTCCAGTGTCGCGTCAATAATTGTTTACTAAGGGATAATTGAAAAGCTGATTTCGAAAGAGATCTCTGTGTCAGTTCCCAATAGACACTTACAAAATTGACGTCACTGCAAGAGAGAGGTACAAGATCATACATCCAAACAAACCTCCCCTCGTTGTCTTACGTCCCGTTCCCTATTCCTATATGTCATTGTGTTCGCATTTGTTATTCAGTGTTAAATCTAATTCTTTATTGTGATTTATACGTTCTGTTTAATAAAAATGAGTTTAAAACCAGAAGATTTGTTTGGGGCAACTTTTTTGTTTGATAATATTGAAGATCATTCGATTATTCAACTAAAACGATTGCTAGAGTGTAGAGTCTACGGCTGATAACAGGTCTTTGTTTGGACGTGGTAACCATAGCAACATTGATTTCTATACTTTGCCGTTAGAGGCGCTTGTGCAAATTGCAATTTTGTGTCTATTAATTTTTCGGGATCAGATTAAGTCACCTTACCTAGAAATAAATATAATGTTTTTTACGCCGGGAGTTTTTTTTTTTTATCAATGAACGTTTAAAATGACTGGGCGCATTCAGCAGACTTGTATTTGCTGAACAGTTTACCATTTTTCTGCTGAATAAACTGTTCACTAGAGACCGTTTACTGAACGGTCACCTATCAGCTGACCGTAACAAAAGTACAGTCAGATGTTCTTGGTCTTTTGTTTAGGCGCGTAATATTTAAATTCACTGGATTTTCTTCTGCTAGTAGAATAATAGAAATAATCTAATATCATCCCTTATCTGTGTAGTAAAATAAAATAACATTTATTTACATTTAAATCACCGAAAATATATTATTTGTTGTCATATGTATATATTAATATCTAAATTGATTGAAAAGTTAAATAACTACAACTTATTGTCGAATGAGGTCATGCACGACTTTTTTTATAATTTTAATCGATAGAGTGGTGAAAAATAATAGACCCGTATTTTTAATTTTTCCTCAAATCTATCTTTAATCATGAAAAAATTGTAAATGAAAATGACATTCTTTAAAATGAGGCTGCTAGACCCCCGCTTCGTCCCTTGTCAAATGACGTCACAGAGTGAAAGGCACGACCATTTTGATTTTCACATTGTCTTAAACGTCAGAGTGACATTTAAAGATAACCTAAAATTTATGTATGTAAACATGTTGATGGAACGGTGTTTCGTGCCAAAATAGAGAATAAAATAATATTCTGCAATAACCTTTTACCGTCTAATTCAAAGATTCAAAAGTGAAAGAAACATCTGATGTAACGTAGATAATTTCACACCAAATGAAAATTATATTTATAAAAATAAATAGAACGATATTATATTAATATATTATAGCATATTCAGATATGTAATCCTTAATTTATAGTTTATGTATTTTTCTTTTAGAAATTATATGTCCATATAAAATGGCTGTTTGAAATGAGTCTGAACTTGGTTCGTAACGCTGTGACGACAAAACATGGCTGGTTTTTGCAACTTTTTAAAAATATCATAATTCAAAACGATTTTATATAACAAAAAATATACATAAAAAATAATTTAATCATACTGATCGATGTATTAGTCTATCTTTTTTCGATTTAAACAGAAAAAAGGTACAATTATTATTTTTTGCATGACCTCATTATTAAAATATTCTTATATTGCTATTTTGTTATTTGTTTAAACATAGGTAACATAAAAGTTATTAAAATATTAAGATTACGATTATTTGACGTTTGAACTAAGTGAAAAGTGCATTCAGCAAACACCTCCTTGTTCAATGACCACAGAAATCTATTGAATTCGCCCTTATATGTATTATCGCGTTTTTTTTTTTTAACTGAATATTCCTAGGGAGTTTTCAATTTCAGAAAACATAATTGCAAAAAAGGTGTCATATTACCCGTATAACCCGTACGAACCGTATTTTCATTAAGACAACATTATTGCATTTAAATACACACATTTAAATTATTCATCTTATAAATTGAGATTTTTTTTGTTGTCCTATGACTACAGATTACTAACTTCTATTTTAAAACTAATTGTATTACGTGAAATGTAAATTAAATAAATTGTTTTTCAACGGTATGATTATTTAAACAAATAATTAGCAACGTAATAAAACGTTTTACGGGTAATATGGTTCTTACGGGTAATACGGGTCTATGGTTCTTATGGGTAATATGGGTCGGCGATTCTTTCTGTTCTTATGGATCTTATGGGTGAAGAATCGGCTCCGACCCGTATTTACTGAAATACGGGTGGGCGGGTTCTCTTTTGGATTCACCGGTATTCCGAGCACTAATTTTGACCAGGGCATCGAACCCGCCAAAAACTGAGTTCGGTTTAGGTTCAGGTTAATTTGTTTTTTGAAAGATGAGTTCGGGTGCGGTTCTGGTTCAAGCATTAATAACATTTGCGGTTTTGTTCGCGGTTCAGGTTCGAAATAATGTAAAATGAGAGCCGGAAATTACGCAAAACGCAACAAGAAACGAACACAATTTTCACGAAAAGTCAGCCCAGACAGCAACGCAGACGCATAAGACGTCGATTATCGGCTGTATTTATTTTTTGAACTAAAAATTAACCTGAACCGGAGTTGAACCCCGAACCTGAATTTTAATACTCGGTTCGGTTTCGACTCAGGTTCAATTAAAAATATATCTGAGGTTCGGTTCTCGGTTTGGGTTCCCTAAAATGTTACGGTTTGGTTCCGGTTTTGGTTCGGTTCAGGTTCGGGTTCGATGCCCTGATTTTGACACATAATTCAAAATAAATTTATTCTTTTCTATTTTGTTTGTAAAAAGTATGATAAAATAGGATCGTTGTAGTGCATCTAGCGATCTAGCGGATATTTAAGGAAACACGTATCACTCATAACCTCAAAAACAATGAAAACAGTGACAAGTAGAACAACCAGCATATTTTAAATCGCGGGCTCAACAGATCTACGATTAGTTAGTCGTCATGGCAATGTACAAAATATCCAAAATGAAAAACTACGCTACGAGATAAGTGTAAAAAACAAAAACAAGTGTTAACTATCTGGCGCACAAGTAGTGTTTGGCACGAAGTAACATTAGGGGGGCGATGATTACATCTATCTATCGTATCGTACGAGGCGGCGGGAGCGTTACGCTAGCCCTCGCACTGGAATGACTGTGGCAGGTTGCAGAAATGAGATCCGAGTCGAGTCCCCAATCGATATCTGCGCAAGGTCACGGCTCGCTCGCGAGGCGTCGTGACCTCCCTGACCCACTGCACCGGTCAGGGTCAAGCGAACATCAACAAACAACAACACCAGAATCGATTCGATTGTATAGTAGCGTACACTTCTTCCACATTTCAAGTAGGTATGTAATAATTGTTAACGTTTTACTTAGCACATACAATGAAGAAATTTTTAATCAAAATCTCAGTTCGTCTCAGCTCATTAAAATATTGTTCTTTTTGTCCTAACTAAACTCAGCGGTACTGGGCGCGCTCACATCTCGCCCTAGAGAAATAAACTCAAAATGATCTGGGGGTCTATTCTAATTCATAGCCACATGTGCTATCCGCTATATAAGTTCCACTACTAGCCAACAGATGGGGTCCCCATCCCGCTATCTGACTTGAATCCATCTGTTGGCTAGTAGTGGAACTTATTAATATTGCCAGATGTCAAGTTGACAAGTAGTTTTGCTTTTCAATTTTGTGATCAAATACTTGTGTTCGTGTGTTATATCAATAATATTTGATTAATATCAATATATTGTAAGTACCTATTTAAATTATAATAATTATTTATAATTGTAACAAATAGCACATGTGGCTATCCGATTTAAATCCATCTGTTGGCTAGTAGTGGAACTTATACAGCGAATAGCGGATAGCACATGTGGCTATCCGACGTGAATCCATCTATTGGCTAGTAGTGGAACTTATATAGCGGATAGCACATGTGGCTATGAATTTAGAATAGACCTCCTGGGCCCCTATTTTGTAACTAGAAAACGATAACGAATACCAATTCAAAAGGACAACGAAGTAATCATGTAACTCAGAAATGTCAAAAATTGAGATACGAGGTTTTGACTTTACATCGACGATATGAGGTAATGAATTATAGAGTAAGACAAGTTGTTCTTTTCTAATTCCTCTCAACTCACTTGTCAACTAAGCTGAGCAAAAATATCCCAAAATGACTACAACTTATATAAGAGTATTTGATTCATTGATCTATTGGTCAAGAAGCTTCAGAAAGAGGTGGATTTTTATGTTTTGATACATTTCAAATGCGCATGAGTTCTTGGGAAATCGTACACTCTGTTAAAAAAGGCTTCGATCATCATATGACTTGAAATATCATGCTGGTTTATTTTATTGTAATAGGATTTTCAATCGTCTCTGAATTTATATCGACTTATGCTGGGTTTGTGCAGGCAACTAAATTAAAAAATTAAATTGTAAAACTAAACTAAACAAGTAAAAACCATTGTTATAAATGACAACGTTCATGCAACTGAACTGAAGAATTAAATTAATGAAACTAAACTAAGAAGTTGGCTACTTCCAACTTTTAGTTTAATTTTATAATTTCTTAGTTTTGCGCCTGCGCCATTCGCGCACTTATGACAAATTTTCGTACCTAACCTATGAAAATCTACGATGATAACGAAGTTTTTGCAGAGAAGAGCGACGAAATACTTGGACTTATTCAACAAATTTTTTACCTTTATTTTTTTTTATCTTATATAAATATAATGTATCGTAATTTCACCTATAAAAGTTAGTTTATACGAAATGTCAAACATAAAATTCTGTATTTTAATTTACTGCATAAACAATGTTATTTTAGTTTAGTTTCTTAATTTAGTGACTTAATTTAATTTCATAATTTACATGCTGCATAGACCCAGCATAAAGAGAGATAGTTGAGGCTGAGACAGGATGGCATATCTTGTGTTTCAAAAACATTTAAAAAAAAGTTTTGTTTCTTCATAATTCCAAATATATCGTTTTTGGACATTTTTACTAATAGCGTTTTTCATTTATATATTTAGTGCGAATTTTTGGGCCAAGTGCATAACTGGTTTTCCATTTATATAATCCGGCGCACTAACTGAGTGTTACGCGTGTCATCTATACTTTAGAAGTGAACTGAACCTTACTGATTGCACAATTTCTTGCGCTTGCTACAATTGTCAATTCTTGTCAGAGAAATCTTTCAAATTCATAAATTTCGAATTTTTTGTAACATGTTTCATTTAAAATGCTCTACGCACCTGTTGTAACAACAATATAGTGCTGGGAATGACGTCATTAGATGTACCAAGTGCAAAAGTAATTAGGGAGTTATTACAACTTCTAAAATGAAAGAACGTAAACGTTAACCTTATGTAGAAAACACTTTATTTTAGAAATAAAGGACTTTCAATTTCAATGTTTACCGCATTTAATTAGTGTATTCACGCTAACGTTAACGCTAAAAACAACACAAACGAGATTACTTCCACACTTTTCACCGAAACATAACCTCAAAAGGTACAGAACGTGTGACGTTAAACACTCGCTATTCCATAGCACATAACGTGTATCCTTATTCATATAACGTGAACCTTATTAGTACGCATGCGCACTTGGGCTGTCACGTGACTTTAAAGTGCACGTTATTTTTTCGTTGAAGCTGCAAAAACTCTCTAATATATAAATGGAAAACGCTATAATTTTTATAAAATGTGATAAAATGTAACAACCAGCAATCAAATTTTTGGAGGAATATGAAGAATTACTCTTATGAAAATTTTCAAACTATGGAAAGAATATAAAAGAACTGTTGATAACTGATTATGTGAGAAATATTTTTTTTTTGTTAGGACCTCGGCAGATGTGGGGTTTCGATTTTTTCATTGTACCCTCATAATAAAACGTTAATGATTATTACTTTCTTATAATGTGGAAGAACCATACTCGTGTTTCGTTGTATAGCACGGCACGAAACGGCAAGCGTAAATGTGCAATCACAACCAAGTTGGGGAATGCGATGAGCTGAACCGCCTGCGGCTAGCTCACTCCGTCTTGACAGCGGTAACGGGCACAGGAAACGCCGGCATAGACGCTGGACCCACGACGCCGGTCACACCTCCTGGCTCACATCGCTTGTGAGTCCTCATATGCCTGGTAATCATATCCCGACGGCACGCGGCGTACGGGCAGTCCGGGCACTTGTACGGCTTCTCGCCGGTGTGCGTTCGCTGGTGCGTGGACAGGTGATCGCTACGGGAGAACACCTGGCCGCAGACGCGGCAAGTGTACGGCTTGACGCCCGTGTGTAGCCGCATGTGCCGCGTGAGCATATCGCTCCGCGCGAACGACCGCTTGCACACTTCGCACAGGTACGCCTTGGCTTGTTGCTCTCCGCTGGACTGCTGCCGAGATTTGTGCCGGGAGGCCATGTGCTTCGCCAACCGATCATGCAGGCTAAACATTTGACCGCACACTGGACAAACATACGCTACATCCGAACCTGGAGGCATTTCTTCCACAACGGGCGACACCTCCAAGTTATACCTCGAAGCCACTGATTCTTTTGTCGTTGGACTCGCTACATCTCCTTTTACTACTGGAACTGAAACTGTTCCTCTAGGTGGAAGAAATCCAGCTGGTAGTAACTGCAATGGCGGAATCAACGGACTTTCCATACTTGTAGAACTTCCTACTCGATCTCTACAGCTCTTCATGGATAAATCTAACGGCGAATCTTGCGGTGATGACGTGTCAGAATCCACTGATCCTTTGCCAGGACTAGTGAGGAGCGTGAAAGGATGAGGTTGAGGCCAAGCCCCTGTAAACATTTGCTTGGCAGGAGTTGATCTTTCCGCTTTTGCGGCTTCAAACCAAACCGGCAAATCTGAATCGGAGTGACTTCTTCGTCGGAAAATATCTGGCAGGTACTTGGAGTGTAGGTAGTGTTCAAAATTGTACATAGGAGGAGGAAGCGGTGACATAGGTGTGAGGGGAGATACCGGTTGGGCAGGGAAAAATCTATCGCAAGGGTGGAGGGGGGATTGATGGCCTAGGCCTGTTGCGCAGTTGAAGCAAGCACAGGAGAGAGGGACTCTAGGTATTGGTGGTCTGAGAGGTGGTGGACTACTGCTCACATCTTCGTCTTTTAACCTTAAAGGACTGAAGCTGATTCGTGGAGAATCTGTAGAACTGTGAGGAGATTTGTTGCTTGATCCTGCTGGACTGAACACATCCTCAACTTCTTCCTCTTCGGAAACGGTGCTTCCGGTATGCCGGTACCTCTCCTGGTCTGTACTATCAAACCGAAACACTTGCGACATGTGTTTAGGGGTTTTTAGAGCACGTTCATTTTGTACTAAGTCTTTGTGATCGTCTGGATCAACGATTGGCGGTGTGTTGTTGTTCTTCAACGGTAGTAGATTGTTGTTGTTGGAGGCCTGCCCGGTGAGCTTATCCAACACTTGGCTGAGCCTCTTGCGCTTGCGTTGCTTGGTGGCGGGCCGCTGAGTGTGGTTGTGGTTAGCGGCGAGCGGGTGATTGTTGTTGTGGACTTTGTCACGGGTGCCAGCCACCACTGGCGAGGACTCGACGGCGGCCTCGGCCATCGTCATTAGCGCTGGGCGGCTGAGGGCCGCGAGCCTTCTCCCTGGGGGTGGTTGGGCACTGCGGGGACCGCTAGCATGCTCTGCTCACGCCACCGACTGATCCACGAAAGTGGACCCAGGGAACAATCCGTAAGCGAAATCTGTAACAAGCAAAGAAAACATTACTATCATTATAATATAAACTATTTTTATAGTGAATGAGCAATTATTAAATAACGTAAAAAAAAAGTTGTGAATATATATATATATATCCTTTTTACCTCCCGCTACCCTAGGTAAGGGAGGTATAGGGATCGTGCTAAAAATTGCATATAGAGATTTTAGTGAATAAGTACGTTTTGATGTCCCCAAAACCCGATTTTAACATTTTTACAATGATGTCTGTGGGTATGTATGTGTATGTATGTATGTGTGTGTGTGTGTGTGTGTGTGTGTGTGTGTGTGTGTGTGTGTGTATGTGTGGATCCTGTGGACACGATTACTCAAATACTATCAATAAGAAAAATTTGAAATTTTGTATACCCATTCTATACTAATGTGGGAAGAGTTGATTAGTTTTTAGTGTATATCAGATAACCGGAACTATCACTTATACAAGCTTTTACCAGTTTTTCTTGAAAAAATTGCACTGAATATAATTTTTCAGCAACTTTTACTATTAAAAATATAATATAATGGTACAATCTTTAATTCTACGATAATATAACTTTAAAAAACTTTAAATAACTTTAAATATAAATTTATAAAATAATTTATTTTTGTACATCATCTGACCCATGCGTCAAACAAAAACATAATACTTTAATAAAATTTTGACGTATTTAAACAAATGTCACTGTCACATTTACATTAATAATGAAACCGTGTTAAGAAGAATTTAGTAGAAATATATTTGATTTGTAAATATAAATCTGTCAGTATAAGTACGTGTTTTCAAAATGTCAAATATTGGTTTACAACTACACACTTACGACATGGATCATGTACAGCAAAGAATTTACACAGATTGCGTTTTTAGAGCACTAGGAAGTTAAAATAAAAAAATAAATAAATATATCATCACGGCATATTACCCATTTTTGAGTGTGCCAGTATCTACAACACATGTAGACATCGGTAATGATGACGATATATTTTACCGTGTGGGCGCTTACCAGGCGTTACCTTACGGGCACTCATAGCTGGCGTGGAGAGTGCACCACAGGGATCACTTTTGTGCCATTTAAAATTGGAAATATTCGGCGTCTGTTGGGATCGAACCCGGTTCCCCCAAGTTCGCGACCAAACACTTAGACACGCGGCCACGGGACCCCATGATGATGATTTTTCGCGGATTATCTTTTTCTTTGGTGAGGCACATTTTCTGCTCTCTGGGTATGTTAATAAGCAAAATTGCCAGATATGGGCAGAGGAAAATCTTCATGTGATTTACGAGGTATTATTATATGTCCAAATGAGACTGTTTGGTGCGCACTATGGTCAGGTGGCGTCATTGGAACTTACTTTTTCGAAAATGATGAAGGTCGAACTGTTATAGTTGATGGTGAGCGCTATAGGCCCATGATAATCGATTATTTTTGACACGAAATTAATTTCGTATTACAGACTTCTATTTATTAAAACAACAAATTAGATTTTGTTTATATACGATCAACCGGAACGGAAAAAAATACTTTACTTAAAGCTCATTACTATTTTAAACATGGAATTTGCGGGAGGTCATGTGCTGGCCACATCAGATTTTTTTTGTTTGAAATAATTTCTTATGAGAATAAAAACTGTATTTTCAAAATTTATTTCAAACAAAAGTAGCATTTATGGTAAAGAAACAGTAAGATTATATTACATTCGTTAATACATCTTTTTAAGTTAGTAAATAATATCGTTGATGATCCAAACTGTTTACAATTACTTGACTTTTTAGTACCAGCAATTCAAACTAGAACAGTTACTATTTTTTACATCCCATATGCTCGTACAAATGTGCTCTTGCAGTCACCTATTGTTAACATGTGTACTTTAGGTAATTCAATATATGACAAAGCTAATACACGATTTGACTTATTTTCTGATACTTTCTCAAATTTTTGTAAAAGTATTAAAAACATTATGTAAACTATGTATGTAATCACTTTTGTTAGTACTTTGTTTATTGAATATTGAAACGTTTTTTGTTTTGTAATTGTTCCTACCCTAGAATTGGGCTAGCCTGTTGGGTAGTGTATATTAAATAAATAAATAAATAAATTACTATACAGAGTACTCAGCTTAGCTTAGAATTGAGAACATAGAATACTCGCGAGTTGGGACACATTTAATAATGTAATTAGTAATTCGTAACCTCTAAATATAACGTGCTCTCAGGTGAGTACGTATCGAATGCCCTGACTAAGAGGATATACTATCATATATCATAGACAGGTGAATAATTCACTGACATACCCAGGAATGTCCTGGATTCAAATCCCGTGAAGTGAGTATAATATCAATATCACATTGAAGTAAAATAGTGAAGGTTGTCGTGTCGTGACGGAGACGGGTGATTAAAGTGGCTTCTGGTGATCGCGTTATGTTTTATTTGGAAGAGCCGCCGAGGAAGCCAAGCCGGTCGACCTCAGCCACTCCTTCCGAGAGCCGCGAGCGCTCGAGCGATGTAAAAACTGGCAGCGAACCTCGTTCCACGCGACGCGTGGTTCTTCGTAATCGATCCCAGGACGTAGAGGGAGTTAGAGTTAACACGCAAGCCACTGCACTCTCCACTATGTATCTCTATCAAAAGTGCATAGCTTTCTACAATATCTCATGCAAGCAGACTTCATTCATGTCATAACCTTGTCATAAAATAGGACGGCACGGGTAGCATATTCGTAATGAGCGCTCATTATAGCGATTTCGAATTGCACGATTTGGGAATGGATCGAGCGGACGTAATATCAAAGTTACTCGCTACAACGCGCGCTGAATACGAGTACTCGTGTTCCACCATAACAAAAAAATAAGAAAAATATCAACTTAACTTAAAGTATGGCTCAATAAATAATAGTTAAAACAATGAAACCATTTTTTAAATAATTACTTAACGAGATATTTCACATTTGCTAAAAGGGAAAATTGACGTCATACAATTGTTATCTTTCTCTCGTAGCGTACTTAGAGCAGTGTGCGTGAGAAAGACAAGTATAGGGCAGGGGGAATGTGACGTTACATTGATTTCTCGAAAATAAAATACGGTTAAACTAGAAACAATTAAAATTTTTAAATACTATGAATTGCTTCAAAACTGAATGAAGTTTTATTTAAAATAATAAAAAATTTGAATGGAATACCCCATTATAAAACCAACATGCCCACTCAAAATGCACACGCAACCTGCCCACCCAAACTTTTATAAACATACCCACCCAAACACAACCTAAAAGTACACTCGACTTTAGGTGGACAGTGATTGGTTTTTAAAATTGTTTGGCAAATTCATATTTGAAATATGAACACTCTTAAAAATCTTATCCATTCCCGAATCGTGCAATCCGAAGTCGTTACAATGTTACAAATATGCGCACGGATAGTTTTGTGAAGGATAGGGCAGGGTAGTTGTACAGTGAAGCGCTGCACGGCCATGAAACTCTTCGTGTATTGTTGTGGGACATTCTTGAATAGGTATAGTTTGTACAGAAATCTACCGTTATGGCCCTCTTAACAGGTCTACTGTTCTGGATTTATGGCAGGAAAATGACAGGAGGTCTATTCTAAATTCATAGCCACATGTGCTATCCGCTATATAAGTTCCACTACTAGCCAATAGATGGATTCAAGTCGGATAGCCACATGTGCTATCCGCTGCCCGCTGTATAAGCCACATGTGCTATTTGTTAGAATTATAAATAATTATTATAATTTAAATAGGTACTTACAATATATAGATATTAATCAAATATTATTGATATAACACACGAACACAAGTATTTGATCACAAAATTGAAAAGCCGAACTACTTGTCAACTTGACATCTGGCAATATTAATAAGTTCCACAGATGGATTCAAGTCAGATAGCGGGATGGAGACCCCCATTCCCCATCTGTTGGCTAGTAGTGGAACTTATATAGCGGATAGCACAAGTGGCTATGAATTAGAATAGACCCCCACAGTGCCGGATTAAATCATGTGGAGTCCTGAGGCAATCGAAATCTTGGGGTCTCCCTAAATTTACGAATTTACAATCCAACAATTTTAATAAAATAATTTTAAAAGTAAAACTTTACAAACTAATATGTCAGAATTTAACTTTACGTACTCATCTATCAAATTTGAATTAACCTTAATTTCTAACTTCTATAAAAAATTGCAAACTTTCTTTCACTGGATATTCTAAATTCACTTACTAATTAACTCGATGAAGACTACGTCTAACTAATCATTTTGAAGTGGTAAATTGGAATGTTCAAAGAAATAAAAGTGATGTTTGTGCTGATTGATATTTTTTATTATTGTAATCAAGTTTCCATTATTGTAAATAAGGATTTCTTTGTTGTAATCAAAATTTCTTTATTTAAGGATTTCTTTGTTTGTAATAAAAAAAATCAAAATCAAATCAATATTATTTTAACTAAATGTAGCGGGGCCCCTAAAATGTGAGGGGCCCATAGGCAATTGCCTACTCTGCCTAATGGGTAATCCGGCAGTGGACCCCCACGTACGTATTAAATGTTTTACTTTATTTTGTAATAATGAAACAATTTAAAAAAACTCCTTTAATGATAATGAAACAAATACCTAATATAAAACATAAAACTTGAGAAATGATACAGCAAAAAAAAATCTGATGTGGCCAGCACATTATCTTCCGTCTATTCTATGTATTTTGCACAAATCCCTTACCGAAAGTTCCTAAGAAAAGATTC
The DNA here is from genome assembly GCA_943142095.1 of Ophonus ardosiacus. NCBI lineage: Eukaryota > Metazoa > Arthropoda > Insecta > Coleoptera > Carabidae > Ophonus > Ophonus ardosiacus. The sequence goes on along the minus strand of OW964825.1, from coordinate 7,134,123 downwards.
TATATATCCAGTAAAATTTTAACACAAATGTAACTATTTTCTACAAATTCCATACCAAAAATTCCTAGAAAAAGTTTTTTTTTTTTTTAGCATAAATGCATTATTTCTAATGCGGAATACTTTGAAGGGAAGAGTCCTAATATTTACGAATAAATTATTACTTTTTCAAATAAATGAAAATTGTAGTTATTTTTGTAACAAGCCTCCGTATATACGATAGCCTTATTCTTCTTTAAAACTTTAAACACATGCATCCATCGCGTCAGATGCCATTATTTATTTTTAAAGAAATACACGTTGTAGTGCCACCAGCAATTTTCTGATATGTCATTATATTCTCAACTAAATTACCCCGAATTCTAAATTACAGTTATCATTTAATTGTTAATCATAAATTCTGGGATGTTAATCAGCTATAAACCAAAACATTCGTAAGAATAAGCATAGTATTTTCTATCTGTTTTTATGCAAATATTCGCCATATTTTGACTATTAACATATTAAATTACACCTGTACATATTTTGATAAATACAAAATTATCAGTAATTTATAGAAATAATTGCTAAACGTTTATCTAAATATACGCCATCATCAAAATTATATACACATAAAATTCTTTCTGGAAATGAAACTGCATCAATTCAAAAAACAATAATCACTCTTTCTATTTTTGCTGCACAATAGGTTATGATTTTCCACAAAAAAATCGTATTTGTGGAAAATGTTGTGATTGCAGTGCCCCGCATAGTGACGCAGTGGCGTGCGCCGGGGGAAGGGGCAGCTAGACCGCGGGGGTGTTGACAGCACGTGTCTGCACTGCACCGCAATGCAGTCACTGCACAACGATCGCAATCGCGTCGGAGAACGGAGCCGTCTCTAGCAAAAAGACGACTTCACTCGTGTCGAGCTAATTGTAAACAGAATGGACTCTGTGGTAGAATACTCATCCTGCATAGACGCGAGTTGTAAACGCAGTAATAATGTACAAATAAAAATAATTATACTCTATAGAAAAAAAAAACTTTGATGTCAACTCAAAATCCTACAGTGATAAGAGAATTTGAACAAGGCAATTTCAAAGGCTGTATTCGATGTTGCACTTTTTCACCCTAATATATAAATCTTAAATTTATAGGTATGCCCTAAATCTAGTGACTATTTAGGATTTTAGGAATTAGATTTTAGGGTTTTGCAAGAACACACTATGCCTTGAAGTTGACGCGCACTAATTAAACAAATCATATTCCATATGGGGTCCCGTGGCCTCGTGCCAGAGTGTCTGGTCGCGAACGTGGGGGTACCGGGTTCGAGCCCGACTGACGCCAAATATTTCGAATTTTTAAATGGCACAAAAGTGACCCCTGTGGTGCACTCTCCACGCCAGCAATGAGTGCCCGTGAGGTGACGCCTGGTAAGCGCCCGCACGGTACAAATATATCATCATCATTACCGATATCTGCGATAAAACAGATTGGCACACTCAGAAATGGGTAATATGCCGTGGTGATATATATATTTATTTATTTATATTCCTTGCTATAATTTGTACAAAATGTCAAATTTACTGTCAAAGAATAGCTTCTTAACTTCTATTTTATGAAATGCAATATTAACATTTAATTAAGAGTATAATTCATTTTTGTTGTTCTAAAGTGTTGCCCTACAAACTAATTGATTTCACTAGTTCGCCATTCGGAGTTGTATTTATCTGCAGAAGACCTAAATCCTAAATGTCAAAATGCGACATCGGACACAGCCAAAGAACATAAAGAATTGCCCTAAAATTCAGTATTATTTCACTCAATCAGAACCATAGACGCGTTTCGCTCTTATGGGAGCTCATCAGCGTGGCACACTGAATCCTCAAGGGCTGCGTTCCAAAATATCAAGAGTACCAAGTATTGGAGTAGGAGTTACAGTGTTACAGTATGATGACGTAATTTAAGAGTGTAGTGTGTTTCGGAACGAATGAAAGTTTTGTTGGAATAAAAATTGAAACTAAATTAAAAATAATTTAAAAAATTAACAATACTACTTATAATTTCAACATTAATGTCAAGCACTTTTATATATAGCACTCTCCTCATAATATAACGTGCAAGTAATATCAAAAAATCTCTTAAAAAAAGAAAGACCTCTCGCCATGTCCATATTAGGCTATTTAAGTATTGTATTGCACTTTGCTTTCGAACCGCCGTTTTATAACAAAATATTACAGTACTTTACCCAAATATTGTTTTTTATTGTATTTAACATGTCTTCTGCACACATATAATTCTAATTATATCTATTTTTCATTGTATGAGGAAGTTTCTAAACGTCACAGATTCTTCCAATTCATTAACCAGATTGGCGGTATTTCTGATGGATATATGCATATTACAAATATTTAATTAATAAAACAATAAGAAAGATTAAATGTACTTCCCAGAAAAAGCTATCAATTGTCATTAAAACTGTTGATTTTTGACATCTGTTTGACATTGAAATCTGACATTTACAAATTATGTTATAAACATTTGAATTTGTCAACTGGTTTCCTTAGTGTAGTTTCGCCTACTCGACTTGTTATATCCCGATATTCTATATATTATATCGTCTTTATCTCTAAATTTATAGAAGATATAATAAAAAATCTGTTGTGGCCAGCACAAGACCTCTCGCCATTTCCATATTAGGCTATATAAGTATTGTATTGCACTTCGCTTTCGAGCCGTCGTTTTATAACAAAATCTTACAGAACATTACCCAAATTTTGTTTCTTACTATATTTAGCATGTCTTCTGCACACATATAATTCAAATTATATCTATTTTTCATTGTATGAGGAAGTTTCTAAATGTCAAATATTGTTCCAATTCATTAACCAGATTGGCGGTATTTCTGATAGATATATGCATTTTACCACAATTTTACCTATAATTTCAAATATTTAATTAATAAAACAATAAGAAAAGTTAAATATACTTCCCAGAAAAAGCTATCAGAATGTCACTAAAACTGTTGATATTTGACAATGACATGTGTCATGTTATAAACATTGGAATTTGTCAACTGGTTTCCTTAGTGCCTTGGCCTCTGCGATTACTTTACTCTATAAATTAAATTAGTCTTTATCTCTAAATCTATACAAGATATAATAAAATTTTTATGTGTATTAGATGGAGAATTTTATGTTCTTCAATATTTAATAAAAAAAAATTCCAAAAAATTATATTTAAAAGATTTTTTCTAAGAAACTACTACTTCCGGTTGTTCAATTGTTACCAAAACCTTTTCAGCTCTTCCCAGGAATGTCAGATTGAGGAAACTGCAGTTAAATATTTTTTAAGTCTTATAGTTTTTCAGGAATCGTGACTACAACATCCAGACATACATACATACATACATACATACACACACACACACACACACACATACATCCACACACACACACACACAGACATCATTTTAAAAATGTTATAATCGGATTGTAGGGACCTTAAATCGTGCTTATTCAATAAAATCTGGATATGCGAATTTTAGCATGAATCCAATACCTCTCTTAGCGAGAGGTAAAAATTTAAATGCATCAAGTGTAGAATTTTGTTCTTCAAAATTAGAAATATCAAAAATTTTCAAAAATTAATATTTGGAAGAATTTCTTTTAAAAACTACTACTTCCGGTTGTTCAATTGTTACCAAAACCTTTTCAGCTCTTCCCAGGAATGCCAGATTGAGGAATTCATAGTTAAACAGGTCTTATGTCTTATAGTTTTTGAGGAATCGTCCGTCCAACATCCAGCCATACACACACACACACACACATACACACATCCACAAACACACACACACACACACACACACACACACACACACAGACAGAGACATCACTGTAAAAATGTTAAAATCGGATTGTAGTGACCTTAAATCGTGCTTATTCATTAAAATCTGGATATGTGATTTTTAGCATGATTCCAATACCTCTCTTAGCAAGAGGTAAAAATGATATTTAACTGCGTTTTTTTTTCTATAAAAACTGTTAAGCACTTCAAATAAAGGAACTTCCGGTTGACCAATTATAATTAAAATCTAATCAGCTCTTCATATGGATGTAAAAAAGAGTAATACGAAGGAATTATAATTTTTAGAATTGTGGTATTGGAGTTATAGTCGGAGAAAAATTTGTCACACACGGTAGTTACAGACACACTCACACACATCATCCTTAAATTAGTAAAATCGTATTCTAGGGAGCAGAAAACGTGCTTATTCATTAAAATCTCACCACCGAATATTTTGACCAAAGACAATACCTTCTATACCTAAAGGTGACGGAAGTAAAATATAGTGCAATATAAAGCATTTTGATTGGTTTATTAAAAACATGAAAAGTTCACATAAATAGAAACATATGTGTGGTTGCTAAAGACGATTACTAGATTAAAATATTCTCACCAACAAGAGTACGATTACAATTGTATTTATTCTCCCCGAGATTTATTTCTCCCGGTTCGCTACCGCTGCCGCAATCTTTTATTTGCCGTGGCTGTGAAGGTGTGGATTGCCGGATAGCGAACAGTTTTGTATCTCGCGCTGTGGTTCAGATAATAGAACGGAGTCAATGCGTTGTGTTGTGGTGGGCACATGTGCGAATGATTCACGGTCACGCCAGCACGCCCACCTTTAATTAATTCTGTTCATTAACATTTACACGGCTGCAACGGCACCCGGCTCGAGACATTGGTTATCACCTAATCTCACTTACTTCGCTTTTCGCTCTACAGTAATTGTTATGTTTTACTTTATATCCTCTATACGGGTACGTGAGGTGCTGTGGAATAACTACTACTACAAACAGTATTAAAAGCGAGAAGATAAAACGGTTATAAGTCAATTTTATGGTAATAGGAGTGACGCGGTAACCAAGTAATTCTTTCAGATTGTTTATTACATACACTCATACAGTACCGTCAAAAATGTGGGTACACCTGCTGATTCTAAATGAATGTTATAAAACCGAACATTTTATCTTATTTTTGCCATTTGTTTTTTCATTTTAATTCCATAGAAGATACGGGGTGTAATATAAACAAGTACCTACATTAAATATAACCAGTGATAGAACTCGTCAAGAGCAATAATCAGAAACTTTTTTCTAAACCTTTTTACATTTACGAGTCATTTAAGGTCTGTTACTGAATAAATTTAATATATGGGTTAAGTTTTTACTAATGCTGCAAACTGTATCATGTTCCATTGCATATAACTATTGCTTTATTTACTATTTTCTTTTTAAAATGTCACTATTATTAATTTGAAGTGATTATTTTTTGACAGTGATATTTACCTGTCAGTTACATTCATTTGAAATATGAACTGTGTAACAAAGGAAATGTGTTTATCTTAGGCTTCGGGATTTATAAAAAAATAATTTTTAAATTTATCTGTAAAATATATAGAAAAAGTATTAATGTATTCCTATAATGGCATAAAATGCGAAAAAATGGCATTTAATGGAATTTTTTGAAGAAAAACCATTATGAGCTTCAGGTAAAGTGCCATTTCCGGTTATCCGATTTACACCAAAATCTAATGGTTTCTTTTCATATTAGAATAGGGTAGAAATACAAGGTTTAAGAATTTTATGAATGATACGATTTGAGTTAGAGCGACAACAAAATCCATACATATATATACATACAGACATCATTGTGAAAATGTTAACATTGGATTCTACGGACCTTAAAACGTGGTCATTTACTAAAATCTAGATATATGATTTTAGCACGATCCCTATACCTCCCTTATCAAGGGTAGCGGGAGGTAAAAATGTTTACAGTTATTAAAGAAGATTTAATTTTGCAAAATCGGGCATTAAAAAGGTCGCGCTATTAAAAAGGTTGGATAGCGCTCACAACTGACCTACGGTGACAAAATACATATAAAAATAAATGATTTGAGATTAGCAACAAAAGTACTAGCTATTTTATTAAGCGAAATTAATTACCTATCTGATTAGTCATTTACAAAATCTGTGAAAAATGTAGCATATCTAGAATTTTAATTTGTTTCACAAGACACAGACCACTTATTAGATTTAACTTGAACTATAAAACATTTATTATGACCTCATTTTAACTGCATATTTGTAATGGGTATCAATCAAAATCTTTATATAATGTTGGTGACTAATTTTTACTTTTAATAGAGCTACAGTTAAAATGACTGTCAATCTATCGAAATATATATGGATAACATAATTTGGTTTCAATGTAGTGAAAAGTGGATGATTCATAAGTTAAAAATATATTGCATACCTCTTTTAACCGTTAGTTCTTTCCACCAATCTATATCTCACTATTCTTCAGAAAATAGTTATTTACTTGTCAAGTTCGGAGTTCAAGTTCGTCTTTTCATGAAGAATATCGAGATGTAACCATAATGAGTCATGAAAAGGAACTTCAGTGAAGTGGTATGTATTAATTTTTTTCTGAAGAATTAAAAATTAGTGAATGGTGTCACTTATTTTCATTTAAGAAGTAAATCACATTGAAAATTTGCGGAACTCTATTTAAAATTGTACAAGAATTTAAAACAACTGGACATCATTTATTTTACTCGTAATTTTATAATTGTAAACGTAAAATGAGTGCGGGATGTAAGGTAATGGGTGCTCTGGGTACGTTTGCTCGTAACGTAAACGTTTCTAGAAAGGCTCGGTTAAGTGTATATAATGGAGTGCTGGTGCCTGCTTTGATGTATGGAAGTGAATGTTGGGCATGGACGAAAAAGCATAAAAGGAGAGTGAGTCAATTACACGACGATTTCAGGAAAATCCCTAAATTTAATTAGCAAATAATATGTCATAATTTCCAATATCAATTTTAAAAGATATGTAGATAAAGTTGTTGAACGTATGCCACCCTTGCGTTGAACATAAAAGTTTACTATACTACTGATATCTCAGCAATCATTTATGTAAAATCTAAGCACTTTATCTAGCACAACAGCTGTTTAACATGTAGAGAATTTCCTTGTAAATATAAATAAAACTACTATCTTACAAACGTACATATAGCGCACTAGTGATAAAGAGAAGAACATTTGATAAAGTGTAATAAAAGTCCAGGGTTGGCTAACATGAAACCTTGATTAGCGATTATTATTATTATAGCTGATAATGATTCCCATTTGGCGGAGCGGAGCGTCATATAATATGATAATGTTATGGAATTCCTACACCCACCGGAGATTACGCTACTCTGTTGGAATTATTCCCGGAACGATATCAGGCAGGTTGCACGATAAGTTTAAGCTCAATTCGTCCTGTTGCAAATCGACCTAACGAAAGAACAGTATGAGGAACTTGCTAGAAAGGTTAATATTTTTTAGAATGTCATTCTAGCGTGACCCTCGTGTAAGAATGGGGTATGTGACTAAATTTTGATTTTTATATGATACTATAGACAAAAAATCTGATGAGAGCAACACAATACTTCCCGCTATTTAATTTTTATTAATTTAAATGCATACCTACATATTTACTAATGCTGCAAACTATATTCGTTCGTGTTGGCATATAACTATTACTTTATTTCCTATTTTCTTTTTAAGATGTCACTATTATTAATTTGAAAGGATTAGTTTATCTGTCAGTTATATACATTTGAAATATGAGCTGTGTAACAAAGGAATTGTGTTTATCTTTGATACATAGATTCTTGGACTTATAAATTAGATTATTTTATAAATTTATATATAAAATAAATAAAAAAATGTATGAATGTGTAGAAAATTTAATAACCTTTAATTTTTATAATAACATAAATTGCGAAAAAATGACATTTAAATGTATTTTTCAAAAAAAAAAAAATTTTTTTGATCTTTAAGTAAAGTGTCATTTCCGGTTATCCGATATACCTAAATCTCTAATAGTTTCTTTCCATATTAAAATAAAAAAAATATATATATGTATATATCATCACGGCATATTACCAGTATCTACAACACATGTAGACATCGGTAATGATGCCGATATATTTTACCGTGTGGGCGCTTACCAGGCGTTACCTCACGGACACTCATAGCTGGTGTGGAGAGTGCACCACAGGAGTCACTTTTGTGCCATTTAAAATTGGAAATATTTGGCGCCTGTCGGGATCGGTTCCCCCGGGTTCGCGACCAGACACTCAGGCACGCGGGTCCGGGACCCCATATTAGAATAGGGTCCAAATACAAGGTTTCAAATTTTTTCGATTGATGGAGTTGAAGCGTTAAGAGAATCCACATGCACACACACACACACACACACACACACACACACACAAACACACACACACACACACATCTTCGTGAAAATGTTAAAATTGGATTCTAGGGACCTTAAAACGTAGTCTTGTGGGCCGGGGCTGAATCCTGATCTAGTGTTTCACAACTTCTTCTAGAACATTCTCTTGGTGTACCTTCGCAGTGGGGAACTACTGATAGATATGGACCGTGCTGCTATAGTAGAATGGTCAGACCGTCTTAGGGCTTCCATTAAAGCCAAAGGCGGTCATTTTGAATTGATATAGGTATTGTTTTACTACTGTAAATATTTGATTCAATAAATTACTTGTAACACAGAAAATATTACTATTTTTTAAAAAAATTAGCAGCTATATAATATAGCCGCGTGCCTGAGTGTCTGGTCGCGAATCTGGTTCGATCCTGACTGACGCCAAAAATTTCAGATTTTAAATGGCATAAAGGTGACCCTGTGGTGCACTCTCCACGCCGGCAATGAGTGCCCGTGAGGTGACGCCTGGTAAGCTCCCACACGGTAGAAATATGTCATCATCATTACCGTTATCTGTGATAGAGCAGATTGATACCCAGAAATGGGTAATATGTCGTGATGATATATTTATTTTATTTATTTATATTGGAATTCCATTATAGTTGCATATTCCATTGGCTAGATTTTGAATTGATATAGGTATTGTTTTACTACTGTAAATATTTGACTCAATAAATTACTTGTAACACAAAAAGTATTACTATTTTTTAAAAAAATTAGCAGCTATATAATATAGCCGCGTGCCTGAGTGTCTGGTCGCGAATCTGGTTCGATCCCGACCGACGCCAAATATTTCAGATTTTAAATGGCATAAAGGTGACGCTGTGGTGCAGTCTCCACGCCGGCAATGAGTGCCCGTGAGGTGACGCCTGGTAAGCTCCCACACGGTAAATTCCATTATAGTTACATATTCCATTGGCTAGAAAGTAATATTGAAGCTAGTCACAAGAATTTGTAGCAATCTCTATTTTCTAATATACCGAATTGTCGCAGGTCAAAATATTTCCGCACCTTCGCAATATGTGCTCCCTGAGTATTTATATTCACTGTGCCTGCAGCCTAATGATTGCAAGCAGTGACTGCATTTACATGGATAATGTATTCTCACGCGATCTAAATCAGATTATCTGATACAAAAATCGATGATGAATGGAGATATGTTCGAATTACTGTATTTCGCTAGTTATCTACTGATTACGTACGCTAATTTGAGTGGGAGTACAATTTATCTTGCTTTATATGAATACTACTTTATTAATTTCAGTATTAATCTTATGGGATTTATTTATTCCATTACGTGTCAAACTACACGGATTTTTAATTAGGTGTGGGTTGAGTTTACGCACTTCTGATACGTTTAATTGGACATGCAGCTTCTTTTGAATATTAAAGAATGATAAATATATCAAATATTCTAATGTCATATCCTCTGTGATATGATTAAAAATATCTGTATATTAAGACGATCCTATATAGCGACGAGGCAAAAAATATGCATATGATTCAACTAGAGTCCAGAAGACACGGTATTTTTATTTTATTTTTATTTTTTATTTTATTTAATTTCGGCTTTCCAACAGGACCATGTCCCAATAACAGGAAAGCACATACAACATAAATGCAAAATAAAAAATACATTAGCAATTAAGTTACATTACATTACAAATAACCAACTACAATGAAAACATAATAGAAAAATTAATAACAAATAACTAATTAAAGGACAGTACTACATTTGTCACTTGTTTTTTAAACTGTGATAAACTAAAAAGAAATATATCAATTGAATTATTATAAGACACATTTATTGTAAAAAAAATGGTAGACGATTTAGTGCAGAATTGAAAGCAGCATTAGTTCTATTAAATCCTAAGAAGAATAAATCCGTTGCTCTAGTCATATAAATTGGTACGCGAAAGCCCAAACTGTTTAATAGGTCAGGACAATCGACTCTATTATTTACTAATTTATATAAAAATATCAAGTCAATTACGATTCGCCGTTTTTCCAGAGGTAAAATATTAATTTCAAAATTATTGAATTTATATCTAATAAATTTACAAAATTTTTCTTGAATACGCTCTATTCTTTTAATATGAATAGCATACTGAGGTGACCAACAAATAGTTGCAAATTCTAATTGACTTCGTACTAAAGAAAAATATAAAACTTTTAAGGTTTTGGGATTTTTAAAGTTCTTTGATGACCTGATAAGAAAACCAAGCATTTTAAATGCTTTCTTTGTTACGTTGTCGACATGTACATCGAAAATAAGTTTTTTATCATAAAGAATTCCTAAATCTCTTACTTCTGAGACAGGATTAATTATTTTACCAGCGAAAGTGTAATAATAGCAAACATCAGATCTATTTCTAGAAAATGTGATAGAATGACATTTGTTAATATTTAAATGCAGACGATTATCTTTAGTATACTGATAGAAACGATTTAGATCAGATTGAATGGATTTACAGTCATTGATGTTATTTACCGAATGATACATCTTTAGGTCATCAGCATATAACAAAAAATTACAAAATTTGAAACATTGGGAGATATCATTGATAAAAATGTTGAATAAGAGCGGTCCTAAATGGGAACCTTGAGGAACACCAGACGGAATATATATATCGTGCGACTGAAATCCATTAATCGTTACTCTTTGACTTCTTCCGGTTAAGTAAGAAGCGAACCAGTCAAGGAGGCTTCCACACACACCGAAATCAGCAAGTTTGTTTATTAGTAATGAATGATCGATAGAGTCAAAAGCCTTACTGAAATCGGTATATATTGAATCCACCTGACTACGCTCATCCATAGACTTTAAAATATATTGATACGTCCCCTACTGTAATCTGAGATAGAGAAACGTAACGAATTGAAGGTAGCGCTTAGCTAAGACGGTACTACTGAACCACAGAATAAACATATATACAGAAGCGACAGCCAGAGAGAGAAACGAAAATTAGAGAGAGAAAGAGTATGCCAACAAATTTAAAGGGCTAATCGGAGAAAATAGGATTGTTTCGGCATATCTTCGTATCTTACGATTCTTTGTTCTTTTTATTATCTCGACGAGAACATTTTCTGTTAGGGCTCAATAATGAAAGTATACTGCGAAACACAAATTTATTTCTAATAAGAACAAATATGTTATTGTCATGATAGGAAAAATCGTTACCATAAGGAAGTCATTATATTTCACATATTCTGAAGGAGCTGTCTCAGCTTGTCACGCCCATGTATTTTAGGGTTATGGCTAATTCAAGCAAATCAAACACATCTTCTCATTTCAAAATATTTGGTTCCGACGGGAGTCAATATATTAAGACATCTTGAACTTGCTTTTATCGCTCCAAAGGACAGTATGCCATTTTTCACTCGTCTACGATGAGTGTTCCTTAGCAAATGCAATTCTGACCCTCCTGTTTTTCTTTGATAGTACAGGTTTCTTAACGGCTATTTTTCCTAGTAATCTTACATCACATAGCCATCATATCACGGTGCCATCACTCAATTCTACATGGAATTGTTCCCGAATTTTTGCAGAACGTTCACTTGATGATAAAGTAGGATCACTTACGGATAGACGCCGAATGGTTTTTGTCAATTCTAGCACTAGTTTTCTTGGACCACAGACTTTTATATTAATTTTAACACTTCTATACTGCGAATTTTTTTGAAAATCTTTGATATGCCACTTTTCTGATTTTTAAATTTTTTTAAATATTGCGCTGTTTCACACCATTTTTATGAAGCTGTACTACCCTTTCTCGTAAGTTGTCGGAAACATATTTATTTTTACCCATCTTAATATCAAGTTACTAAATAAATGACAAAATACAACTGAAAGTAAGACAATTAAAATCATATTTCCAATATGTTTCCATACTTTTGTCCACCGAAAAAACAAGTATATGTTATTTCACTAAAATTGTACAGCCAATATCAAAAGATTTCTTGTGAATATATTCTTCGATATATTAGAAAATACGATTGAAATTTGCGAGAACTATAAACATATTTTAAAAAAATCTGTTGTGGCCAGCACAAAACCTTCCGTCAATTCGATGTATTTTGTACATATCCTATACCAAAAGTTCCTTGATTCTATATATCCTGTATAATTGTAACAAGAACACACTATTTTTACATATCCATATTGAAAGTTCCTTTGAAAAGATTCTAAAATTTAATAAAATTTTAATACGAATACGAACGTACAGTATGTATTGCACTTAACACTTCCTCCTGCTTCAACTTTGTCCTATTTTATTAGAAGTCGCTGTTTCTTACTCTTCTCTTCTACTCATTCCTGTCCAAAGCACCTTCGTGACACAGTTCTTCCTCTCTCAAATCTTCTGCTATACAGTCCTTCCATCTTCTCTTTTGCCTTTCTCGTACTTCTGGCATTATAAGTTCCTATCTTGAGGCGAGGCCGCAAATGCAAGTCACTGGCGAGGGACACTCTGTCACTTATATCACTTTCAGATCATATACTTTCCACTTTGGTTTTGCACTTGCCATTGACATCTGTCAACTAGATTTTTTTGAATATATGTTGTTTTCATAATTTTTGCAAAGCTGACTAATTTTCGAAAGTTAATCGCTCTTAATCTCTCTATAACTCTATATCTGTTGAATACGAAGGAAAATGTATAATCGAACCGTATAGAGAATAAGATATTCTTTCTATTGATAATCACATAAAATGTCGAAAATGATATTTAACTGCGATTTTTCAAGAAAAACTGTTAAGAACTTCAAATAAGGGTACTTCCGGTTGACCAATTATAACCAAAATCTAATCAGCTCTTCATATGGTTGTAAAGAAGAGGAATATGAAAGAATCATATTTTTTAGAATTGTAGTTTTGGAGATATCGTCGGAGAAAAATTTGTCACACACACACGGACACACAGACACACACACAGACACACACACGGACACACATACAGACATCATCTTAAAAATAGTACATTTGTATTGTAGGGACCCTAAAACGTGCTTATTCATTAAAAACTCACCACCGAATTTTTTGACCAAAAACAATACCTTCCTTTTGACGGAAGGTAAAAATGAAATATTTAAAAGTTTCCATACTTTTGTCCACCACTGTATATAGTTTCTACATTCGTTTATAAAAATCATATTATTAAACAGAGTCCATTTAAAACTCCAAGCAAATTTTCCAGGCAACCTTGTTGAAATGGAAAGAATAATCCTCTAGGTTGTATCTATATTTATGTAACTATTTCCAACCGTTATTGGTACGGGTTTGAACAAATTACAGCTAGTATCTTGCTGAGTACCCTTGTGACAGTCCCATAAACCGTCTAACAGCAATATCGCTGCAACGCGAATGCTCATGTATGGGTTACGAAACCGCGGCTAGAATACGAATTCTGCGTTCATCCCACGCTGTAGTCTGATTTGTATACACTGCCCGATGTGGGCCATTGCGCATATTGCTATTGCTTTTGAACATACATGGATACTTGTGTGCTCAATTATTTACTTTATTTGAATTGCATTGCAAGAGTAGATACGGGAACGCGCATTGCCATGTGATTGTGTTTTAACATATGGCCAGTAGCAAGTGGGACACAACACTCGACTTTGGATTGTTCAAGATTGCAGGCTTAGCTTTTCTCAATGATTATTGTGTTTATTGCAATGTAAATACCTTTATTATCTACGGAATTGTTTTATTTAATTGCTGCGTTCTGTAAGTAGCTACAACAAAGTAACTGTGCACTTATGAGAAATTGTTTGCCATTCTTTTGATTTATAAACCATTACCACACTATTTTTTTTTTCATAAATAGTTTTTGGTAATAATTGCTATTTCTCGCAAAAAAAATAATAATTTTCATTTCTGTATTTCCATTTCGATAGCATACAATTATCAAAATTCCGTTTACCCATTTTTACCTTCCGTCACCTTAAAGTAAAGGAAGGTATTGTCTTTGGTCAAAAAAATAGGTGGTGAGTTTTTATGAATTAGCACGATTTTACTAGTTTTACGATAGTGTCTATTTACAGGGTGTAAATTTTAAAACGGGTCATAGGGCTATAACATAGAAAAACAGCTTTTTAAACGCCAAAAGTTTCTATATTAATTTATGACAAAAAGAATTAGTGCATATTGTAAAGAAAAACGAATTACGAATTTTTTTATACTAAACACATTACATTTCTGTTTCATAAAGCCAGAAAATAAATTTAAAAATTTGCACAATTAGGAAAAAATATCAATAGCCGTGAAACTGACAGAAACAAAACAAAACAATTGTTGACTTGAGACGCTCATTAATAAACGTTTCATATACATCATTTGTTAAATTATTAATATTTTTGTCCCATGAAGAAAAATTACAAATTATTAAATGGTTTTAATTGTTTCCTTGTAGTTTGCAGTTTTTCTCATTTCTTATAACTTATTTCTTATTACATGTAGATCATCTTTAATTTGTAAATACCCATTACAATAAATAATAATAATTGTTTCTTAAATAAATATCATAGTGTTTACTTTATTTTGTGTTTTTTTATATTATTTCATAAATTAATAACTTTAATCTTTAATTGTCCCCTATCATGTTAGTAAGAAATGACAATGTTTTCTTACTAGTTTCATGGCTAATGATATTTTTTATAATAGGCACCAATTATTTTTTCAATAGATTAATATAGAAACTTTTGGCGTCTAAAAACCTGTTTTTCTATGTTACAGCCCTATAACCCGTTTTAAAATTTACACCCTGTATATATATATATATATATATATATATATATATATATATATATGTGTGTGTGTGTATGTATGTGTGTGTGACAAAAAATTCTCCGACGACAACTCCAATACTACAATTCTAAAAATTATAATTCTTTCGTATTCCTCTTCTTTACATCATATAAAGAGTTGATTAGATTTTGGTTATATGTTGTTAATAGTTTTCCTTGGAAAAACTTAGTTTAATATCAATTTTTGACATTTCATATGATTATCAATAGATGCAGAGTTAAAGAATTAAAAAGAAATTAACTTTCATAAATCAGTGAGCTTTGCTATAATTATGGAAACAACTGATTATTTAAATAATTCTAATTGACAGATGTCAGTGTCAAGTACAATTTACCTAGTGTATATTCGTGTTATAATTTTATTCGATTTATTGAATTTCCAAGGAACTTTCGATATGGAATTTGTAGAAAATAGTATATTTTCGTGTTACAGTTTGAACAAAATACATAGAATTGACGGAATGTGCCACATCAGATTTTTTTGTCTGTAGAATCAAACTTCCATATAAAACCTACACTACGGAATTCAAATTTTGAACTCGCGCCAAAGGCAACTTCTAACCTTACTTTTCTGGTCTATTCTGTTGTCGATTTTGAGATCGAAAATACGTATGTGGTATGTGTATAAGTTTTGCGAACTCTTGTACGATATTTGTAAATCTTATTCCCATATTCATAAACACTCGTAAAGTTTCAAAACGGTTCGTTATCATTTTTGACAAATAGAATCAAACTTGACAAATAAAATTTCGATTTTTCTTTCAATGTCGACTGTTTTTATTGGATAAAAATTATAACGAACCGTTTAAAATTTTTAAGAGTGTTTATGAATACGGGCATTAATGTTTCAATAGATGTAGGTATTTGTGTGTACATGAATTTTTGTTTATAAATCTGTAATACCTTACTACGAGATGATAGTAGTATTCAGGTTAATGTTATCTGCACTAAATTTTCTGAATGCTTGTTAACCCTGATAAAGGTTTCAGTCAGCATATACCGAAACGTTGGTTTCATATAAATAGATGCTGTATAACTGATTTCGAATAATTATTAACACCTAATCTATACCATAATCGAGAAATTTACCCACAAATTTCTTTCAAAAAGTAATAATGATGAATAAAATAATTTGAAGGAGTTAAATGTAGCAAACAGTAAAAGAGTAAAACTAAAATGAGCAGAGATCGACAGCTTTATAAAACAAATTGATTAAGCCTTAAAATAGAATTTATTTCTTGGTGGAGGGGCAGTAAAATACAGTTCCCACACCTACGCCCATGGCAACGTGACTACAACGACACATGACACGATGTGTTATGTTCGAGTAGTGGGAGGATTGTTATAGGTTCTTGTATTACACTTAGAGGGAAAGCTGAGCTATAATTTATATCTTCATGTCGCGCAATAACATTCAAACATAAACAATTTTATTATTATGTTAGAAGATAAGATATGCAATGTAACAGAATTTAGCATAAATGTATAATGGCCAATTATCATTTAAACACAATGGCTGGTAGCACAAGCCCTGTTCTAACTAAAACGCTGTTTTAAGAAATGTCAAATTCAAATTTCAATGTTTAATTTCACCCTTATGTGTAAAGAACGATTTTTTAAAAAATATTTGATTGAATACAAACTATGTGCTGCTTCAAAATCATATTTTAATATATTTGATGTTATTTATTTTTGTTATTAAATAATGAAATTTGACATTTCTTAAAACAGTGTTTTAGTTAAAACAAGGCTTGTGCTACCAGCCATTATGTCGTAGGTACATGCGATGCGATCCCACACATACAAACATAGAATTTGTTGTACAGGATAATTAACTTATTACCTATCTAACAAATTTTAACAATTTATTTGAGGAGGCCCCGTGGTAACTAAACTTTGAATCTTGTACCTATTTTGATAACTAAAAGCAATAGAACCTAAGTACGTTATGCTAATAAGATATTTTTATAGACACAGAATTGACGTCACATGCAAGAGAGAGATAGAAGATCTATATACAAACAAACTTCCCCCTCATTGTCTTACGTCCCTGTGCGCGTGCGCGGAACTACTCCTGTCATTCTGTTTGTATCTGTCATTCACGATTATAACCTAATTTTTTTATTCAGATTTGTTTTGTTGATTAAAAATGTGTTTAAATCAGGAAGATGTGCCTGGGGCAATTTTTTTGTTTAACAATATTGAATCATTCGATAATACAACTCAAACGATGGCTGAAGTGTAGACGTTTACGATGTTTATATCTTTGAATTTGTACTGTCAATGGCTGATGACATTTTTTTGTTTGTATTATGGTAACCATAGCAACATTCCCTGATAGCAACCATTACTTCAATGCAGTGCTGCTAGAAGCGCTATATTTCATTTTACGTAAGAAAATAGTAGATGGCGCTTGAGAGCCGGCCGTTTTAAAGTTACTAGATATATAAAGTACCGCAATTGGCCGCCATATTGTGTCTAGCTTAGGCGCCAAATATAAAATTGATTATCTTGAAACGAGTGCGTTATTACAAAGAAAAATAATCGGCAGTGAAATAAATCTATGAAGATAATTAATTTTATGTTCATAATTTTTATAATAACATAACTGATCAAAATTATAAAGAAAATAATAAAAAATAAGTACAATTTAGGTTAATTTTCTTCAGGTCGTTTGACTTGATGACAGCATTGACGCTAAAGTCCCTAGATATAGTGACTTTTATAGGCACACCCAACTACAACTAGACCCTGATTCCGCCATATTGTGTCTTAAAAACGTTCTTCTCTCTCTAACACATTGGTACAATGAATTGCGGTACTTTATATATCTAGTGCCTTTAGGCCGTTTTTACATGTTTTAAATAAATAATTTAAATTCGTGAAACCAAACTTTGGAAATAATAAATATTTTTATCTGTAAAAATATACTAGACCTGAATATTAAAAATTACGACAAAACATGGTTAAACGTCACTTAATTCTGTAGATTTTATTTGATAACTTACAACTGACAGGTGATATTCTTTTCCGTTTTTGTGAACTAATTTGCATGCTGACCAATCAAAGGGCAGAATTTAAATCCGTCTCTAAACCAACGCTATTTTTTTTTTACGTGAAATGAAGTATATGTGCAAATTGCAATTATGTAAGTGTCCATTCAAAATGACCACCCAACTAACTGTAAAAGTAGAAGAACAAATAATAATATGTAATTAAACAATAAAACATGACATTTCAATTTCAATCGTTGATAAAAATGCATTTTAAATAGTAAACAAGTTTTTTATTCTACTTTTAATAGTGTGCCTCCTACGTGACAAATTTAATATACTCACTACTTAAAAAAACAAAGTTATTTAAATTTATTTACAAAAAACTTGATTCATTTTCCATTCTCCTATATTTAAGGCATGCTGTACTCTATTTGATTGATTACTTCACTAAAACTCACTAGATAAAATGTTAAATTTTCAATGCCCGTACATTAATCTAATTAATTTAGTAATTAAGAATAATTTCAATCATTTTAATGAAGCATAAATTTTCAAACAAAACAGAAAAAGCAGGCGTACATTTTTTGTTGTGCTTTGCCAAAGGCAGTCCACGAATAACTCATGCCAAGTGGTATTTGTCATTCATGGCCCACTAGACCAGTTGCTGTCAATCGAACTAGGGCTTCAAAGTTTTATTATTAGTTAGAAAGAAATCTACTTAGTTCTTTGTATCTTTGATCATGTCATGTCAGTTAGAACGATCACTATAAAAAATTGGATTTTCTACATACAGTACTGTCCAGAAATTTGGGTACACTAGTTAAAAATCAATGTACGAGTACTTAATATTTTCGTTATATATGTAAATAAAAATGCATACCTGGTGGCGAAATTTGGAACTAAAACTAGGAAGCATTTTTATTTTATTCACATATTTTACAATTAATGAATCTACAATAATCTAATATTTATTGTAAAACTGGGCCTAAGAAAAAACTAAACTGTGAACATAACCTAACAACTACTAACTAAAGTAGGTATTTAAAATGAAAAAAAATAATTAATCTACTGCCACAACTAGTAAAACAGGAAACAAGGAAATATATTCTCCCTAAAATAATAATAAACAGTGAAAGAAAAGTCAAAATACAAGAAGAATCAACGAAAAACTACTGACAGGAATTACGCTTATGGAAGTTAAACAATAGCTGCATTCTTTTTACCAATATCTCACCTCACTTGTTCTCAAAATGAGATGAGATTGAAGTGAGGTGAGCTGAGATAGTTGCTTAACAAACAGAACACAATTTAGAGAAAGAACGGAATACCTATTATCTTTCTCTGTTTATCATATGTTTTATTTATCAGTATGTTGACATTTTCATTTTGTTTTCGAATTTATTTTAAATATCTGTCAAGATGGACCCGCTAAGACAATGAAATGTCAAAGAATAAATCCACATCGTACGAATTTTCATTGCAAATAACATCATAAAACAATTCAATTTATTTATTAAATTTAGAATTAAAAAAATACAATTTCACTTATCAATATTAAATCATCAACATTAACACTTTCTGAAATATTCATTTTTAAATAAAAAATAACATTGAAAAAGACCCCCACTCCTCAACTTGCTTGTTGAGATACTCAACAAGCATCACCCCGCTAGGTAGCTCAGTATCGGCAAGGGGGGAGGAATCCGCCTCACTTCATCTCATCGCAGTTGGGACAAATAGAACTGTCAAAATTACTGAGACAACTAAGATGAGCTGAGATGAACTGAGATTGTGTGTAAAAAAAAATGCACCTAATAGTGCTTCCTTGTCGAAGGTTTGACGTTAGTACACAGCGCCATCTCTACGCAGTAAAATATCACAATAAAATTCGTAATGAAAGACAATAAAACAATTTATCTTATTTCTGCCACTGTTTAGCTTTGCTCCCACACGGGCACTCATTGCTGGCCTAGAGAGTGCATCCCAGGGATCACTTTCATAGCATTTAAACTTCGAAATAATTTTGGTGTCAGTCGGGATCGAACCCGGATCCCCAGATTCGTAACCAGTAGTGGTAGCATGCACTTTAGAATTCTATCAAATGAGGTATTTGTTTTCGCTTTTCGCCAAGAAGCGAAAATTTGATAGCATGCATATTCGCCTGTAAGCGTAAGACTCGAGGCGAAAGTGTCAAAGCTCAAAGCAATGTCATTATTTTGCCAAAATTCCATTCAGAGCCTATTTTTATATAATTTATACATTTATTATATACAAATGTCATAATATTTTTTATTTTAATAGCATAAAATCTGATAATTCCCGAAATCAAAAGTGAATATAGAATTTTAAAGTGCATGCTACCAAGATTCGTAAAAGTAAAATCGCATTCGCCTGCTTTTTATGATAGAATTTTAAAGTGCGTGCTACCACTACAGGCACTCAGTCACACGGCCACGAGACCACATAATATAATTAGAATTGTTTTGGAATTATAGTACCTAATACAGTTACCTGAATTGAAAATATGGTTACACACACATAATGTTCATCATAAAAATGGTAGAATCGTATTTTAACGACCCCAAAGAAAATAAATAAAAAAAAAGTCACCATGAAAAGAAATTCTTCTCAATTCGTGTAAATATTAATATTTTAAGAGAAGTATATAGCTTGCAACAAGAATAGGAAGGAGTTTCACTAAACGATGCCAGAAAAATTCAGATGAATCCACGTTTTAGGATGGTACCGTTGTCAACTTAACTCCGTTCACAATATTGTGATTGAATATAAAGTGGAATTAAAAAAGTAGATCGAAATTTTGACAGACTAAAAAGTGCAACATCATGTTTTCCTCTTTAAAAATATATGTATGTATTAGAGGTGAGCGAGGTGTTACTTGAACTACTTTGTCATAAAAGGAATAACAAGTTATCAAATAAAACTTTTACGACTAATAAAACACTAATAAATAACTGTTAAACGTTTGAAATTTGTAGAGAATATGTAATTACTAGGCAATTATTTTAAAATTCTGATTGTAATCAGTTGATTTTCATGCTAGAACAAACAACGAGCTGTCAAACAAGCTGACAGGCAAATCAATCAACATTTGGTTAGGAATAAATTAATCATTTCGCTTTATGCCTCCAATAGTGCCACTCATTTAAATTATTTAAACAAATTAAACTGGGCATACGTCAATCAATAATTAGTTATTTCTCCCTCCAAAAGCAAATCTCGATAAAGGTTTTCATTAAGTATTCAAGTAGGTACTAATTTTATTTAAAATTTTACAAGTTGTGATAATATTCATTGAAGCCCGTCGTCAGCAAAGTTTAAATATAGTAGTATGCGCTCAAAACTCTTTAAGATCTCTGGTATGGTTTACTTGTTGAGTAATTTTAGTTATTCTTTGAGAAAAAAAAAAAACTGTCAGGACCTCTGCCATGGTTAACCATGTTGAATACTCGTTTCAATGCTAAAGATAAGAACATTTTTGTTTTCAAAATACGTATTTGTATTTTCACTTAATTTTAAGGGTAGGGGGAATTTTTTAATCGAAAGTTTATAATTTGTAACATGTTTCATTCTAAAAAAAATCTGTTGTGGCCTGCACAATACCTCTCGCAATTTCCGTTTTTGATACATAAATATCGAATTTATCATTTCATGTACACACATATAAGGAATCTTGTCTTTCTCATCTAAAATGTTCATGATGGTTCTAATTAATTGACGGGTATTTCTTAAGAATATATGTACTTATTTAATTTATTAATAAGAAATATTAAATGAACTTCCCAGAAAAAGCTTTCAGTAATGTCAATAAAACTGTTGATTTTTGACAATGACATTTATATGTCAATTACAAATATTTGAATTTGACAACTGATTTCCTTGGTATAGTCTGGACTGTGCGATTTATTGCAACTGATTATTCTACACATTATATTATCTTTATCTCTAAATCTAAGATATAACAAAAATTATATATATATATATATATATATATATATATATATATATATATATATATATATATATATATATATACACAGTACCCACATAATCGCAAAAATATTATAGCCGGATTCTAGGGACCTTAAAACGTGGTTATTTACTAAAATCTGGATATGCGAGTTTTAGCATGAATCCAATACCTCTCTTAGAGAGATTTATAGTTATTTACGTATAGAGGGCCGAAAGAAAAGGTTTACGTCTGCGGACGAAATTTGAAGCTCGACGCGTAGCGGAGGGCTTTTATTCGTCCAAGGGTGTAAACTTCTTTCAGCCTGAGGTATGTACAACGTTTTGCGCCCGACTGCAATCGAATGAAATGTTTTTAAATTATTTTTTAAATACATACTAACCTTGTTGCTATGTAAAAATATTACGTGGCCAGGTTAACCTTATTTTGTCGTAATATTATAAATAATTAGAGAAATACTTCTAAAATTCATATAATTAAGTAAAGGTTAGTATCATTACCGAGCGTTTTGGTTTTTTACAAACTGGCGGGCGGTAAAATTGGCAAAAAGCCCGGCGGCGTAATATTCAACTTTCCGCCCTGGTAACTAAGATGTAAACAAACAATTGTAATGCAGTTGTGCGTAAAAAATATTACATCACCATTTGACATGACAAACAAACGCAAAGCATTTATAAAACCTATAAACAAATTATTTTGTTTAATAGCGTTGTACTCTTTTATCTTTTTAGACAACAATTGTATATAATTATGCAGTTATATTGCTTTATTATTCACTTTTATGTTACGATTAATAATTTCTCTGTAATATACCACTCATATCAATATTGTAATGTGATCCTGGGAGACACTCGTTACACATCGATGCAATGGAGAAGAAGGCTTAAGAGATAGTGAGTGTCACTTGGAGTGACAAACTAGGTGGAGTGCCACTCCTCCGTCGCGTTATAATAAATACAGACCTTATCTGTCACCACTGAAAGTTTATACACCCACGCCCGTATTTATTAAATTCGTTAGAATATAAAATTAGTTGGTTACATGTTATTTCACTTGATTTTTCACCAAACCCACACTTCAATAATTTATTCAAGCGAACAATTTGTGTCCAATTATAGATAAGGTTTCAACACTTTATCATTTTATTGAAAATTACTGAAATTGCTATGGGATATGTAGATTTTTGTACAATAAGTACTAAAGAGAAAGGGCACACGTATTAAAATATTTTCACTCATACATCGACGTAACAGTGAATAAAAATATGTTGTGGCCAGCACAAGACCTCTCGCCATTTCCATATTAGGCTATTTAAGTATTGAACATATTTGACATTTTTGATACACACAAAAACACATATCTGTTTTATATTTTTTAATTCATTCTATTCACTCATATTCTTCTAATGTTCGAGATTCTTCCAATTCATTGATGAGATTGGCGGTATTTCTGAAGGGTGTATGTGATATATGTATCTATAATTATAAATATTTAATTAATAAAAAAATAAGAAATATTAAATGTACTTCCCAGGAAAAGTCTTCAGTAATGTCTCTGGCTTTTTGACACTCACATTTTTTGTCTGTCAATTACAAACTTTTTAATTTTTCCACTTGTTTTCCATGGGCTACGAAGGATATTTACACCTTACTATTTTATATATTTATATGTCTCTATCTTTAACTCCATAGAAGAAATAATAAAAATTTTAAATGTATAGGAAAGAGATTTTTATATTCTTTAATATTAGTACAAAACTTAAAAGTAAAAGCAATAGAAGATAAGATAGCAGAAGGACAGATGAGATGGTATGGTCATGTAGAAAGGATGGGAGAGGAGAGAATAGTTAAAAAAGTGTTTGAAGCAAAAATTGGAAGAAAGAAACCACGAGGACGACCAAGAAGAACGTGGCTGGAAGAAGTAAAGGAGGCAGCACAAAGAAGAGGTCTAACTTGGGAAGAAAAGAAGACAGCAACACAAGATAGAGCAGAGTGGAAAGAAATATGGAGAAGACCAACGAACCAGAACTCAACCCCCTCCCCCGCAAGCCGAGGGAACGCCTTACACCCGTGAGGGTAGAAAGGTGCAGGATTAAGTAAGTAAGTAATATTAGTAATAACAGAAATTTTCAAAAAATAATATTTAGAAGATTTTTTTAAAGAAACTATTACTTCCGGTTGTCCAATTGTTACAAAATCTAATCAGCTCTTCATATGGATGCAAAGAAGAGGAATATGAAAGAGTATAGTTTTTAGAATTATAGTATTAGAGTTCTCGTCGTCACACACACATAGACATATACACAGACACACATACACACACACATACATACACACACACACACACACACACACACACACACACATCCCCACAAATATAGACTAAAACGTGCTTATTCGTTAAAAACTCACAACAGAATTTTTTGACCAGACAATAACTTTCATACCATAGTTTTTATTTTGCATATAGCCACATAATATGTGTACAGTGTCAATAACAACAACACATTCACGTAATGAATTGTAATATCGTTCAATAATGCCTATAATACCTATTGAACGCTTGTCAATAGCCGTGAAGACATATTGTATAGCAACAACAGCATATCTAACTAACATCATAAGCCGGCCCTGCACACTGTACTGTAATTCATCAATGGGATTTTTACTACTGCATGATGTGATACGTTATGTATCAGAGCCGTAACCAATTAATTGCGAATTTGAATATCTGTGATCGGCTGAACGTGTGACAGGTAGCTATAATGAACGGATTGCCGTGCGCATGAATTTAAATAGAGATCATTGAATACACATACATAGTGAGTAGATGGTAGCAAACGAAAGATAGGTGGGTTGCTCTTGCCATGGTTTTATCATTCCACCAGAAGGATTTAGTTTAATAACTATTGCTGTTTATGCTACGAGAAGGCTGCAGAAGTCTTGATCCATTAACAGATATAACAATATTTTTTTAAATAGTTTATTCATAGATATAAATGAAATAAAATAAATATATGTATATATGTATTTTGTACAAATTCCATACCAAAAGTTTCTTAGAACAGATTTTGAATCAACCTGTGAAATCATCAGTTGCAGAACACGCCCATGAAGAATTCCACCAAATAAAATTTAAAGACCTAAAAACCTTAACAACAGATTAATTAGAGAAGCCATAGAGATTTACAAAACCAAAAATAATAATCTCAATCATTGTGACGGTATACTCAGAAAGAAATAACCATCTAAATTGTAGTTAAATTAACTAAACATATGTTTAATTTTCAGCCTACTAATATGTTTTCATTAAATTATCTAAGTTGATTTAGTTAAATTTTCTAAATTTGTAATAACAAATTATAGTAAAATTAAATACAAAATTAAATTAAATTACTACATTTAGTATTGAACTAAACATAAATAAAGAAGTTAAGTTAACTCTATATTTAAGATATCCCCATAAAAAAAAATGTATATTCAAAACCAGTGACAACGAAACAAAATTTGATGGACAGAGTTAGAGAAGCTTGCGCTGCTTTGACACCAGAAACTGTAATAAAAGCTACTTCTTCTGTTTTAAATAGAATAGAATTATGCTTAGAAAATAATGGAAATCAAATAGAACATTATTTATAAGGAGTAATTAACAATTATTAATTTTCAATTTAAATTTATCACTCTTGTTACTCATCCATGGACTACTGTACAATAATATTAAAAATAAAAATTTATTTAAATTTCAATCGCATTTTTTTCAATATTTTTATTATGTGAGGATATAAAACTAATACATGGGTGAATTCAGAAAAAAATATGCTATCGAATAGGCATAAAAAATATGTAGAATCCCATTTGAAAAAATATAACTTTGTGTTGGAACTTGAGAACCACTGGTTTAAAAAAATATTTTCTTCTCTGAAAGAATGTCCCCCTTGGTCCCCTACAACTTTGTTCTATAGTATTTTTTTGTAACGATAATAATAAAGGTAATAATGGCAGTGGTCGGTGTACGTGTTACACCCTGTATGTATATATATATATTAAAATCTAAATTATAAATCGCAAATTCGTAAATTAAACTTATCATAAATCAGCCCTTAGAATAGAAGAAGTTAGCCATGAAACAAAAGACGAGTGATTTTAAAAGTTTCTTATAAATTTAGATATTTCAGGTTTGCTTTTCTGGTGTAGAGCTAATAAAGTAATTTTATATTATGCAAAGCATTACCAATTAGCGCTTCAAGAAGTAATCTGAAGATCATATATGATTAAATTTGAAAGGCATTCAAAGTTCAAAGTACGAACTACTGCATTATAAAACTATTTAATTTAATTGCTACTGCAAGTAGTCGTACGTGCAGATCTAACGAACAGTTATTCGATTTTAAATATTGAGTGCCCCGTGCCTCCATCCATATCCTTTTCATTAATTATACTCGTCCACTAGCATGTTTGATAGATTTAATTGTGTTATAGTAGATCATTTATCTTGCTCCAATATCCCGTAACCGTACATTAAATTGTTTAACAATATACGAATAAAATTCGTATCCATAATAAATGAACTTCAGCTATCATTATACGTAATTGCGCATACGTATGCTAATTACTGTCTCTATATATGCCCGAAGTAGTTCATCATTATAACGAAATTGTTTTAGAGTAAGTCAGTTTCAATTAAAATCTACCTGACTTAATGTTGGCCCATTATTTTAATTGATAGGGTAGTTCAATTTTCTTTATTTCACCAAAATTGCCTTCAAATTGGGAGAGAGCTTATCTGTGCTTTATCAGCGTTTAAAATAATTATTTTTAATAATTACAGACACACCATGTGTGTTAAATGTCTTCATTTAAATCGATAACATCTATTTGCTTGCTTAACGCATTTTATAGAGCAAGGATGTACATTATACAACCTTTGGATCTTCTGTTATGGAAAAATTTCATCCACTTTCCAAATCGCGGTTAGTGGTGACAGAATTAACAGCATTGACATTAAAATATGAAAAGTTTCATAATGGCAGAGGAAATGATGTAACTTGAATCATATAATTACTGCAGCGGCGGTCATGATGGACGACAAGAAGTAGTTATTTACTTATTTCTGCTAAATTACTTTCAACACGACATTGACTTTTTTAGACTTGTGTCATCCGCGAAATGCCAAGTAACATATTATTTTTTTTAGACATTCTCATATTAAGTTATAACACTTCACCTTCGGACACCAATCTGTATAATAAAATTTTCAAAATTTTATTCGTAAACAGAAATTTATTCAAAAAATTAAACACTTTTCTTTAATTCAGTTTATTTATTTATTTACTTATTTTTTAATAAATCTAACGGGATACAAATTCCCAATTATATGACTTTTATAAGAATACAAAACAGTAAATACTTAACTTCACGGAATTCACTCTTAATTCTCTTTGAGATAACTCCCAAAGTTAATGCGATATTATACAGATTTTAAACAGGCGTTCGACATTGTAAATCACATTGTGCTTCTGAAAAAACTTGGCAAAATATTTTCACTTTACACAGAACCTTCTCAGTTTTTTTCCTCAAAGATCGTAAAATGGTTGTGATATTTAATAATTTTAAATCAAATCCGTTCTTTGCTGCCTCTGGGGTCTCTTAAGGATCAAATTTGGGCCCACTCTTATTCAAAATTTTCATGCTACAGTGGTCTCAGAAATCAAAATTATTCTTTAATTCAAATTAAGGACCTCTTGTTACTACAATTTAATTTTACATCCTTGCAAAAAAGACGTTTCATAGCCTCTGTGACATTTTTTATACCATTTAATTCAAAATAACATTGACTGTCCCTGGCTACTCAAGAAAATAAATTTTTATGTACCACGCTTACATTCCCGAAAAGATAATACGTTTTATTGCACAAGACCACGTACTAATTTGTTAAGAAAATCTCCAATTAATATTATATGCAATAATTACAATGAAATTAGTTCTAAATGTGACATTTTTGTGGATAGCTTATCATTTATTTTAGCCATCATAAATGAAACTATTTAATGAAAACGCTGTATTGCTAAACTCTTGTTATTTGTATAATGGTTAATGTTTATTATTTGTAAAATTTCAAAATATTTTTGTACATTTCTATATTCTCTCTTATTTGTCTTTGTATTTTCCTGTAATTGGGTGTTAAACCTGTTTGGAAATAAATGTATTATTATTATTTTGCTAAAAATTATGTTTACATTTACGCATATTAAATGGAAACTAATTCCTTTGGCAGACTAACTCAGTTTAAATATCTTGCGGTTATATATGACTTTTAATGTACACATTGAAACTACTGTAAGAACATCCTCCCAAAAATTTCGAGATTTTAGAAAGAATAGTAACGAATTTTTAAGAACAGAAGATTAGTTGGTAGCGACAGGTTACAAAGAAAATGTTACGGTATAACGAAAAAATTGTTGTGTCCAGCACAAGACCCTCCCTTAATTTGATGTATTTTGTACAAATCCCATATCAAAAGTTCATTGGAAAAGATTCTATAAATCCCTCGATAAATCCAATAAAATTATCACATGAATATACATTATGTATACTCTAAATATGCGAACACGTACGTAGCATTCTCTTTGCATTCAAATAATATTACTACCAAGTTTATATCTCTACCCATTTTTGAATTAATGTCGCAAAAGTCAATATAACCCACATTTAGATAAAAACTTCAAAATTTTCAAAAATCTAATTTTTATGTACCTAGATACTTCTCAATGCGTTGATTCCAAATTTTGAAACCGCAGGTCGATATCTCTTTTTGCTCTAAACTGCCTATTTTTGGGTAATAACCCAAAAATGGGTCGAAATATGAATTTGGCGGCAACACCATTCGATTCTACGGGCAAAATTACATAAGTACACCAATTTTCAGATTTTTTGAACACCGCATACAATCTCTAAAGCAAAATAACTGAAAATGGCCAAAAATCGCAAAAATCTAAGGTGTACCCCCTTACGATTTTTTCGGATTTTGACCATTTTCAGGGGTTTTCAAACTTTTATTCATAAAAAATGAACCGGTTGGACAAAAATTATGAAAATTGGTATTCTTATGTATTTTTGTCCGTAGAATCGAATGGTGATGTCGCCAAATCCATATCTCGACCCATTTTTAGGTAATAACCCAAAAATGGACAGTTTTGAGCAAAACTTTAAATCTAAATATCTCGAGAACGAAACGAGATATCGATCTGCGGTTTCAAAATTTGGAACCAGCGCATTGAGAAGTATCTAGATACATAAAAATTAGATTTTTGAAAATTTTGAAGTTTTTATCTAAGTGTGGGGTATATTAACTTTTGGGACAGTAATTCAAAATGGGTAGAGATATAAACTTGGTAGTAATATTATTTGATTATAAAGAGAATGTTACGTAAGTGGACGCATTTTTGAATAAATTTCTGTTTATGAATAAAATTTTGAAATTTTTTTTATACAGATTGGTTTTATCTAAACATGCTTATTCATTAAAAACTCACCAACGAATTTTTTGACCAAAGACAATACCTTCCTTACCTAAAGGTAACGGAAGGTAAAAAGTGAAGATATATGCAGGTAGGCGATTAGGGCCAGTGATAAAATTCTAAATTTAAACTTTACTTAAAAGCCATTATGCTCATATTCATAAACTCTCGCAAAATTTCAAAACGGCTCGGTTCAATTTTGACAAATAGAATCAAACTTGACAAGTTACATTTCGATTTTTCTCTCAGCGTCGACTGTTTTTATTGGTCAAAAATTATAACGAGCCGTTTAAAATTTCACGAATGTTTATGAATATGAGCATTAATAAAATAAATAAATATATCATCACGGCATATTAGCCATTTCTGGGTGTGCCAGTATCTACAACACATGTAGACATCGGTAATGATGACGATATATTTTACCGTGTGGGCGTTTACCAGGCGTCACCTCACGGCCACTAATAGCTGGCGTGGAGAGTGCACCACAGGGGTCACTTTTGTGCCATTTAAAATTGGAAATATTTGGCGTCTGTCGGGATCGAACCCGGTTCCCCCAGGTTCGCGACCAGACACTCAGGCACGCGGCAAAATAATTTATAATTATATATGTATTCAATATTATCAGTATCTACTATACTTTTAAGTGTGTATTGTATATAAAGAACATATCCGTAAAATTCCACGGTTTAAGTATGAGATTTAAGATGATCTTTGATAGAGTTACTTGTTAAAAAATATAATACTATCGTCTTGGTTTATTATTTTATTTACCTCGATCGTCCATGCTTGCGATATGCATGAGAGAGCTCCAATAATTTTTACGAGTGGCGATCAAGATAATATTTGTTTTATATAGGAATCTATTGAAGAGAAAATAGAGATTCCATGTAAAGACAAACCAACGATAAAGACAAGATTGTCGTTTGAATGAAATATTCCAGCTACTCCAGTAAACTCAAGATTATAGTATAAATATCTTTAGGTATATAAATAAATATATAAAACTCAACGACCGTTTGCCCCCAGAGTCAAAATTACACCGATCTCATAAAGTGTGCGCTAGTGGCGCCCGCAGGCCAGCGGTGGTAAACCAAACTAACCAAACAACAGCGAACTACGCACCGACAGATCTTTCTTTAGACTGTCAGCACCAAGGCCGTTAGTCGCGAATTGTGACGGTGGTAACGTCTTGTTAACGCGCGAGTTACAAGTCATGTTTGTCACGGCGCAGGGCGAGGGACAGGTGCTGCCATCTGCACGCAAGCGCGGAGAGAGGAGCAGGAGAGGTTAGGTTTTCAACGCCCGCAGGATTGATACCTGATGGTGAGAGATAAATGCGCA
Source organism: Ophonus ardosiacus (assembly GCA_943142095.1). Classification (NCBI taxonomy): domain Eukaryota; kingdom Metazoa; phylum Arthropoda; class Insecta; order Coleoptera; family Carabidae; genus Ophonus; species Ophonus ardosiacus. Next base: position 7,103,151 of record OW964825.1, on the reverse strand, counting down.
ACTACAGAAAGAAACTTGTGATATATTTGTAGTTTACAGGTAAACGAAAACGAAACCAATTTCTGATTTTGTTCGGTTTTAAAAGATTAAAAGATATTAGGAATAAGAGGGTAGTTTGGAAGATTTCGGGCAATAGTCCGGCCTAACGACTATTACGTATTTGTAGCTTTGGAATTTTTCCGTTAAATTGTAGTTTTGTGTTTCTTAAGTAAAGTTATATTTCCGACAGTTGGATGTTACAAAAAGTTGGAAGATTAGAGCTTTTATGCAGAATTGTTTATTCTAAGAAGGGTTTCTCCGTTAGTAGGTGTTGCAGTGAACACCAAGAGTTTTGTGAGAAAATAGGAGCTGTCTCGAGCATTCGTTATGAGATGTGCCGAAACGTAAGGGTTTGAGATTCACTGGTTTCTTTCCTAAGTTAGTATATAGTCAGAGTTTTGACTTTGACACCTTGTTGTCTTGTTTTTTTTTTTAAAAATTAGTTATTGCTGTTCAGTTTTCTGACTTTGTGTCTTAGACACTGAACTTGGTATTTCTGCGTGAAACAACACATTAAATCAGACAATAAGAACTTACAGCTAGATTCTCAAAAAGTTTAAGATAATCCTCATTTTTGGATTAGCGAATTCTATTCTAATTTTGACAATTTATATCTTAAAATAAAGTCTAATCTATTCCTAGTATCTACCTTTTTTTGATAATATTTTGCAGATTAAATTTTAAATACCGGAACAGAATCAAACTAATCGAACTAATCAAAAAATCTGATGTGGCCAACACAAAACCTCCCGCTATTTAATTTTTATTAATTTAAATACATACTTACGTATTTACTAACGCTGCAAACTGTTACATTTCATAAAACTATTGCTTCATTTACTATTTTCTTTTTAAAATGTCACAATTATTAATTTGAAGTGATTAGTTTTTTGATAGTGACATTTGTCAGTTACATTCATTTGAAATATGAACTGTGTAACAAAGGAATTGTGTTTATCTTAGGTTTCGGGACTTATAAATAAAATGATTTTTAAATTTATCTGTAAAATATATAGAAAAAGTATTAATTGATTCCTATAGAAAATTGGATAATCTAAATTTTCATAATGACATAAAATGCGAAAAATGGCATTTAATGGTATTTTTTGAAAATAAAGCATTATGAGCTTCAAGTAAAGTGCCATTTCCGGTTATCCGATTTATACCAAAATCGAATGGCTTCTTTTCCTATTAGAATAGGGTAAAAATACAAGGTTTCAGAATTTTTTGAATGAGTATTTGAGTTAGAGCGAAGACAAAATCCCTATACATACACACACACACACACACACATACACACACACATACACACACTCACATACATATATACACACATACAGACATTATCGTGAAAATGTTAAAGTTGGATTCTAATGACCTTAAAACGTGGTCATTTACTAAAATCTCGATATGTGATTTTTAGCACGATCCCTATACCTCCCTTACCAAGAGTAGCGGGAGGTAAAAATAAGGATTAGCTTAAACTTTTTTAAGAATCGGGCTGTTAGAGTTTATATAGATTCATTTGATCCCGTTCTAGTTTTGGTTGGATTATATAATTTTATTTTAATTATAATTAAAGTTTAAATAATTTTGCGTGAGTTTCAATTGAATAACTTAGTAACACTACCATCCATTTACGTATTATCAAACTAAAATTGTTTAACTCTATTTCCCCGTGACCGCCTATCCAAGGACTTTGGAAACACGAATAATGGTGAGAGCGTTTGCGCTACCTTTGATCAAGTTTGCATTACTAATTTAGTGTTAAAAGGATGCTGTCCTGAAAACTAAAAAATAAATTGTCAAAATTAAATACTATAAATTTCAGAACTGAATACCATGAATTAAGTACAAAAAAAATAATAATAGAGGGTACAAGTTTCAGTATTCGAGTACGTTTACATTACAATATAATTAGAAATGCTTACCGTTTCTAGGTACATTGAAGTATATAATTATATTTGTAAAACATTATAATTATAACAATTCTTTACTTATTAATTTAAAAGCAATGCAACATCATCGAAAAATAAGTTATCCGTGCAAGTTGCATCATACATATTATAAGTTCATATGCTTGAAGTAAGTACACCATAAAAATCAAAATTAATCCAGTTCATATATCGTGCAACAACGATACGTATCAGCTCATATCACACGGTACTCGTAATTTCATTACATTAATTAAACGTCGGAAGGCAGCAATAACAACGAAGTATACCGAGATTATTAACTAAAATCGAAAGTATATAATTACCCATATATAAATACTGCAAATAGCATTCTTTATTATCTCGTATGAGAACAAATAAAAAGCAAAAAATTAAATGCATTTGAATGGAGCAACTATCGCTCCGTGATATTGCTGCAGTAGTAAATATTACGCACCGGAGCAGCAAGACGGTGATCGCATGCACAAGTGTTACAACTCGTTTACAGGTGTACTTGTAGTAGGTTCCAATTGGGTTTGGCAGTAGCCTAGCAGTAAAACTTTCAAATCACATGAGACTTAATAGCATATAATAAAAAAATGAATTTCCTGAGGAGTGTTTAGTGACAGTTGCAAAGGACTGGCTGTATGAAATATGATATATTTCTGTCTCTTACAGACAAAGGATTGGAAAGTATTTCTACCAAATTTCAAACATTTGTATAGAAAAACAAGTGAATAACGAATTTCTAAATTCAATACAATGTTACATCTGTCACAAATGACATCTATTTGGAAATAACTGTCTGTACCGTCTTGCAGCAGAACGACTGTTTTATAATGTCTCGCCATAAACCATATGCATGTCTGCATACTCTTGATTGGTGAAGGCAAATGGCATTTTGTGAATATCCAAAAAACAATATAAATTGTACGTCTATCCCAACGACCTTTAAACTAATGGACCAAGTGTCTCCTATTCTTTTGTTGTTAGAATAATGCTCAAACATAAAAGGATAGAAATATATATTCTGTCCTTCAACAGTACGGAAGTTCTAAGTTAAAGTATACGCGCATACGTTCGTTCTCAATGTATATCTTTTTCAGCTATATGTAAACCTCTATACATCGCTCTCTATCACTAAATAGTTGCCAAAATCTACATTTGATGTTTCGTGACTTTGTATTATTTAATTTTTTGGAGAACATTTACAATTATTTCTGTCAATACATACGTATATGTGTTGTGAGGTATGTATGCGACAAAATAATGGGGAAACGGTGTATTTCGTGCAGTCAGCAGTACGTACGCGGTTCAGCTTTGTCATTTTATATGTAAGTTCTTATTAATTATTACTTGTCCCCTGTAAATAATATGTATATAATATATTGTATTAAAAATATATAATAAAACTAATTATACACAAAAAAAATCTATACTGTTAGCGATTATGCACCAAGTATAACAAGTTAGGGACAAATCATTTTTCCTTTTATATTTTGAGGCGTTTTCTTAACTTCTGTACTGTTGAAGGATAGAGATACTGTGTCTGCACCGTTATGGAGGGACAAGCATTTTGCTCGTACGCTGCGTCTATTAGTTTAAAGGTCGATGGTCTATGCACTTTTGACAACCAATAGTTTTTCCAGAGAAAACATTGGTTTTTACTTTTTTACAATATTTTGAACTACGACGTGATTTTCAGTTTTAAAATCCTCCAGTTCTTGTAGGAAGCATGTTATAAAAATATTATTGCCAGATTTTATTATACAGGGTTAGTTAAAAGTATGGAGACGACGATTTATTGTCGTTAATATTCATTTTAGGAAATTATGTTTAATACAAAAGTTTTTTAAGAAATTTTTTTCTTCAATTGTTTTTGAGTTACGCTTGTCTGAGTAATTTTTTTAAATGGGAACCTATTAACTTTACTTTACCATTCGATAGAGTGTTTTTTTCTCTTTACAACAGTATGTTTGTTTTTTTGTTTTTCAATTTATTTTAATAACATTTTTACAAGGAAAAACACCGGTTCAAGTATTTACGAATAGTAGGTACATCTAAGATAGACAAAAGCGAAGCGATAAACAACCTCGAGCGATGTAATTTACTTAGTTATTAGTTTGTTTTTAATGATAAGATTGTGACCGACAACTTTATTGGAAATAATTTTGTCTATATCACATGAACCTACTATTCGTAAATACTTGAACCGGTGTTTTTCCTTGTAAAAATGTTATTAAAATAAATTGAAAAATAAAAAAACAAACATACTGTTGTAAAGAGAAAAAAACGCTCTATCGAATGGTAGAGTAAAATTAATAGGTTCCCATTTAAAAAAAATACGCGGACAAGCGTAACTCAAAAATAATTGAAGAAAAAAAAAATTCAAGTATTCTCAAATGTAGATGAAAATTTCTTAAAAAACTTTTGTATTGAACATAATTTCCTAAAATGAATATTAACGACAATAAATCGCCGTCTCCATACTTTTAACTAACCCTGTATATGGGGTTAGTTCTACCATAGATTACGTTGTAGACCAAGTTACATAACATCCTGTATATAAATGTTTGCAATTTGGTAGGAATAATCCGACCTCGGTGGTGTACTGACTAACGTAGCCGACTCACGATCCAAGGGGCCCGGGTTCGAATCACGGGTAAGGTATGGATGTTTGTGTGTGTCCTAAGAATTATAATTTATATCTTTGGTAAATAGTTCTTCATATCGTAATTTTGTTGGTAGCATTACAGCGGTTAGATTGAACTAAAAACGAAACAAACAAGCATCTAGAGATCTTAAAACTGCCGACTAACAGGCCTATTCTACTAAAAAAATATGTATCGTTATGACACGTTACGTAGGCGATAAGTCGTTATGATAACGATTTTTGCCAAAACCCTATTCTGTTAATTTATTTATCGTTACGAATCGTTACATATCGTTATTTCATATCGTTTAATAACGACAAGTTCACATGCATCGTTGAAGTCGTAAAGTTAGACATATTTTAAGAACAACATATTTTGTTAATTGTACCTGAGATAGAGATTCTGCAAAGATGAGTATTTATTTACTTCTGTACACTAATTATATATATTATACTTTTTGGTAATAGAAATTTTATTTGTATTTCAGAAATATATTTAAAAATTTAGATTTAGATAATATTTAGTGGACGAAGGACTCCAGGCTGTTCTGCATGTTGATAAGGGTAGAAAAAAGAAAAATTCAAGGTTTTTCCTTTGCAGAATGTAAATAATAAATAAATAATTTTCAAATTTTCAATAGATTAGAATTAGATAATATTATTTAATATATTGATATATAATATAATATAGAATATAGATGCACTATCTATTTATTTAAAAATTATGTATTTGTATAGGGATGTCAGATTATATAATCGTACACTGCGTGATACATCAGATCCTTTTACCCGGTCCCACAGAATTTAAATGACTTGTAAGTCTTCTCCATATTTCTTCCAATTCTTCAGTGGACAATTTATTAATTCTTAATGAACTGTTATTTTCCAGTTCTTCAACATATGTTTCATACTGTCTTTGAGTTGTCCTCGAAGCCCTTTTCTTTATATCCATTGCCAAATTCAATTAAATAAACAAACAATGAATCGATATGTCAAATTTAAATTGAAAAACATAAAAATTTATTCTGTCAAAATATACATGAAGTTAGATATTATCGTTATAATCCTGATAACGATAATTTATAACGAGATGATTAGTAGAATAGGTTTTTGGTATTTGTCGTTATTAAAGTCGTTTAACCAAATGCTTAGCGACAGTCGTTCAGTAACGATATCGTTATACATTTTTTTTGTAGAATAGGCCTGTAAGTCACATATCAGTTTCATCTTCCAAGTCATCAAACCTTAATCACTCTCCAAAACAACGGCCTGCATCTACATCATATCTGTATTGACATGGCTCGTTCGCATTCACTTGTTTATACCCCGTCTCGTTACCATGGCGACCGCGGGCATTTCGCACTGACTTACCGTCGTTAGGTTGTCCCGTAACTCTGGCGAAATTACACAAAAACTGGCCGTTCTTGTCACCCACGAGTTCTCGACCGGATTTATGCGCGTCGTTAGCAGTTCTCTAATCAGACGCCGAGCCAGGATATGTAGTCCAGACACTCAGACAGCGCTCACTTTGACCAGCGATCGCTGATGGAAGAACCATCACTTGATATTCCAACCCAACGACCAATCAATTCAGAATAAATTATTGTCAATGTTTCGGAATTATTATTTTATTTTTTAAACATTGTTACCTTCTTTATTTTCATTTTTTCGGGTTCGATCCCGACAGACGCCAAATATTTCCAATTTTGAATGGCACAAAAGTGACCCCTGTGGTACACTCTCCACACCAGCTATGAGTGCCCGTGAGGTGATGCCTGGTAAGCGCTCACACGGTAAAATATATCGTCATCATTACCGATGTCTACATGTGTTGTAGATACTGGCATACCCAGAAATGGGTAATATGCCGTGATGATATATTTATTTTATTTTAAATACAAAATTTCTACAAAAAATCAAGTCCAGATTTATATTTCATTTTTAATAATAGATCCATACACTAAACACTATGGGTGGTAGCATGAATGCTGATTGTTTCTGCATTATTTTAGAGAAAAGTTGTGTACAATTAATTTTTCTATAACTGTTGTTTGAAGTATTTTTCTCTAAAACAATTCATAAACGACTGACAGCCCTAAAACACTGCTAGTCATCTCCGAGCTAATCACCCTTAATCACTTGTTCATGCTACCAACCTTTGTTTTTAGTATAACGGATGAAGAAAAATTACAATCATACAATGAACGGTTTCGAAATGTTTGTTCATACCAACCCATTTCGTAGATTTTTGTAAAATAATGACACGACCAAGAGCTACATATTGATGAAGGTATGTATTGATCTGGTAAGACAACACCACTATAAATGGCAAGCAAGTTCGGGTGCTATTTCCCAGCCAACTATCAACTATCGGCGTTTCATTATGTTACATCAAATACTAACGTTAAACCAAAATTGTTAAAATTGATTTACGCGGGTAGTTCTGAAAGTTTTGACAGTCGAAAAAATGTTATTTTTCAATTGTTATTTTTTTGAGTAATGATAGAATGGAGGTGCCCCAAACTGACCGACGTGCTATAATTTTATGACTTAAAAAAAATAACGTTTGAGCAAAGTCATCAAAATTTGGTGGAGTCTTTTCGTGATGTTGCTCGTCATTATCAAGTTATTGGTATCGTGAATTTAAACGCGGACGATGCTGGTTAGAAACCCAGAACAGGACGACTTGCAGAAGCTGGTTGCTTAATATGTTAGGCTGAGGAAACGTTAATAAAGAAAAACTGGAATATTACACATCGAAAGATTCAGAAGGGACTGCACATTGGATCCTCCGCGGTTAGGAAGCTGACAAGCCAACGGATACATCTGCTAACTCCAAAACAAATAAAGGCATGTGTGAATTGGTGCAGATATATTGTAGAGAAGTTAGACGGACTTCAAACAACAATAATGTGTTGCAAGACTGATGAATGAGAACCCAAAAACGGAATTTTCGTTATGTTTTGAAAAGTAATTCCAACGTATGAAGAACTGTATTTGGGCTATGGGTGAATACATTACAAAGCCATAATGTCTTTTCTTCAAAAAGTTTCATAGTTTTATTTTTTTAAAACAGCTAAAACAGCCCTCGTCCGTGAAATACTCTACACTTCAATGAGTAGCAATAATTCTTATCTTATCAAATTCTCGCTTTAAAGTCGTTAGTAAGTTTATCTTCGGTCAATTAAAACTCCAATGCACTATTTTCGAATCATTATTTTAATGAAACTTTTTCACTTTACGATTTTCATACAATATCTTTTATTATAAAATAAAATTTTACGTTAATTCCATCTTAGACCACATTCAATTAAATTCTAACGACCCTATAAAATAAACCACTTGGCAAACCGAACCAAAAACATAATAGTCGAGTAAAAATCTCAAAGGAACGTTCATTACGCACTAAATGCGCAAATACCAGTCCTATCTATTAGGAGATAAAGGCTTAAGTAAATGCGAGCATATTAACGCAGCCATTAAAGTCCACAAACTTAATTATTATAATCAATCAACAATGCCCAGCATCGATAACGAGGACGAGGACTCCGCGAGCAATTATTATTTAAAATTAACTCTGTCATCAGATTACTCTAAACAGCATTTAGACTGGCTTCTGATTAAAATTATACAAGCCTCATAAATTTTATCGATAAACGCGGTTTTTAATCTTACTAGACCAACATTGTGAAGCTTAAATCCTCTATTTTCATATCCTGAGAATATTTGCATATTTCAGATTTTATAGAATTTTATAGACTTCTTAACAGCTTACTTTAATCTGATACGAGGCTACTAAGTTAATTCTTATAACGACAATGAATAGTAATTTTTCACACATATTAAACTTATCAACTAATAAAATTTAAACCAGAAAATTAATTCTATCATATTGGTTTTTATACTTTTCTCCTTGAAGCATAATCTTCTAAAGTAGAATACGATGTGTAGACCAAAAATAATTCTCACTAGGAGATTTCTTAAAACCCATTCCCAGAAATCTGTTGTAGCTAGGACAATACCACTCCCAAATTAAATTTTATATTACATAAGGATCGTTACTTATAAAGAAATACCTCTCTACTTATTGTGGCAAAAGGTAAAAACAGAACTAGTTAGAAAATATATTACGTAAAAATTTTCGTAAATTCAAAATTGCCATTTCCGTTAATTTTGGTGTTATGGATGTTTTTTTTTTTTGTTTAAGTAGTTAATAAGGAGTTATTGCAACTTCTAAGATGAAATAACGTAAACGTTACCCTTATGTAGAAAACACTTTATTTTAGAAATAAAGGACTTTCAATTTCAATGTTTACCGCATTTAATTAGTGTATTCACGCTAACGTTAACGCTAAAAGCAACACCAACGAGGTTACATCCATACTTTTCACGGAAACATAACCTCAAAAGATACAGAACGTATAACGTTAAACGCTCGCTATTCCATTGCATATAACGTGTTTCCTTATTCATATAACGTGAACCTTATTAGCACGAGAAATTTAGCTACATTAATATATTTGTTCTTCAACTTTTTCTAGGGAAGTTAATTTCTCGCGTAATCTTATTTACCTACCATTAAACTCGGTAGGTAATTCTCACAACATTAAAACTGTGTAAACTAATTCTCTTTCTTATTACATGTTCTGGGAGTAAATCAACGTCGCCGTATTGGGAAAGGTTGAAATGAAAAGTTACCGAGAAGGTGTCCTGCTACTCACTTTCCGCATTGGGTGTGGCGATTCGCACACTTTTATCATAAATTACCCGTGTCAACGAAGTTTCAATAGATAACTATCTCGTGATAAAAGCATCCACCGGAAATTTATCGAGGATCGTGGTGTAACGCCTACCGAGCGATTTTTTTTCACTCTTGTGAAATTGACTTTTCATATTAACTTTATTTTACTATAGTTTTTTAGGATCAGATTAACACATCACTTTTTGATGTTTTGTAATTGGTTTAAAATAGATCAGAATTTACGTCGTTATTACATTTAAAGTTTTTTTTTTTTACAATCCCCCAGATCTCTGGATTATCTGGACCATTCAATTATTTAGTTTGTTAATTTCACATTCCTATTTTTATTGCTTTTTGCAGAACGTCAGAAGGATTTTGGAATGGATTTAATTGCTTGTGGAGTAAAGACGAATTCTCCGTTTTTCTCGGAGTTTCCTTGTATTTAAATTTCTATCCTAACTTTACTTTTAAAACTCGCTCAGTCCTCGGAAGTCTGTATGCTTATGTATGTAATAATTTAAATAAATAAATATATCATCATGACACATTACACATTATTGGGGGTGTCATTTTCTACAACACATGTAGATATCGGTAATGATGACGATATATTTTGCCGTGTGGGCGCTTACCAGGCGGTGTGGAGAGTGCACCACAGGGATCAATGATTTTTTTCAAGGGTATATAAACTTTTTGAAATTACTGAAAAATGTGCCTCAAAAATTTGCAGATGATTCAACTACACCCCGCCCAGAAGGTACAGTATTGGTACATCCTCTACTGTATAGCTGAGGTAGGGAAGCGTAACGAAGTGAAGGCAGGGCGTAACTAAGACTGTACCATTGAACTATGAGGGTAAATTTATAAGAATTCTAAAAAATAGTGTTTATTGCGCGAAACTCCTCAACTTCTATTTCCAGGATTTTGAGTATAAATTTTTACTATGTTATTAACATAAAACCAATGAACAATATGTTTCGAACGAAATTTTGAAATTTTTTGTAGGACTGATGGTATCAGCTATGAAAAATAGCTATTTTCAAGTAGTTATAAAGAAAATTTTCAAAAAGTATACGGTTAATTTGTAGATCATACTATCTTCTTTCATAATATTTTATATAAATAGTTCAATAGTACGAGCTGTATCATTTCGCGCGAATCTCATACATCATTTTGAGGACTGCTATAGGATCGTCTTAATTACCTGTTTTTCTCGTTAAAATAACAAACTCAAATTTGAAATAAAAAGCTATTAAATCTACTACCTTTGCATTTTAATTGTTTGTTAACTTCAATGAACAATAAATAGTAACAATAAAACATTAAACAGTTAGTCATTATCATACTCATGACTTTCAACATTTCCAAGTAAAATTTTAAATTATCTATTAATGCAGTGAACCAGAAAATCGACGCATAAACAATAATTAAGTATAGTCTTTATCTCCTGCTGTAATGGGGATACTCTTAGAGAAAATGTTTAAATCGGCGTCTAGGTCCTATAAGACTCGATTATTCACTAAAATCTCGATTTGTGATTTTTAGCTTGATTCCTTTACTTTCATTATCTATAGTATAGCATTAGGATAATAATATTCATTGTTTATATTTTTTAACATCTCGTTAGAATTAATATTCATTTAAATATTGTTTTCATGGGCGTAACGTCACATAAATAAATAGAAACAGAATGCAAATCATAGCATATCATAAAAACTAGATAATATATGATCGGAATATATGAACCGTGAAAATTTTCTAATTAATATTAATTATAAACATAAGTATTGTTTATGTTGCTACAAGGACATGTACTTAATAAATATTTATTTCCTATATCCAATCAAGATTTCATTATATACAACATGTCCTCAATTTGCACTTTGTAAACGAGATAAATAGTCTTCAACTAAATTAATCACTTTTTAATAGAGTTGAAACCCGTTTATCCGGACTTGACGGGACCATGTCTGGGCCAGATTATTGAAAGTTCGGATCATCCGAAAAAAACTGTATGGATTTTTATTAGAAGACGACAGGTTAGTAGAAGGTAAAGAAATTAACACCGAAATTAAGTCCGATTAAGATTATCTGTATCGTGGACGAATTAACAAATTGGGATACGTTTATCTGTCTCATTTGCAATGACTAGAAGCGTGTGCCATTAGGATTTCGCTGTAGGTAAGTTTATATCAGATATATTACCTGCGAATAACGTTATTTTCTGTCAGAGCCTGTATCTTATTTTTCACATACATATTTGATTTTACTTATCCTCATAAACTTACCAGTTGACTTAGTTTTGAATTTTGAATGATTTTACTGCAATAAATATTTTTATAATAATAAAATAACAATAGTACCATATGCACCCTCATAAAAACTAAGGAAACGACGCTAATGAATTTGACAGAATGGGTGGAGCTAAAATCGTAATTAATACAATTCGTAGATGACTTTGATCAGACTTCTTTTAAAATATGTACTGTAGTCCTTAATACATCTAGCGCTAACTCCAGCGATTTCTTCGTCAAATTGTTACCTTCAATTTATTTCCACGTACATCCATTGGTCAATAAAATGTTCAAATAGTACAAATTTTGGGGAATTTTTAGTTACTTTTCCAGTGACATTTCTAATCTGTGTTTGTTTCTTAAATAAATAAATATATCATCACGGCATATTACCCATTTCTGGGTGTGCCAGTATCTACAACACATGTAGATATCGGTAATGATGACGATATATTTTACCGTGTGGGCGCTTACCAGGCGTCACCTCACGGGCACTCATAGCTGGCGTGGAGAGTGCACCACAGGGGTCACTTTTGTGCCATTTAAAATTCGAAATATTTGGCGTCGGTCGGAATCGAACCCGGTTCCCCCAGGTTCGCGACCAGACACTCAGGCACGCGGCCACGGGACCCCATCGCGTTTGTTTCTTAAAAGATAAAAATAATAAATATATCATTACGGCATACTGCTCATTGCGGGGTAATCCAATCTGGTTTGTACACAGATTTCGGTAATGAATATGATTTATTCGTATCGTGCGGGCTTCACCTCACGGGCACTCATTTCTGGAGTGAAGACTGCACCACATGGGAAATTTTTGTTCATTTGAAGTACGACTTAATATTTTTGGCGTCGGTCGAGAACCTGGTTCCCCAAAGACAAAATTATATTTACGTTGATGTTTTATTAAGCGTAAAAAATAAAAATAAAAACCTAGGAAATTAGTGGTGATACAATATGTATGATAAAACTAAAGACAATGTACCTTTAGTCGGCAATAACTTTGAAAATATAGATCCGAAGCAGTTATTAACACTCCTAAGGCCAGGTGGGGTATTTTTGAACCCCACCGACATTTTTTTAAATAACTTTTCAATTCTGGGATTTGTAATACTTTGCTTTTATGAATTTTTTAATGTAACCCCAAACAAAAAAAATCAAGTGGAGTTAAATCGGGTGACCGAGGAAGCCACTTATGTGGTCCATTATTTGCCAGCCACCTATCTTCAAAAATTGTTTCCAAAAAAGTATTTATTCTATGGCTATTGTGGGGTGGAGCGCCATCATGCTGGTACCATATTAAATTCCTTTGATCCAACGGTAAATTATCTAAGAAATGAAGTAGATGAGTTCGTAAAAACAAACATTGTTTTTCCATTGCTTACTTATCCGTATTAATAAAATAATTATACCCAGATTACATGTTTTTCTAATTTACTGAAATTCTATCAATTTTCAACATAGGACATGTTACATAAAGTACCCTTATTTTTTGTCGTAGTACACATGTATGTAATAAAAAAGGGGGGTTCCATTTAAAAAAAAATGTCTTTTTTGAAGTTTGTCAACTGTAATTTTGGTTTAACGTACCCGTCACATTTTTATAAATAATCGAGGATTCTTCTATGGATAATGTAGCTTAAAGTCTCCTTTATAAAAGGCTTTTTTCAGATTATAAAAATTCGATCTCGTTCCCGATATACAGAGTTTTGAAAATGTGCCGGATTTCAGACAAAAAATCAAAAAAAGTTGAATAACGCAGGAAGTAGTTGATCATGAGTAAAATGTTTTTATTGCTTCATATGTAAAATTTTCCGCTGCATTCAATGGTAAAATAAAATATAGCGTATTCCATTTAAAATAAGAAAGTTGAGGTCAATTTCCGGTCAAACCGGAAGTGCTACTGCTTTGAAAATATTTTAGTTAAAACGGGCATGTTGGATAACCCCTAGATACCAAAATACGTTAAATTATATTAAATAGTATTTAAAATATAGATAGCGTAAGCTCGTCCTGAGATACCCTGTATATAGAGGTACCCTACTATGAATGTCTGTAAGTACATCTGGCAAACGCCCGCACGGTTCGAATATGTCATCTCATCATCATTAACGATATCTCTGTTCAAAGCAGATTGACATAATCAGCAATAAGTAATATACCGTGATGATAAATATTTTTTATATAAAAATGAACAATAAGTATTTCTACTCTTTCGTTCTGCGATTTTTTACATACCCTCATAGGTTAATAAACTTTTTTATATCACCGGAAAAAAATCTTGAGCGTCCCCTATTGAAGAAGTAAACACTTCCAGACATGAAAATGATAAGAAAAAAGTCTCACGTCAATGGGACGATAAACGGTGCACACAAAACATCATTTGTTGAAACGTTTATCGCAGAACATTAAACATCGCATGTATATTCATCCTATGTAAGCAGGTGCGGGTTCACTCCTCTTGAATGCAACATATAGAGCAAGAGTAACCTTCATTGCACTCTGTGAACCCCCTCCGCCCTCCTGAGATTGAGGTTAGGATTCTCTCAGGTGCGAGCCACATATTACCCGGGTGTCAATAGCGCTAGTCCACAGCCGCCTGTATAATTAAGCCAGCCAAGCCTTCTAGATGCTGGGAATTAGAATTTTATATTGCGCCAATCGATGTAAGTTTGCTTTCGAGGTTATCTTCGCAGTGGGACGTTTCGATTACTGGTTGTTTATTTTTGGTATTTGTAAGGGAGTAAAGGAAATAAATTGCCGGATTGTTGGAGAAATTTATGGTGTCGGCTACTTAATAATTTATAGATTATTTCAGATGTACGCCCTCGATCTTATTTTGTTCGATGTTCTTTCACGAACATGTTGCAAACGCGGGATTGAATTTATATTCTCGCATTTCTCTTCCTCCGCAAGAATAATAAATAAATAAGTAAATAAAACCTTTTTAAAAAATTAACTATTAAAAATGCACTAAAAAGGAAAAATATTTTTCTCAAATTTTCTGTCTTGCGAAATAAAATTGTAAATATTGAATACATCGAGCTAGATAAATATTTATATAAAAAGGGGCATTACAATATTTAGGCCCAATAAGACACTTTTTGCTCGAGTTGCATACAATTTTTTTTTATTATACATGCATCATAATCTCTCTTTAAAACACGCAAAAGCGTGCGTAAATCGATCATTAAAACACGCTAAATTTTTGAGTTACCGAGTTACCTAGGTAACGAAAAATGACTATAAATATAAATAAAAACTAAAACAATGAAAAAAATATATATATGATGCATTTATAATAAAAAATACGACATTAAAGACACTCCGCTACGCGTCGTGGCTTTAAACTTGTCGTGCGTGTTTTAAAGGCTAGCTTATACACTTGTATCGTACTATTTACGTCTACAATGAAAGTGTGAGGAAAAGTGCCGTAATGTGTCATTATTTCACGCGTTTGCGTTCAAAAAGTACACTTTTTTTCACAGTTTTATTGTGTTAAAAAGACATACTTTATAAATCCATTTTAATGAAAAAAGTGTAGTTTTTTAACAGACGTAAAACAAAATTTTTCTTTTGTAATGCAAATTAATATCATAATTATTATAACAAAAAAAAATCACTGGTTTCAGTCCATTTATTAAAATAATTATTCAGTCCGACGTTTCAGCCGAACTGAATATTTATTTTATTAAATTGACTGAAACCAGTGATTTTATTTATATTAAACACCAGACAGTCACGATTCTTTCCACGTACATTATAATTATTATTCTTTTTGTGGGAGAGTAATCTTCTTTTAATTTATTAAGGACTGATATTTTCAACCCCGATTAAACAATCTGTTAACTGTAAGTTAAAAGAAAAACATAGGATCATTATTATAGCATAAGTTGTAAAAATTATACATGTGTCAAATTTTCGATGACACATTGTTCATGTTCTTATAACCGATAGTTAAATTAACAGACTGTTCAACCGGATATGAAAATATCGGGTCTAAAATGTCAAAAAAAAGTTCAAATACCTACTTCAAGCAAAATTTTTGATATTGAATATTAGTGGGTTCCGGTAAATACTATTTTTCTATTTTCGTTGATTAATATGTACTTTATGAAACTCATTTGGATGTCATAAAGTACATCCGAAGACATTGAATTATGTAGAACTCAAATATCAAAACCCAAGTGGCAGAAGATAGAACTTTAAAAATGGCGATGGTTTTTTCGTATTATGATCTTCCATCTCAACTTTTACATCAACTCTTCTCTTTCTTGCGTGTGACGTCAAAATTATAACCCTCCATTGTTGGCAATATCATTCTACGGAAGCGTAGAAGGCCCTACGTAAAATGTTTTCTTCAGCTTATAACTTGAAATTTCACCTTTTTAAAACTTGAAATTTCAACTTTTTAACTTGAAATTTCAACTTTTAAACTTAAAATTTCAACTTTTTCAAATTATGAGTTGCCAGTTAGGTTACGTTGCAGTCTGTATTTTTTTATTTAAAAAAATGCAGTTGCAGTTTGTATTTTTTTAATTTAAAAAAACACATACTGCAACGTAACCTAACTGACAACTCTAATTTGAAAAAGTTGAAATTTCAAGTTTAAAAGGTGAAATTTCAAGTTTAAATTTTTTTGCGTATGGTCCTTCTACGCTTCCGTATCATACAACCACGTCTTAAAGGAAGTAAAATTTTGAAAAATATATTTTTATATTCTTTTCGCTTAATACCATTTTAAAATGTGGTCGAAATGTGAGAGGTTATACTGCTAGGACCATTTACCATCGACTAATAATTATTGGATGGTCAAATAATTATCCTTCCCTTTCTCTCAGGAAGTGAGAGCCCGCAAACAACCAACTGCTGTAAATTTATCGCCCAGATATAGCAGATTACAATAAACAACAAATCATACAGGCGCACATATCGTGCGTAATCGAAACGAGAATTAAAACAGCGGCAACTACCAACAGTTTTTACCGATGCAGGGATATATTTCAAATGAGGAATGTTATAGTGATTTCAGTGATAATTCCTCGATGATTTATGCACCAGTTCGTGATTATATATTTTAAGATTTTTAATCACTCATTCATAAATTATGATCAAGAAGGCTGCTAGAACTATCACCATAACCGTATACAGTTAGGTTAATTAAGTTTTCTTATATCACAATTTAAAAAGCTATATAAAACTATTAATTGTAACACACTGATCATATTATTATCTCCACTTTATTGTATGCAGTCGAAATGCACCTGTTGCATTAACAACTGCATTTTAATTTTTTAATGGTGCAGTTTATTGCAAAACAACCTGCATCTTCTTTGCAATTTTTATATTTTCTTTCAAAAGTATATTCATAACATTTATATTGAATAAATTATTCGTTTATTTGAATAAAATATAAATTACAAGATTTTGCTTGCATATAGTAGGCTGTGCTCCGCTGTACGTTCGCTTCAGTTCACTTGTTTAGTTCCCGATGTCAGCTGAGATTATGAGAACCGTTGCGCAGTTTTTTTAAGTTTTTCGTAATAAAATTATTGATAGTGATAATAAATTATATATCAATCGATTCAGTACTCTTTCGCGGACATTCTAGTGTATAATACAAGTAGTGTAACAAAAATATTAGACTGTTTTTAAGTAAGAGAAGAAATGCATTGCTATATCAGGTAAGAAAAATCAATAATTTTCATTACTTATATTAGTATAATACAGAAAAATAAATTATAATTTCCGGCAAATGTATGCTATTATCACCCTATTTGGGAAACTTTGAACAAAGTTGGTTGGTGAATGCCTGAGTGTGAAGGCAGCCATAAATAAGGTTATGTATACATAATATATAATTTAAGTCGATAGAAATGTACACAATAACAGGCACATATTCTATATGATTTTTTTAATATGATTACAATGTTTATTACACAATGGGGGATTCCAGCTCAATCGAATTAAAGGAAAATAGTAAAACAATACGAATGTATATGCTGAATAACGAATATTAATAATAAAAAAAAAATGAAATGGTATAATTGAGATATTTCGGAAATAAGGGATTTTTTGTTATAGCGCTTCGACACGTATATGAAATCTATATATAATATTTTGCTTGGCGACCAAAAGACCGCCTATACATGCATAACAAATAGCGTGTTAGGCGGTGGTGGTTACTATCAATGGAAGTTAAGAAATTAAAATTCGAAAGAAGGGGCTAACATTCCTGTACGGCAGTTTCCAAACAGTTTTTATTTTAACATAAATTTCTTGCATTAAACTTAATAATTTAAATACACCAATAATTACAAAGTATGTAGACTTATACAGTGTTATAATATTCTTTTATTTTATGTAAATATAACTTAAGATAGCATATATTTCAAGAACATTTAGGTCCATGATGAAAACAGTTTTATATAAAAACACATAAATGTGACGTCAAGTCAATCTTTTCAAAATTCGGGAGACCATAACTCGCTTATTAATAAGAATTTTTTCACCGGATTTTCATCAATAGTCTTAGTTTTCCTAATATTTTCAGATGAATTTATAAAAAAAAAAAAATGGTGGAATCCCCCATTACACTAACATTAAAAATAAGACTTACAACATACATATAAAACTACTTAACTACGAGTACATATCAAATAGTTAATAAACTAGACTAAATATAAAATGAGATTTTAATGTAAATAAATACCCTACTCTAAAGTACGAAATTACTCAGAGTCATTCCAGAACTAAAAAATTAACAACCTTATAGCCAAAACTTTTAATCACACAAAAGTGATCCCTGTGGTGCACTCTCCACGCCAGCTATGAGTGCCCGTGAGTTGACGCCTGGTAAGAGCCCACACGATAAAATATATCGTCATAATTACCGATATCTCCCTGTGTTGTAGATACTGGCACACCCAGTAATGGGTAATATGCCGTGATGATATATTATTATTATTATTATAGCCGAAAGAGACGACAAAAATTAATGATCATTAACGGTAAGTTATAGTATGCGTACCTTAAGTTGAGACTGTTGACAGATGTCAAAATTTCGTTTATTAACAAACCAGAAAATATTGACTGTAGTAAGCAAGCACGTGCTACTTATTGTTTTATACTGTACGAGTACAATAAAATAGTACGTGCTTACTACATTCCATATTTTTTGGTTTGTTAATAGACGCAATTTTGAGATCTGTCAACTTCAGGTGCGCATACTATGTCTAACCCTTAATGATCATTAATTTTTGTCGTCTGTCTCGGCTATTACTCTCAGAGTTTATTCTTAAGCCCTATTCAGATATACTTATATAACATAAAATGGAAATGGCGAGAGGTATTGTGCTGGTCATAACAGATTTTCTAACTACAAAAATAGGATGAGTAAAGAAATAATGAAATGTAATGCATTATTATAAATATAATTAAAAGAGACGATACATTTTACCGTGTGGGCGCTAACCAGGCGTCACCTCACGGGCACACATAGCTGGCGTGGAGAGTGCACCACAGGGGTCACTTTTGTGCCATTTAAAATTGGAAATATTTGACGCCTGTCGGGATCGAACCCGATCGTCATCATTACCGATGTCTACATAAATAAAAATAAATTAATATATCATCACGGCATATTACCCATTTCTGGGTGTGCCATTATCTACACATATGTAGACATCGGTAATGATGTCTACATGTGTTGTAGATACTGGCACACTCAGAAATGGGTAATATGCCATGATATATTTATTTATTTATTTAATTAATTAAAAGAGTAATCGATAACTTCAATAATTGATTTCAAATAAATTAATGATAAAAACCAGAAGTTCAATAAAGAATTTATTGTCCTTATTAATATGTAAATTGATGTCCTTGTCAAGTATTTGTTTGGCAATCTCGAGAAACATTTTCCATTTAAATTACTGTCCAATGCTGACATTATTTTATCTGTCAGTTAGCTATCTATTAAAATAAAATAAGAACTATACGACTACTGTTTCGCTTAGCGCGTGAAGACTCGGGTATTTGTAATTTCCATCATTGTTTTTTGAATATTTGATTTTAAATCTAAATCTTAATGGACGGTTCACACCGCGAAATATTTCTAAAGACACATTACAATGTAAATTTTTAAAATCATGTCATTTGTATGGAGAAATCTTGAATATTTTTAAAATTATTTTATCGGTAAATCAAAGTGTTTCTATATTAAAAGAATTTGAAACTCGTGGAGCTTAAAGTAGTACAAGCTACCGCTTTGGATCCGATAGTAAATGTAAATATCAAATTTCATTATTCTGTACAGACAATTTTCTCTGATTGCTTGTACCGTTGTAAAACAAAAATCATGGTTATAATTCAGTTGACCCTAGAGAAATAAAAACCGGTGCTTATTTAAATCACTGATGAAAAAATATAATCAATCATATAGCAGACAGATGTAGATCAGCATTTTAATTCGAGGTGTGAACGCGTTTTAACATGTTTATCATACAAAAATTACCAAAGATTAAACATTCATCTCATTATCTTTATAAGTGCGGGCGGGTCACTTAAAAAATATAAATTGTGATCGATCAAATTGTCACTTAAGCTATATGTTATTAATAATGAACACGAACTTTTAAGAAAGTTATGCAAATTACTTCCATTTTTATCGACTATAATTTAAAGTTTCAGTGTTGTAATTTCCAAGTAGTTTGTGTCAATGGGGTCATACCAAAAAAAAAATATGTTGATTTTTTTTATATAATTAAAAAAATTACATAATTTTATGCATATATACATGAAAAATATGTAATATTCTTATACTTTTCATTCATGATTTTCTTTCTAAACATTTTGAGTCTTATTTTGTGACGTCATGGTTTTGTACACACATACAATGATAGTCACGCACACATGTACTCGTACACGTACTGTACATGAATGTCAGCGCAGCTCAGAGATGTCACATTTTTCGAACATAACCAACATTTTCAAAGTAAATATCTTTGCAATAAGTTGTTTTTGTTTACATGTAAGTACAAATAACGAAATGTTCTAATAAATACAAATTATGTGTGATTTAGATATTACCATGGTTGTATAATATTGTTCTGTGCCGTCTTGCGAGAACATCTCGTTGAGAAGCAAAAATAAAGTTTTTGTTCGTATTCCTCCTGCTCCTAAACCTCAAGATTAATTTCCATAATCAAATTATTCAATATACAATAAAAACAAAAGCACGAAAACAAAATAACTTGCTGTCACGTTTGCTTTCAAGTCAAATAACATAAACGTCAAACGTAGTTCCATTTTTATTCGATAGGAGAGACTACGGTCACGGTCGCAAAACCATGACGTCATTTGAAATTTAATATAAACTTTAAAAAATTGTTTCTGTAAAACTAGAAACTTATGTGACATAAAATATATATTTCTGTGAGTGGTTTTAAGTATACTTTCAGAAAAAAAATAAATTGGAAAATGTGGTATGACCCCATTGGAGGATTTTAAATTAGTTTTTAAAGTTGGGAAAATTAAAGTGGAACATGTAGGGCATTCCTAACTAATGAACTGTTATTACTAAAATTGGTCCGGAGACCACGACTCACTTTGTGACATCGCTAAAACTATTCATTATTGTTTCATTTATTAAAAAACAAACTGATAGACAGCTACAAAACGAGGCTGGTCTACAAAAAAAACTGATATTTATTTTTTATAAATTCAAAGATTAGTTGTAAATTTGAACATCTTAACTGTCGATTTATAAAACCTGATGACTGGTAGTATTTACTGGTAATCAGAGGTGATTAAGCTATAACTAAAATAACTCAGCTTTTTTACCTCCCGCTACCCTAAGTAAGGGAGGTATAGGGATCGTGCTAAAAATCGCGTATAGAGATTTTAGTGAGTAAGCATGTTTTGATGTCCCCAGAATCCGATTTTAACATTTTTACTATATTTTTCTATACGAAGAGGTTTTTGGATGAAAGCTTCATTTATTTCAACATAGCCAAATTTACAAGTTTCACAACTGCGACGTTTCGGTTCTGTTTAGAACCATTTTCAAGCAATAATTAAATTATTAAAACATTTGAAAATATTACATTTTAATTATAAACGATTTTGTAAAAAAAAACCAATGAGTTTAAAGACTACATGGTTAAAAGTCAACTTTACTATAAATTAATATTAATTTACAACCACACATTTACGAAATGGATAATGTACGGAGAAGAATTTACAAAGATTGCGTTTTAGAGCACCTAGAAGTTGATGCTGATTTTTATAAGAATGTGTGTGTGACGATTTTTCCTTAAAGTCTATTAAAATATGATCCAAAACTTCTCAAAATTAGTATTTAAAACTCATACATAATTTGAAAAAACATATTAGATTTTAACCATATATGATAAATCGGATGTAGTACTTAATTTGGAGTTTTAATCTTACACCAGGAATAGAGGGGAAACAGGGCATGCTATGTATTTCGCCGTAAGAAGACTTTCCAAATCATCATAGCGACTTTCGATCTTATTGAAATGTCAAAGTCAACTGCAATCGCCCAATCGACCAGATGTGTTACATACGTGTGCAGTCGAACAACAAGCGTCACCCAACGTTATCAATCATTATTTTGACTTCTGACGTTCTTTGAATACATACGTCTTTAGTTTGATTCATAGTTTTCTTAGTTTTAAATTGTTTTATTTATGGATAATCAAGTGTTTATTTACATTTGGTCAACTGTAACATAACAATATTTAACTGGTCGACTAGCGATTCCAGCTGATTCAATAAGGGTCAAAATCGCAGAGATGATTTGGAAATATACGCGTGAATATGTCTTGTTTCTCCTCTATTCCTGGTCTAAGGTTCTAATAGATTTTTGAGGAAAAACAATAAAACATAACCCAAAATTTCGTATTACATACTTTTCTATTTATTGGACAACAAATTAGATTTTATTTACAAACGATCAACCGGAAGTGATAATTTACTTAAAGCTCACTGCTATTTTCAACATGGAATTGACGGGAGGTCAGTTATTTACGATGACTACAATTTTGAGTAAATACTACCAGTTAATATAATAATAATAATAAAAAAAAAACTAGATGCATTGAAAAGGTATGGAAGACAAAAATGCAATCAAACCTAAAGAGAATCAAAAATTATTTACAGCGGGACTGGTTTTTCCCAGCCTAAAAAAATTCTTTAAAAAAAACCATTAACAATAACCTAATAAAACCAAGATTAGCTATTTGTGTTTAAATGTAAAATCATTGCAACGAATATTTTTTTAATTTTGTTTAAATTCAAGAAGCAAATAACGAATTATCATAATTTCGAGGCTAGATGACGTTTTTTGCATTAGTGCGAAAAAGTGACAGGGTATCGGTGATTGGCTGATTTAGTCACTTGTTTCGCATTATTGTTAGGTTGTTAATAAATATTTAATTAAACCCAATAAAGCCCACTCACGTATTGACCAAATCATCACAAATTTCCCCTTGCCGATATTTTTTACCTTCCGTCACCTTTAGGTCTTTGGTCAAAAAATTCGGTAGTGAGTTTTTAATGAATAAGCACGTTTCAGGGTCCCTACAATACGAATTTACTATTTTTAAGATGATGTCTGTATGTGTGTGTGTGTCCGTGTGTGTGTATGTGTGTCCGTGTGTGTGTATGTATGTCCGTGTGTGACAAATTTTTCTCTGACGATAACTCCAATACTACAATTCTAAAAATTATAATTCTTTCGTATTCCTCTTCTGTACATCCTTATGAAGAGTTGATTAGATTTTGGTAATAATCGATATACATTTTCCTTCATATTCAATAGATGTAAATTTAAAGCATTATAAAGAAATTAATTTTCAAAAATTAGTCAACTTTGCAATTTATTATGGAAACAGCTGACATAATTATTCAAAAAAAATTAATTGACAGATGTCTGTTGCAAGTGCAAAACCAAATATGAAAAGTATAGGATCTAAAATTGGTATGTCATATTGTTACTCGCAAGTGACATGCAGAGAAAGGCCAAAGAGAAGATGGAAGGACATTACTTAGTGTAGTTTATGTTATAATTTTATTGGATTTAGAGAACATTTTCAAATGAAGTTTTAGTATGGAATTTGTAAAAAACAGTATGAGTTCGTGTTCGATTTTCATGATATTATATAGAATCTGTTCCAAGGACCCTTTGGTATGGGATTTGTACAAAATACATCGAATTGACGGAAGGTCTTGTGCTGGCCACAACAGATTTTTTAAGTTATTTGATGACGTTGATATAATGTCACTTTTATATGGGTTTATTCTGACTATAATATGCACTACTTTTTTTCCTACTCTTGTATTTTTATTCACAAAATAAACACTATGTGGGTCAGAAAATGTGAAATATTTCAATTAAAAGTAAACCTACACATATATTGCAAATATTGAAATGATAATTTATTTAACTTCATTTAAATGGCATAAACAATGACAAACAGAATATTAACATACGATCAAGATAATCTAATTTAGCCGTGTAGTTCAAGATGATAAAAATGTAAAAGTATGTTAAGACAATGCGGAGGAAATGCATTAGCTAAGTGCAAATAGCTAGTGCTCTAACTGGAGACAGATACAAACGGCCTTGTAGGCGCATATCATAATTGTATTAATAACAGAGCGTTCCAGCCTTCTAATTAAAGTTCGCGGTACATCGCATCCGATGCTATCTGCCTCCGATATCGCATTAAGATAAATGAAATACAAGTAAATATAAATCGCCATTTATGGGTTTGTATAACCAACGCGTCTACAGTGTATTATCTCATCAAAATTCTTCGCCAAATTCTTATGGAAGTTAAAATTCTTTGATTGCTTCGCGTTCGGATGACAATGCTATCTGTCTTTCAACAAACCAGGATTCCAACAACAGATCTGCCGTAAATTAACTCAAGATTTTAATTGACTTTATTTAAAGAAACATGATGTTACAAATCTGATGACTATACATTTTTATCAACATGGGTCCTATCTTCAATAATTTCCGAGATATAAGGCAGTGAAAAATGAGTTTCTTCGGAGTATACATCTGCTATCTCGAAAACTGTAAAAGTTACGACTTTGATTAAATGAGACTTTTTGTTCACCTTTCAAAGGTCATCTTAAATGTGTTTTTGTTTTTCAAAAAAATCGAATAATTGTACTAAGACAAATGTTGTGGAGATCTTGGCTAATATTTAGTTTTCAAATAACTTCGTAACTATTAGAACGTCAAAAAAATGTTTAATATAAAATTTTATTGTTTTTTCATGGTCTATTTACTGACAGACAAAATTTGTTCAGTCACTATCTTTGTCTCTTGTTCTTCGATTCTAATACAAAATGGTCTCTTTCTAAAAAACAGTTGAAGTTCGGACCAATGTTGATTAAGCTTTTTTTACTCATTTTGGTCTGTACTCTATGTCATCATAATTTGTGACACTTATTTTTTAACACCCTGTATTTATAAACTAATTATAAATATAATAAGTGAGAGAATGAAACAATGAAACTCCCTTGAAATACACATAGTTGATTCTTATAGTTTATATGAAGATTTTACTGTGAATTAATATTTTTGTAAATAATGGCAAGTATTTGAAATAAGAGTAAATTTATATTTTTGGCTATTAATCTATTATGCATTTAAAAGGTTCCAAGCGGTTAGCCGGTTAATTGCGGTTAACCGTTAACTAGCGGTTATCCGGTTAACAGCGGTATGTATGTTGTCACGATTAACCGGAAAACACTTTTGACTGTTTTTGACAGAACTGGTACGCACTTGATTGTTGTCATTGTGCCAAATGTAAAGGGTCTCGGTAGAAGCTAAATTTAAGCTAGAATATGACCCCTGAAATATCAATCAAAGTATTATCACAGTTTTTTAAAGTTTTAAGTCTATATTTAAAACAGCCGAAAGAATTTTGTAAAAATTGTTAACCATTTGCGCAGATTTTATAACTTGTTGAAAACATAAACCGTCCGAATTATTATGATCATGGGCTCGTTGACATATAAACAGCATATAAATATGAATTTTAAAATATATTCTATTATATAATGTACCTATATAAATAACGGGTAGTGCTAGTGTCTAGAAGTAGATAACCACAAACCAGAACTAAAAATATCCACGATCTGCAGAAAATCCGTTGTGTTTTGTTTCCGCAAACATCTGAAACAATCGCCGCGCCGTGCCACGCCACGCCAAGCGCCGTTGGCCGCAACCAGGCATTAACATAGCGCGCTGTAACTCATGTACGACTGATTAAAATCCCAGGATTTGAAGTCTGATCGTCGATGATTCGCAACCTGACTCCGGCGCGTTTAAGAGGATTAATCTCGTCAGCAACTCGCAGGAGTGCTCGGGCTGTGTGGTCGCTGTCTCCGTCGTAGGGAGGCTGATGCATACTTCATATATCGGCAACATCTCGTTAGTAGAATTGCAAAGGATTTTTAAAATGTCACCCGCGCAAAAATCATCAGCAGTGAAATAATGGATCTTATTGATAAAAAGGGGATTAAGGTACTTACAAGACAAGGAAAATCATTTTGAAGAAATGTCGGCAGATTACAGGAACTTTTGGCCGTGGCATAATCTATTTAAACAAGGAAGAAGGTTGATTGAAAACGATCTAAGTGCGGGACGACCTGTTGAGGCCACTTTTATAGTTGAAGATGGTTTAGCGTTTCACCAAAAATACATCAAACTTGTCTTGCTATTTTAGATTGTCTTCGTCACTCAAAACATTAACTTTTACCCGAAGATTGCGAAGAATATTTTTGAACATTAATAAAGCCAGTATTTTGAAGCTTATTTTTAAAGTTAACTGATTTGAAGGCGTTTAGATTATGAAAATTATGAAAAATATAAATCATGAATGCAATCAGTAGTGGTAGCACGCACTTTAGAATTCTATCATAGAAAGCAGGCGAAAACGATTTTACTTTTACGAATCTTGGTAGCACGCACTTTAGAATTCTATATTCGCTTTTTGATTCGGAAATTATTGGATTTTACACTATTCAAATCAAAAATATTATGACAGTTGTATATAATAAATATATAAATTGGCTTTGAATAGAATTGTGATAAAATAATGACGTTACTTTGACAAGTCGAACGCTTGCAGGCGAATATTTTGAGACACGCATGCTACCAAATTTTCGCTTCGCGGCGAGAAGCGAAAACAAATGCCTTTTTTGATAGAATTCTAAAGTGCGTGCTGCCACTACAGAGAAGGTTAGTCCTCAATTCAAGTCGTAATTCGCCTTTACATACGAGATGGGCAAATGAAAACTGTATTACTGCACTATATTTAATGTATGTGGTAATTGCGGTAATTTAGGAATGGGGTCTCGTCGACGTGTGCCTTAGTGTCTGGTCGCAAATTTGGGGACCCGGCAACCGACGCCAATATGATTTCAAATATTAAATGTCACAAAAGTGACCCCTGTGGTGCACTCTCTAAGCCATCAATGAGTGCCACAATACAGTTAAGCCAACCAAACAAGTCCGTTGGGTAGGCGTAGTGTGGTGTTGTTGTATTTTAGAGGTACACTCAGTGTCAATAGTATTACGGGGGTAAATTTAAACGTGTAACCTTATTTCGAATAAGACGAACAAATAAATAAATAAATATATCATCACGGCATATTACCCATTTCTGGGTGTGCCAGTATCTACAACACATGTAGATATCGGTAATGATGACGATGTATTTTACCGTGTGGGCGCTTACCAGGCGTCACCTCACGGGCACTCATAGCTGGTGTGGAGAGTGCACCACAGGGGTCACTTTTGTGCCATTTAAAATTGGAAATATTTGGCGTCTGTCGGGATCGAACAAATATAGTATTAAAAAAAAAACTGATTTATTTTATAAAGATGAACGAAAGACAAACACGCGAAAACCTGTCAATTTGCTAGTTACTTTCACTTTTGTCACGGAAGGTACAACGCCGGCAGGAGTTGTAGGTATTGGCTTGACTTTTACCGACACGAATTTTTAAAATTAGTTGGCATATTTTCCGGAGGATTTGTTGGGTTGGTGGCGCTGCATATAAAGCACATTGGCACACCTAGCAATGGGTAAATGCAGTGATGATATATTTATTTATTAAATATTTACCACCACATATTGATCCAATTCAAAATCCAATCATATGTAATCACATTAAAGTAAAACTAGAAAAATTTTCTTCGCAGTGAACGTATTAAGACCTAGTAGAATTCACCTCAAAAAAAGCTTTACGATATCAATATCATGTAGGTATAATTAATTATATCCGACATGTTCGTCGAATACCACACTTGTAAATCTGTCAATAAATGCAAAAGCGCGATCAAAACTTGTAATTAGAATTTCATTACTTGAGAATGGACAACAGCAGCTGAGTTTTAGATAGTACGGAGAACACACGTCAACAATTATCTTTTCTAATTTCATGGTTCTAATTGACACTTTTATCAGACTTCCTCGTTGGATATTTGCCCGATCGGGCTAACTGTGTCCTGGAGGCTTCTTGCAATACGAATATTTAAGTCGCTATCAAGAAGTAGCGACAATGAGTGCTTTCGAGATTATTATACTAAGTAGGTAAATTCCAGACTTATACTCTTGATTTGCTAACAAAAGTCGGGTGTGTAAGGTCGTGTTTAACAGTGGCGGCTCGACAGGGGAGACAAGGGAGGCTAAGACTCCTCGTATCAGGATAAAAACTTTTCAAAACATTTACTTTCATGGAGGTAGATACAGGAAAGTAAGAATTCTTCGGACTTTCAGTCAATTAATAAAATTTATTCACGCCGACGTTTCGACTATACAATAGTCTTCTTCAGGGCTAGAATGGTCAGTTGAAAAAAGGAAACCACATGTGGATAATAGAACATACAGCACGGACAATTAAAATAGTTAAAACCAACATATCACATTTTTTAAGAATCTTTTTTTTTTACACGTTACTATAGTTATTTGTAGTTCCATAAGTATTGCACTCATCAAAGACAAGTTTTTCATTTTTAGACGATTTTCTCTCTGTGATATGTTGGTTTTAACTATTTATTTATTTATTCATATTTATTTATTTATTTTTTTAATTGTCCGTGCTGTATGTTCTATTATCCACATGTGGTTTCCTTTTTTCAACTGACCATTCTAGCCCTGAAGAAGACTATTGTATAGTCGAAACGTCGGCGTGAATAAATTTTATTAATTGACTGAAAGTCCGAAGAATTCTTACTTTCCTGTATCTACCTCCATCCTAACACAGTCGAATATTGATTTTTCAACTCTCATTTACTTTCATGTTCATTCTTCTTTCTATTTTTATTATTTTTGTCACCATCAATACCGATATCTGCGATAAAGCAGATTGTGGCACACTCAGAAATGGGTAATATGTCGTGGTGATATATTTATTTATTTATTTATTTATTTATTTATTTGTATTATAAAATAGTCTTAAGGAATAACTGAATCGCATATCCAGATTTTAATGGATAAGCACGTTTTAAGGTCCCTATAATCCGATTAAAACATTTTTACGATGATGTCCGTGTGTGTGTATGTGCGGATTTTGGAATCACGGTTTTTCAAATACTATAAGACTTAAAAGATATTTAACTGCAGTTTCCTCAATCAGACATTCCTGGGAAGAACAGATTAGTTTTTGGTAACAATTGGACAACCGGAATTAATAGTTTCTTTAAAAAAATCTTCTATTTGTTATTACAAATATTGAAGAATATAAAATTCTCCATCTAATACACTTAAAATTTTTATTATATCTGGTATAGATTTAGAGATAAAGACACTATAATATATAGAGTAATTTAATCGCAGAGGCTAAGGCACTAAGGAAACCAGTTGACAAATTCAAATGTTTATAACATAGTTTGTAAATGGCAGATGTCAGTGTCAAAAATCAACAGTTTTAGTGACATTGTGAAAGCTTTTACTGGGAAGTACATTAATCTTCCATATTGTTTCATTAATTAAATATTTAAAATTGTAGGTAAAATGCATATATATACACATCACAAATACCGCCAATCTAATTAATGAATTGGAAGAATCTTAGACATTTAGGAACTTCCTCATATATTGAAAAATAGATATAATTAGAATTGTATGTGTGCAGAAGACATGTTAAATACAATAAAAACAATATTTGGGTAAAGTTCTGTATTTTTTGTTATAAAACGACAGTTCGATAGCGAAGTGCAATACAATAATTATATAACATAAAATGGAAATAGCGAGAGGTATTGTGCTGGCCACAGCAGTTTTTTTTTATTTTCCATTGGGTGCAATGCAATTGCAATAAATATTGGATAGATTATATGAAATTAAACGTTGTGACGATGTGATCGACTGGTTGGAAAGAAACTCGTTTAGTTTATTAAAGATTTATCACCAACCAGTGTTGCCAACTCATAGAAATAGTACTACACCAAAATTCACAATTAAAAACACCAGAATTACACCAGATAATTATAATAGTTTAATTTGAAACTCAAGTTGTTTGTAAAAAAAGGTTAGGTATTCAGCGTCATAATGTCCATACATCGCACTGTTCATTTCGTGTTTCTTTCAGTTTCATAACGTTCAAATTTTACCCATTAAGTTGGTGCAAATGAACATCGCGCTCGCAATTTAAACAGTACACTCCGCAGTTCTAATTATAAAAAAAAATACTACCAATAACACAATCTATTCCGATTCAATACATTATGTATAATTTGTACTCCGGTGTGTACTTTTTAAAATGTGAGCTTGCGAACTTTATCTGCGCCAACTTCATGATCAAGATTTGAACGTTATGAACTAACGAAACAATAAATGAACCCAACGCAAACGATTAAAAACTAACTGGAATTAAATTATTACATTAAAAATACTTCACCAGATTTTACGCCATACTCCAAATGAATTATTTTTTACACCAAAACCTCTGTAAAATTCACCAAGTTGGCAACACTGTCAACAACACACACCCTCTCCTTCCTTACCATGAGGCGAGCCACCCCTCCGACAAATGTCACGAGTCGCCACTGGCGTTTAGAAAGGGGTGATTTAAAATAGATTGGCATATCCATCAAAAAAGCTGGGACGCCATATTAATTTATAAATAGTAAGTGGTTTTAATTACATGCACTAACTATACTTAGAATATGTGCTTCATCGGTAGTGGTCAAGCATTAATGTCTCAATAAAACGCTGATAATTCAGCAAAATAGTCTTTCTTCGTAAAGATTTGCTAAAGTTATGCTGGTTAAAGTGCAGCATAAACAGTTCATAATCCTGCAAGTGCATTGCGATTGCACATTGCACTTGGTATCATGATCTGCACTGCATCAGCTTCTAAGAACAAAGTCATACGCGTCACTTCATCGATAACATCTCAACGTTTGCAAACGTTGTTTCTCCTCCAAAACATAAACAGGCAACGGCTATCGCAATCACAAAGAAGATTTCACACAATATTAATGTTTCTCTTCCACATATGAAGGGTACAGGGGAAGAAGGCGGTTTGTCAAAAAATGTAAATTTTGCAGGAGACTGTTTTTAAGATTTTAAGATCGTGTCATTTTTTGGATAATGCCTCCAGCTATGCAAAACTTTGATGCAGGATTCTTCACTGTTTTGTAAATGAGTACCTCAAATTAGAATACTTGTCTGGCATCCTATTTTGGTGGAAATTTCGGTTTTTCAATTTGACACCAAAATAAAAAGTCAAAATTTTCACCAAAATAGGATGCCAGACAAGTTTTCTAATTTGTGGTACTCATTTAGAAAACAGTAAAGAATCTTGCATTAAAATTGTGCATAGCTGAAGGTACTATCCAAAAATGACACGATCTTAAAATCTTAAAAACTGTGTCCTACAAATTTTACATTTTTTGACAAACCGCTTTTTTACCCTGTACACATCAACTTTCTTGATATATGAGAGTGGACAATCCACCTTTTTGCTTGGTACCGCATGGACATACCCGCCTTCTTCCTCTTTACGACAAATTTTCCATTGGTAATAACTTCTGACCTACCGTGTTTTTGCCCAAAAGAAATATTCCACGTAAAAGATTCGGTATTTACCTATAAGATGGCATGAAAAACCTAATTTCAAATTTTTTGTGACAAACTGCTTTCTTCCCCTGTACCCTTCATATCTAAATCTTGCTGATCAATAATTTAAAACATCTTAATAAAAGAATACGTTTAGAAAGTGATTTATTATAAACTGCATCTCAACGAGAAATTCTATTTGATTTGTGGATTTCTGGAATCCAACAGTAAATTCTGATCGAGACATGTTTTATTTTATTTGTATGTCTAGTATGTGTGGAATGTTTTCCTAAAGTAGGGCATTGTTTTTATGGAATTTTAAAAAAGGCGAAGTAGTACAAAAACATGAATGTCCGAAAATGGTAATATTGAATATTTTTAAATACAAAACTATTGAGAGTATTTGTAATACTTGCTGTACAAAATATTCGCATATAAATTTATATATATACAATAAATCCATTATTTCGAAATAGCAAATCTCAAGTTTCCGACTCCGACTATTTACTTTGACTTAAAATATTGGTATTATATTTTACTAGGTTTAGATCTTATTTATTACTTCTCGCTAAGAGAGGTATTGGATTCATGCTAAAAATCGCATATCTAGATTTAAGTGTATAAGCACATTGTAAGATGCCTAGAATCCGTATATAACATTTTTACGATGATTCTCTCTCTCTCTCTCTCTCTCTCTCTCTCTGTGTGTGTGTGTGTGTGTGTGTGTGTGTGTGTGTGTGTGTGTGAGTCCGGATGTTGGATAAACGATTTTTTAAATTCCATGACTTAATTCTTAAAATCTATATTGTTTTTCAATTTAGGAAAAAACAGGCTCTCTCTCCAAAGACTCTCTGTTATAATTCTAGACAAGATCTGGGCATTCACAAAAAAAACAAAAATTTGTAACTAATAAAGAAACTGTATAATATATTTAAACACACACTTCATAATTGCTGAAGATGGACAAATATTGTCCGAAACGTCATATTTTTTACAAATAAAGACGATTATTTTTGGAACCTACGGCCTGTTTTTTCCTAAATTGAAACTTTTACAACGTTCCCGAATCACCCATTTCTATATTGTTTTTCCAAAAAAATCTGTTAGACCTCCAAATTAGTTATCTAGGGATCATTTTCCGAAGACTCGTTATCGTTTTATTATGGGTGCACAATAGCTAAAACCGCAATGGCAAAATATTTCGGTCCGTACAGTCGACCAGTTCAGTATTTGCAATGCTGGTATATATTTTACGCCCAGTATTCGACTGTAGACCAAGACTGCACTTTCCAGATTTTCTAAACCGATTACCAGGGATGTTGTAGAGTCTTGGTCTACAGTCGAATACTAGGCGTAAAATATATACCAGCATTGCAAATACTGAACTGGTCGACTGTACGGACCGAAATATTTTGGCATTGCGGTTTTAGCTATTGTGCACCCATAATAAAACGATAACGAGTCTTCGGAAAATGATCCCTAGATGAACTATACTACGCCCGGTTTATCATACATATATAGTTAAAATCTAATATGTTGTTTCTAATTATATACGAGTTTTAAATACTAAATTTGAGAAGTTTTGCATCATAATTTAATAGATTTTAAGGACACACATTATTTTAAACATCAGCATCAACTTTCTGGTGCTCTAAAACAAATCTGTGTAAATTCTTTGCCGTACATGATCCATTTCGTAAATGTATAGTTGTAAACTAATATTTGATACTTTGAAAACAAGTGTTCATTGACAGTTGTTTGATTTATAGCAATGCAAACATAGAAAACTTAAATCAGAGCATCTGTACATCTAATATTTATGTATGATGGAAAATATATTATTTTTACAAACCAAATATATTACCACATTCTCCGTAACCCGGTTTTATTATTAATTTTAAAGTAATTGCTTCCTAGCAGTGACTATTGTTTAAATATGTCAAAATTGTTATTAAAGTATTGTTTTTGTTTGATGCATAGGCAAGATGATGTATAAAAATATATATTTTTTTTCTTAAATTTATATTTAAAGTTATTCACTAAACCAGGTGTCGGCAACCTATGACCCGCGGGTCACCAAGTGACCCATTTGATAATTTCAAGTGATCCACTGGAGTCCCGCAAATCTCCTGTCATCTATATTTATTATTTATTTTGATTTACAAAAAGTATAACACAAGAATATAAATTTTAAAACATAAACATGAAACATATTAAGGTTGATCTCACAAATTTAGCATCAGGGTTGATAACAAAGAGAACGATTATAAATAAAGTTCATAAATTAATGATCAATTATATTTATTTTTATAATACACAGAATTATAATTTCGTTTTTATAATGAATGGAATTATAATTTTGTTTTATATATTTAAAGTTTAAAAGTATGTTGTTATTATTTTCTCAGTAAAATTTATTTTGTTATACCTACACTAGAAGACAGTTTTAAAATAAAAATACTCGCTGACCCGCAACTTCTTCTAAATAGTCATATTTTGGTTGTTTTTGACCCGCAGATAGAAAAGGTTGCTGACGCCTGCGCTAAACGCTATTACCGTAGAATTTAAGATTGTACCATTATATTCAATTTTAATTAGCAAAAGTTGCTGAAAAATTATATTCAATGTATTTTTCAAGAAAAACTGTTAAAAGCTTGTATAAGAGATACCGGGTTCGATTCCAACAGACGCCAAATATTTCCAATTTTAAATGGCACAAAAGTGACCCCTGTGGTGCACTCTCCACACCAGCTGTGTGCCCGTGAGGTGACGCCTGGTAAGCGCCCACACGGTAAAATATATCGTCATCATTACCGACGTCTACATGTGTTGTAGATACTGGCACACCCAGAAATGGGTAATATGCCGTGATGATACGAGGGGAGTTTTTTATGTTATCTACCTAGCTATGAAAACAACGAGTTAGAGAACAAGTAAAATTTTATTTTTTAACGTAAGAACTGTTAACACTAACACACTTATTCCAACGTTTTTCTAATAAAGCTACGCCTGCAAAAAAAAAATATTTTGGTAATTCTGCAAAATACTACTCCACTGCGTTTTCCAAGTCATCATTCCATAAAAAGCGACTCTCTCTCAAATGTTTTTTGAGAGAAATAATAGTCGGACATGGTCAGGGCTGTAAGGTGGATGTTGTAATTCGTCAAAGCCGCATTCATTGACTACTGCTTGAACAATTCGTGCTTTATGCACCCTGCAGTTGTTGTGCAGAAGCAGCATTTTCTGAGCATAATTGTGGGGTCTTTTTTTCGCGTATAGCCGGTTTCAAGTTCTTAATTGTATCTCTGTAGACATGAAAATGTCACAGTAACTTAACATAAGAAAATTGTCACGATAGCATATTGTTTTCATAGCTAGGTAGATAACATAAAAAACTCCCCTCGTATATTTATTTATTTATAAGTGATACTTTCGGTTATTCGATATATACTAAAAAGTAATGAGCTCTTCAAGTGGAATAAGATACCCTTTTGAATCCTTCCAGTACAAATACTACATCATTCGAATATTGAAACATTCACTCTGTAGATAATATTTCATATTTTATTCATATCTGGCATTTCTATCAGCAAAACATTTCTCGAACGGTACCATTGCGACTGGTACAGCGTTTGAATTAATACCAAACATAACTTCCGATGTTGATGACTCGTTCGGGAGCATAATTCCAGTGGAGCGAACGCTCGGGCTCCGTCATCATCGTTCCTGCGCCCAGGGCTCGCAAGTGGCCTGCTTGGACCGTTAATTCCGATGAGTAACTCCAATTACTGTCGCCGGACACCGGCTTTGTTGTACTGGGAATTAGTAATCACGGTAATTTCGGTGCAGATAAACATTGTAAACCGCTGGCCGCGAGCGCTGGAGACCAGGTGGCTTCGCGGGTGTATATACGAGTGTTGGTCAGCCGACCGTAAGTTTTGGTATTCGCCGTTATGACGGAAGCAGCGCAGCAGATGAGGCGCAAAGTATGTTCGCTTCACGCGTATTTGCGCTCGGAATTCTTACATGGTGCCGAACTGTTGTGTAAGAGTTGAATGCTCGATGAAATTACACTAAATTACTGCAGAGGTTTGGCAGTTAATATAAATGTTCACAAAGATTAAATATTGTAAATAACTGCTACCGAAAAGTAAAGTGAACTTTAAAAGTCAGCTGTAGTCTACATCATTTCCACTTCTTGTATTTCACAAAGCGTCACTTGTAATTCAGAATAATCAATTTAATTTCAGAAAGCGTCAAATGTAATTCAGAAATAAATATTTGTCTCTTAAGAGTGCATAAAATTATGCATTGTTAACATAGAAGTCAAACGGATTTCTCGGGGAAAATGATGCTTTCCCGCAGTAGCGTAACTAAGGGCGGGTTAGGTGGTTGCGCTCACCCCCCTGTGAAGATTTTCAAGATATAGGCGCCTTTTTCAATAATTTAATTAAAATCATTAATATTTTTTTTTAATTTGATCTCATAAATAAAAAAAAATTAATACAATCTGCAATCCTTTTCATCCTAATATTTTTAATATTTTAATACACCTATTAATTTTAACATAAATATATTAAATAGTAAGTTTAATTAGTTTTATTTGTTGAATACTATTTTCTTTTTCACATCGCCACATTGACAACACACAAGTTGTAAATGCAGGCGTCTGGCGTGTTTTCTATGCTACTGTCTACTGTGCACTATCTTCTGTGCTGTTTTATTAAGTTCAAAATATTATTTTAATAATAAATAAATAAATAAATCTATCATCAGGGCATATTACCCATTACTGGGTGTACCAGTATCTACTACAGATGTAGATATCGGTAATGATGACGATATATTTTACCGTGTGGGCGCTTACCAGGCGTTACCTCACGGGCACTTATAGCACTTTTGTGCGATTAAAAGTCTGCATTGACCGGGATCGAATCCGGGTCACCAGATTGGCAACCAGACATTATACGCACACGGCCACGCGACCCCATATTTTAATAATGAGTTCAATTAAGAAAAAGATCTCCGGATGGCAGAAAAAAAAAGCAAATGCATTAAAAGAGAGTACAAATGGTGTTCTTAAAATAAATATTTTTTTTTTACCAGTAATAATTCAGACAATTCGGAAGTTTGTAAAAGAGTAACGAGTAACCCTGGTTTTGGATGAATTTAAGAAACTCAAACTCGTAGGTTAAACTTTTAATTATACAACAATTTTATTTTTATTACCAAGGTTATATAACTGTTGTTGGTTTTTTTTTATATTTTACTTTAAATAAATTACGAATTTATTATAGCGCCTGTGGATTTTCCTAGTTACGCCACTGCTTTCCCGTATACTGGAATTAAGAAAAGAATTGCTTCGTTTTTTTTACTTCCTTGTACGAAGTACAGGAAGTATTGTAATCGCGAAAAATTTCGGTTTCCAGATTTCAACGGAAATATCCATTTTGATCATCCCTGAATCCATTTTGACTAATTTCGGCGTGACGTCTGTACGTACGTATCTCGCATAACTGAAAAACGGGAAGCCGTAGAAAGTTAAAATTTTGTATTTAGGACTGTTATAACATCTAGTTGTGTACCTCCCTTTTTGGTCGTTACATAACTTTCAGAAGTGGTACTTTACTTGATGCCTATAATAGATTTTAATGAAAAACTATATTAAAATATAATCCAAAACTTTTCAAATTTGGTATATAAGATTTTTATGTCAATGGAAATAACGTAATAGATTTTAGTTAAAATGGTCTACCCGGAAGTAGTACTTTACTTGAAGCTTATAATAGATTTTAATGAAAAACTATATTAAAATATAATCCAAAACTTTTCAAATTTGGTGTATAATACTTTTATATCAATGGGAATAACATAATAGATTTTGGTTAAAATAGTCTAACCGGAAGTGATACTTTACTTGAAGCTGTTATCAGTTTTTCTTGAAAAAAATGGTGTTATTTTGAGTCTAAAAATATATGCTTGTTTTAGAAAATTGAATTCTGCGTCGAAAACATCAAGTATGATTAAATTAGCTCTTCGTAAAAGCGAGATTTGTAAATTTAAAAATGATGTACTTTTTGGTTTCTGTAATTAAGTTTGCTATGAATTAAGACAAAAAATTTAAAAAAAAAATAATTTAATGTCAATGTCAAATTATGTCAAATACGTGCAATTTTATAATTGGGTATAGATTAACAGGCGTACAAGGAAGTCATGTGTTGTCCACATCAGATATTTTTGATTTGTTTTTATAATTCGTCTGCAACATACATTACAGGGTGTATCAAAGCTCTTGTAACAAAAAAGAATAGCGTATCCCTGAGCTCATTTTGAGCAAAGAATGTTATATGGAGGTATGTCCGGAAACTTTTCGTTACAGAGTTACAGGCCTTTCAAAGTGCACCTCATCAAGACCATTTTTATTAATAACTTTTTATAGTATTTGCACTAAAATTTTGAAACAGTATGAGAATACTACAGTACAATTTTTGAAAGAAGTCCGATCAAGGCCATCTACGAATTGTATCTATGAATTAAGATTTTGTGCTGTCAAATTTAGTAGTGTTTTTAACTTAGTTTTTATGAGGGTATATAATATCTTGTGTACCTCATAAAAACTATGTAAACGACATTACTAAATTTGACAGCATAAAATCTTAATTCATAGATACAATAGGGTAGTTGCGAAAAAAATAAATGTTATTTGTTCCTATTAATTATGAAATATAAACTAATTCTAAACATATTAATGTAAAAATTATTAGAAAATATAAAACTTATCATTCATAATTTCCGTAAATAAAGTTCGCGGTGGAATTCTTGTGACGTAGAATTTTAATAATTATATAGTTCGACCAAGTCTGTATGACTCATACAAGCTTATTAGAATACCACGACAAAGCGAAAATGTTGAATTATATTTAATTGTATCATACAAATATTTACAGTATAATTCTAAAAGAAAAATAACAGATACAAAAGTATTATTTAATAGTACGTATATTTTATAATTATATTTACTTGAATACCAGATATTTAATTCTAATATAGACAACTTCATAATTTCGCCACCAGGTGGCTGCACACTCCAGTGAATATACATGTCATTTTTAGTGACACAACCTATGTTTTACGTGTTAAAATCATATTTTATTTTTCTTTTCTATATCAGCAGATTTAAAACAAGGTAATGAAACTAATGAATTTGTGTGAAAATGAATAATTTCTTTTGAAATAGTGCTTCTCTCAAACATATAAATCGTTTCAAATAAAAATGGTAGTATTGTGTACAGAGTGTACAACCGAGAGTGTACCGCTAGGCAAGAAAGACTGTGATTGGTATTAATAAAACACGTCACCACGGAAAAAATTGAAATAAGAATTTTGTTTTGA
The DNA here is from genome assembly GCA_943142095.1 of Ophonus ardosiacus. Classification (NCBI taxonomy): domain Eukaryota; kingdom Metazoa; phylum Arthropoda; class Insecta; order Coleoptera; family Carabidae; genus Ophonus; species Ophonus ardosiacus. Next base: position 7,063,984 of record OW964825.1, on the reverse strand, counting down.
AAAATATACAGTTCTCAGACATAAAATATGTATTAAAGCGAATAATTTGAACAATTCTGTCAGAAAAAAAAAAAAATTGGAAAATGCGCAACTACCCTATTCGTAGATAGCCTTGATCGGACTTCTTTCAAAAATTGTACTGTACTTATTTAGATGCATATTTATTATTTATACTTTCTTTTGTTTCTGTATGAGACATGAAGATTTTTTAATTGTTATTTTTTGATTTTTTTGATATACTAACATTTTTTTATTTTTACCTATAAAATATTACATGTATTACAAAAAGGTACTAAATTAGCGTTTTAGACACTTAAAAAATCAATCTCTTTTTGTTTTAAAATTGATCTAGGTTGATTCATATTCTTGCAGAGGATATCTTTTGTGTGGAGGGCTGAAGAACAAGTAGTCAATCCGTGTCATCACTAATGACTAGATCCCGAATGGAGATAGTTGTAAGTATTTGGGACATGCATGTAGTGTTGTGCTACACGCAGCGCTGCCATGCTGCTTTTATCTCAGCGGAGATCAATGCTTGATGCCCGATGCTGCTTACTGCTTGTGCTTGTGCTTGTTGCAGTAATGCACCAGCTCCAACTGCATAATATACTTCCTATTTGCACCTGTTGTGTTTCTCCCACAGATTGTTATGTTTAACTCACAGCTGACTACAACATCAACAACAATATCAAGTAACAACAAGTAGAAACTTAAGAAGACACTAAATTAGAATATATTTTTTCATAAAGCTTCATACTAGATTCCTACGGTTCATTCCAGCTTAATATAAATAGAGATGCATTCGAGCCGGGCCGGGCCGGGCTTTGAGGTTTGGATCGACTCGGCCCGAAAATAAAAATTACCGGCCCGATTCGAAGATCGACTCGACAAAAAAATTAGCTAGCCCGGCTTGAAAATTGACTCGAAATCGGGCGGGCTTCGGGCCGGGCCGGGCCAAAGCGGTCGAAATTATCGTAACACCCACACATGTCCACCCAGGCACACAGACATCATCGTACAAATAGTAAATTTGTATTGTAGGGACCCCAAAACATGTTTGTTCATTAAAAACTTACAATCGAATTTTTTGACCAAAGACAATAGGTACCTTCCTTACCTAAAGGTGACGGAAAGTAAAAATGTATTCAGAATTCGAAAAAATATCTTGATTGAAAATTTGGCATGAATCTGACAAAAAAAGTATGTGATTGAGGCTTAAGAAAAAGACAAATTCGTCCGCAGTCTGGTTTTAAAAAGATTAATAATTACAAAGGCGAGCAAGACCGTTAAACTTGTAGCAAACACAAAGTAAATTGTAGTACACGAAAAATCTTCCGAGAAACAGTAATGGCGTATTTGGAACAAAAAAAGTATTTGGTTAGGTCGTAATGGTGTAATGGTTCAGAGCCGGCAGAGCAATGTGTCATGGCCTTCGGACGTGAGCGCGAAACGACGACGTGAAACATGATTTAGGAGGCTGGGCTGGAAGCCGCTTTGCGCTAACAGGAAATCGTCCACTTGCTGCTGCTCCAACCAAGACAAATCAAAACTGCTACTTCCGACAAATATATTTCACAATTTTATTTCTCACGGAATTCTAAACCCTTGCGCAAATACCATTGCTTTTGACCATTTAAGAATTTGATATTACGAAGTTGGGTTGAAATATTCGCGTCTAACACGGAAGAATTTATTAAAATTTTACGAGGGCTCTACAGTATTTATTGTCCCTAACATAGTAGGCTTTGCAATATTGTCTTCATAACAACAGCAATTGTTTATTGTTTATCTGTTAAACGAAGAGCCAAATTTGATTATTCTAGTGTTAATAATTTACAAGGCTTCATAAGATGCCAGCAAGATGGATCCCCCAAAAATTGGCGCCCGAACATAAGCGAGAGAGAGTCACCTCCTCAGAAGCCAATTTGGCGTTGTTTAATCAAAATCCAAACAGCTTTTTGGCTCGCTTTGCTACAGTTGATGAAACGTGGATTTACTACTTCGAACACGAGTCGAAATTTCAAAGTATGAAATGGCGACATCGAGGATCTTCTCTACCTCACAAATTTAGGGTCCAGTTAGATTATGGCTACTGCAGAAATCGGGCCGGGCTTCAGGTCGAGCCGGGCCGGGCCTAAGGTGTCAAATTTTAAAAAAACCTCTACATCCTTATAACGTTCCACATTAGTTAACAGAAATAATTAAAAAAAGACACTTCTAGTGTAAGTTTGTTATAAAAATTACAGACCTATCCGTATTTGACACTTTGTTTACCAAAGGCGTTCGAAAATTGAAACACCATTTTCACAAATCTTATACACTTTAATATGTTCCTCTGCTCTTATGTATGAATACGTTTGTGAATGTGGCTGAGGTGAAAGAAGTGTGCATGGATAGGAATGTGTGGCGACGGATGATTGTTGCGTAACTATTATTGTGGTCCGGATGCGGTTACTCGCTATCGAAAATCGGTCACTTTAATATGTTCTTATGTATGAACGCTATGATGATTGTGGACAAGGAGAAAGAAGAATGTTGTTAAAGAGTGAAGTGAGTCAGCTGAGCTCTTACTCTTATCCCTTTTCTTATTGTTACTATTGTTTTCGGGTTTTTGCTAACCCGCTAAGTGTATGTATGTATATATACAAAAAATATCATTCAAATAATGATTTTTATCTAACTTTGTTTGTGCTCAAAAATAAGACAAGAAATCATTAATAATAATAATAATAATAATATTTTATTTACCAAATAACAATTACATGTATGGTACGTCAAATATGCTAGTACATAATATAAAATATTAAAATATTCGAATATTCGTCAGACATTATGATAGGAACAAAAATCACTTTTATTTAAGTTTACGAGTATTAACAATAGTAATAATAATAACATCACAATAGCATTATTATGCTTTAGTGAATAACCTTGAATTCTTGAAGTAAAATAACATTTTTATTTGTTAAGATGTGAAGTATGATGTTATTAAATCATTTTGATCCTTTTTAACTCTATACATTTTCATCAAAATATTAAGGAAACTGTGCATTTGATAGAACAATAGGATTTTTCGGGCCGGCCCGAAAAGCTAGGATTTTCGGGCCGAGCCAAAATTAAAAGTCCGACTCGCCTCAACTTTTGCAAATGATTAGCCCGATTCGGCCCGATAAAATAAATCTTCGGCCCGGCTCGATGATCGACTCGAAATCGAGATGGGCTGGGCCGGACCAAAGCTCGAAATCGAGTGCATCACTAGTTCCGATCCTCGTCCCGATCTTATAAAATTATTCGTATTGGTCCGCAAAATATTCCATTACGGCTGCTACATCTTCTACAGTGGACGAAAATTGCTGATTAAAATGTTGCACAAAATCTGAATTTTAGAAAACTTGTTATTTTGTACGTACGTTATTAGAGATGTAACGTTAGCGTTGACGGAATCTTCTCGTACGTCACGTCATGCAAAAACCTAAAAAGACGTTATTTGTCTTCAAGACGTCTACAGTAACGACAAATTTTAAGTGAATAATCGGGTCTATTCTGTAAAATTAGCGTGTACGTTAAGCTCGAAGGTCACCGTTAAAATTTTAACGGATTCTTTAATTTTGAATTTTCTATTCAGTAAGCAGATATACGTTAATATTTTAAAGAAATCGTTAATTCAACAACGCTAAAATCACGAAATTTAACGTCATCTTGATACATACTGTTAAAATTTTAAAGCAAAGTTAATATTGAAAATTGCTTGCAAATGTAGTTATAAGTATTCTTCTATTGGAAGAAATTGAGAGATTGAATGAAAAATAAGAATATTAATAAATTTATTTGAATTAACTATTACTTATAATAATAATATCCTTCATTTAGACTCCCCAGAATTACAATTTTAAATAAATCTAAATGTTTAATAAAGTTAAATATGTATATGTGTGTACACAATATTTACAATTAGCTAATTTAATGAAGGGATAGGTTTCTACATCCAATGTTGAACGAAGGCCTCCTTCATATTCTTCCTTATATGTATATGAATAAATAATGATTAATGAATGGTTTTACTTGTAAGTTTATGACACATAGGTACACACTAATAATTTTAAATTGTATCCAAAATACATTTTATCATTTTTGGCTCTTACGCAAGACTTTATTTTCGAAATCTTCGCAATACAAGTAATCTATCCCATTTGCCCGATTATGAATTTATCAGAAGTTCTAGTTTATCAAAGTACTGTGTTTTAGATGTAATTACTGCTCCTACACACTATCACTATATGAGGAATCCAATAAGAACCACTGCAATACCTACCACTACGGGTACGGGTAATAATATTTTAATAAATTCATAATTAATATTACATTAACTAATTACTAGTTATTAACTACTTGTATATCTTTTGGATTTAATATTCCAGCAAACAGAATTTTGTTTTCTTAAGAATTCACTTTGCTTTGTTTGTTGCCCATGGACCTCTTTTCTTTGATTCTGCAAATAAATTATTATTGAAAATATTGCAAATACTTATTTGAATATATGTAATTACCAATGTCGGACATTATATTTATAAATAGTTATAATTATTCACCAATGTAGTAAACTTTTCACACTTGACAGGCGATTAAATTAAGTTAGGACATACGTTTTCCAGTTTAATTTCGTCATGTGGAACTCACTTCACATCATTCATTAGCGCATACGCTAAAAAGTTAAATATTAACGGAATTTTTAACCAGTGCTTTAGTGAATAACATTTTTATGAAATACCGTTAATACTGACGCTAATATTTACTTTTTAGCGGTGCATATTTGTACGCTAAAAATTAACGTACTTTTTAGTGAATAGACCTGAATGTATGTTAATTTCAACAGTACGTCTTGCTAAAACTATCTACTAATGACAAAAAATAATTATGCGCCAACCTCAGACTACATCCCTCTCTTTTTAATCCACTGTCGTATTATTATCGTTGTGTTGGAAGATACGCGTGTAAGCGAAGCCTATTGTGAAAGGGCCTGTAGAATGCCGTCTCCTCCCGCACTGCGTTTGCCTGAAGCGGTCAGCGGTTATGGCCGTAATTAATATTCCCGTCTTGGCTGACTTTAAATTTTAGACGAAATATGTTTTGTTAATTGCACCGTCAGTCAAGGCAGCAGCGGCAGTTAAGGCCAGGATGAAAATCCTCACTTTATGATCCCAAGACGGTAGTTAATTATATGTCCGTGCGTGCGTGTTAATGGAGGATACTGGCCAAGGCGAAGGCTACGCCACCGCGCCAATATTTAAATATCGCCGTAATTAATTAACAGCGCACGGTGGATGAAGCCCGGGGCTATATCAGTGTGAAAGTGGTTTAAACCCGAGTGAGATGTTCGTGTGAAAAGGCCAGTGCCATCTACAGGCTACTGTTGCCTTATTCCTTATTGTGTTGGCTACTTGGCTTTGCTTGTGGTTTCACTTTTGATTTATTGGTTTTCTATACATCACACACAGCTTATCAATATATCAGTTAGAAAACTTTGATACAATGCCACGGAAGAAAACATTTTCTATTAACCAACTTTTGTTTTCTACATCTTGGGTTTTCTTTTCTTTAAAAGAATTCCATCTTTGTATTTTGTTTTCTTTTATCTTCGTGATTCTATTATCTTCTTGCAGAGCATAGGACGCTCATATATTTCACCTGCTCCAATAATACGTAAAACAAGAATGAAATTAAGGAAACTAAAATAAAAAGTTTGCTATTTTCAATTTTCTAGTTTAATTTTATAATACTTTAGTTTTGACAGAAGTTAAAACTTAACCTATAAAAATGTACGTTCTTCAGGGAAAAATGACAAAATATTGATTACATTTGTACAATAATTTAAACTACGCTAATCCGAACAAAATTAAAAAACGTTACATTCTATACCTTGTAATCCGGATCGAGATACCCCATATCAGCAAAGAGCTCATTGCCCTGTGACATCCTTAAGCCTGTCATCCAGTGGTTTGATGTTATTTACCTCCCGCTGCCCTAGGTAAAGGAGTTATAGGGATCGTGCTAAAAATCGCATATAGAGATTTTAGTGAATAAGCACGCGTGTGTGTGTGTGTGTGTGTGTGTGTGTGTGTGTGTGTGTATGTGGATCGTGTGGACACGATTACTGAAATACAATCATGCAGAAAATTTTTAAATTTTGGATTCTATATTAATGTGGGAAGAGCTCATCAGTTTTTAGTGTATATCGGATAACCGGAAGTATTACTTATACAAACTTTTTACAGTTTTTCTTGGAATAAATACATTAAATATAATTTTTCAGCTACTTTTACTAATAAAAATTAAATATAATGGTACAATCTTCAATTTTACGATAATTTAGTAAATAACTTTAAATATGAATTTATAAAATAATTTATTTTTATACATCATCTTCTCTATGTGTCAATCAAAAACAATACTTTAAAAATAATGTGATATATTTAAACAGATGTCACTGTCACGAAGCAATTACATTAAAATTAATAATGAAACCGTGTTAAGGAGAACATAGTAGTAATATATTTATTTTCAAGGAAATTAAAGTTTGAAAAAATAATATTTTCCATCATACATAAATACTATATGTACTATTGATTTGCTTCAATGCCTTCCAGGCTACGACTCTGAAAAATCTTTGTGTAGAGATACGAGTACAATTTTGAATTTTTGTTAAGTTTTTCTATTAGTTTTGTCAATATTTTGACTAATATTCATTTACATTTATAAAATGTAAATGCACACCGAACTGGGGGCTTACATTAAATTTAAATGTTTTAGCGTCTATTACGCCTTTGCTTATTTACTTCGGTATTACTCCAATAATCCGGATTTTTCATTACTTCAGATTGAGTTAGTTCCAATTGATTCAGATTAGCGGAGTTTTACTGTATACAAATATTTCATTTTCACCTATAAGTTCGTTTTACGAAATGTCAAACATAAAATTCTCAATTTCAATTTACTAAACAAACGACAACATTTTAATTTAGTTTCTTAATTTAATTTTATAATTTACATAAGAATCATATTCATCCTTTATCGGTGAGTCAATACCTGTTCGACAGATACATTTCTTGACACAAAACTGAAATTTAATGTTTCGTCTTGGGCGAAATGTCACCCGGTAGGTGGACGGCGCGTCATAACTCTTGACTCTTGGTGGGCCCCGCGGAGCAGGGGGCACAGTGGCGCTGCGAAGACATTCCTCCGCAACCTGTCCGAGCGCAGGGCTCCCGCTCCTCGCTTCGAGGCTTTTACTGCCGGCTCCGGTTTTTGTGGGCGGCCCCTGCCCAAACCCCCGCGCCATGGACGGCGGGGAAAAAATTCACCGGGGGCTATTGTCGCAAATTGTTCACTGGTAGCATGAATTATTGCTAATTATTCTGACATCAATTCTGGTTCCATTTGGGTAATAACAGGTTGGAAATATTGAGGAATTTTCTTGCACAGATTATATATTCTTGAAAGGTAATGCCGAAGTGCCCGACACTATACATAATCCCCATCAGACGAAATAAATAAGTACATATTAAATGAATAAATTGAATACGCCTTTTAATTTTTTCGCTAGTACGATGACTTATGTATTTCAGACATTTTCATACCCTACTGTTGGTTCTATATTGTCGCAAGACTAGAAAAAATCTGACGTGGCCAACCCTATACCTCCCGCTATTTAATTTTTATTAATTTAAATACATACCTATACATATATACTACTTCTGCAAACTATAATAAGTTCCTTTGCATATTTATATATAACTATTGCTTTATTTTTTTCGCTTTAAAATATCACTATTATTAATTTGAAATGATTAGTTTTTTGACAGTGATATTTCACTGTCAGTTACATAATTTAAAATATCAATAATGACAAAATGCGAAAAAATGATATTTACTGGTCTTTTTGAAGTTTTTGAACCGTTATGAGCTTCAAGTAAAATGCCATTTTCGGTTATCTAATTTACACCAAAATATAATGGTTTCTTTCCATATATTAGAATAGGGTCGAAATACAATGTTCCAAAATTTTTCGATTGATAGTATTAGAGTTATAAGCGATAAGAGGATACACATACATACACGCATGCACGCACGCGCGCGCACACACACACACACACACACACACACACACAACACACACACACACACACACACACACACACACACACACACACACACACACACACACACACACACACACGGACATCATCGTGAATATGTTAATACTTGATTCTAGGGACCTTAAAACGTAGACATTTACTAAAATCTCGATATGCGATTTTTAGCACGATTCCTATACCTCCGTTACGGTAGCGGGAGGTAAAAATTGTACATTAATAGTAGGTTGATTCCAGAAAAATTGATGGCAAGAAAATTGATCGCGGAAAATTTATCGCCAATAATTGGTAGCGAAGAAAATTGATTGCAAACTAAATATAGGTAGATCGTATGAAAATTAGCCTTAAGAAAATTTGTTGCATGTAAAATTAATAGCAATACAAAATATGTAAAATATTTTATATTGCCCATAAGATTAAATTTATTTTTTTAATATACAAGGTGATTCATCGGTCTGTTCTACGTTTTACTCTTTTATTTAAATAACAGAGAGTAAAACTCTTCAAATAAAATTTTTTGATATATTATTGTCTGTTTGCATACCTAGTATATACATTTGTGTACAGGATGCTCCACTTAATTTGAAAAGCTTTACTGTCTTAAGGGCCATTTTCATAATAAACTTTATCTTCACTTTAACACTTTAAATTAAAATTAAAGTTGTGTTCCTTTTCATAATACAACTTTAAGACTTTAGCGAGCAATTTAGCATTACTTCAAATGAAAGATAAAGACTTTAAGTAAGTTTAATTAAAGTCTTAAAGTGAGCTGGATTATGAAAACGGCCCTAAAATAACAGACAAATGAATCACCTTTAAGTATACGAGTATGTCGTAGCGAAGATAGATTCTAAAATTAGTCTATTTATAAAAGGCCTACTCGTTTTTCAAATGAGTACGCGAATTGTAATTGAACAATTTTGCCTGCAATTTTTTTAAACATGCCTTTACATAACCCAACGCAAGAAACTTACGCATTTAAAACTCTGACCAAGATTTTATAGTTTGCATTCTAATACCTAGCGATTAATTTTCCTTATAATCAATAATTTATTGACTAGTAAATTTATATGCGAGAAATTTTCTAGCGATGAATTTTGTTAGAGCCCAATTTACATGCTTGCCTGAAAAAACCAAGCAATAAAGGAGGTATAGCCGGGAAATTTTATGCCAATCACAGCTACTCTCTTGTATTTTGATAATTGACGTCACACAACACTCATCCCCCCTCCAGTACTACATGACTTTTCCACGTATTGTCCTAATCCGATTTGACATTTGCTCGTTTTATTTTGTCGTGATGTTTGACGTTCAAAAACAAAATAATACCGAAACACAAAATTATCCACACATTTTAATACTGTTTAAATTCTATCTAAGAGATCATGATAATATATGACTATCTCTCTCTCTCTCTCTCTCTCTCTCTCTCTCTCTCTCTCTCTCTCTCTCTCTTGAGTTTGTTGTCTTTATCTAAAGAGGTTACTTTACTTCAGAAATCAGTAGATGGCAAATAATAAAATTCTAAAATCAGCTAGGCATAAAACGATTAAACACGCCTAGACTATGAACCTACAAAGAAAATTGCGTTGGTTTGGATAGGGTAATCAATAACATAATATCAAGAGTCAATTAATTTTCGATTTGTACGGGCGCCATTTTTGAAACATCCTAAGAAATTATGAAGCCTCATTTATCATCCTAATATCTAAATCCTAAATTTATATACACTAAATCTAGTGATTATTTAGGATTTTAGGAATTAGATTTTAGGGTTTTACAGGAGCACACCATGCCATGAAGTTGACGCGCACTAGTTAAACAAATCATATTCGTTGCTATAATTTATACAAAACGTCAAATTTAGCGTCAAAAAATAGCTTCTATTTTAGGAAATGTAATATTAACATTTAATCTCAAGCATTAAATTGAATCGAATTGTATAATTCATTTTTGTTGTTCTAAAGTGTTGCCATACAAACCAATGGATATCATTAGTGTGCCATTCGGAGTTGTATTTATGTGAAGAAGACCTAAATCTTTTATTCTAAACGGGTAGATTCACTATCTATATATATTTCTATATTGAATTCATCAAGACGATCGGGGAAATTTTATTCGCCTGTACAGACTAAACGGTAAGAGCGATTTTAATGAAAATTTTTCCAAGATGTAGAGAATAATTCAACTTGATTTCCTGGTAATAGGTCATTTTTCTGTACGGTGCATAGTTTTTGTGTAAAAAATTTTTAAAGGTCGTATTTTAGCTTTTTGAAACAATTTGAAATCAAAAATTTAGTCTTCTTTGAAAAATTTAAGACGAAGAACGTTTCTTTGACATGTCAATCAAAACATTTAAATGGCATTATTTATAAAATAAGGACATTTTGAAAAAATTTAAATTCATAAATACACATTATGGCAATGGGCGGTTATTCCATAGTAGTTTAAAAGACCTAAAACATTATATTTAAAAATTAAATTTTTTGAAGGTTCATTTCCGTGATTCATGTACATTTCCAAAGTGTTGCCAAACATCCCATAAATAACTAAGTAAAAAACAAATATTCCAATGTCAGGAATTTCAAAGCCCCATCGTCTTTTGTTTTTTTGTTTAAAGTTGTCAGAACCAAGTCGTGTTTGGTATCAAATGAAAGGTAACATCAAGGGCTGTCATGCAGAAATATCAAAAATTTGACAGCTCGATCGGCTTTTGTTTTTTGCTTAAAGTTGTCAGAACCATGTCGTGTTTGGTATCAAATCAAAGGTAACGTCAAGGGCTGTCATGCAGAAATGTCAAAAATTTGACAGCTCGATCGGCATTTGTTTTTTGTTTAAAGTTGTTAGAACCATGTCGTGTTTGATATCAAATGAGAGGGTTCGTCAAGGGCTGCTATGCAGAAATGTCAAAAATTTGACAGCTCCATCGGCTTTTGTTTTTTGCTATAAAGTTGTCAGAACCATATCGTGTTTGGTATCAAATGAAAGGTAACGTCACGGGCTGTCATGCAAAAATGTCAAAAATTTGACAGCTCGATCGGCTTTTGTTTTTTGCTTAAAGTTGTCAGAACCATGTCGTGTTTGGTATCAAATGAGAGTGTTCGTCAAGGGCTGCCATGCAGAAATGTCAAAAATTTGACAGCTCGATTAGATTTTGTTTTTTGCTTAAAGTTGTCAGAACTATGTCGTGTTTGGTATCAAATGAGAGGTATCGACAAGGGCTGCCATGCAGAAATGTAAATAAATTGACAGCTCGATCGGCTTTTGTTTTTTGCTTAAAGTTGTCAGAACCATGTCGTGTTTGGTATCAAATGAGAGTGTTCGTGTTTGGTATCAAATGAGAGTGTTCGTCAAGGGCTGCCATGCAGAAATGTCAAAAATTTGACAGCTCGATTGGCTTTTGTTTTTTCCTTAAAGTTGTCAGAATTATGTCGTGTTTGGTATCAAATGAAAGGTAACGTCAAGAGCTGCCATGCAGAAATGTCAAAAATTTGACAGCTCGATTGGCTTTTGTTTTTTACTTTAAGTTGTCAGAAACATGTCGTGTTTGGTATCAAATGAAAGGTAACAATAAGGGCTGTCATGCAGAAATGTCAAAATTTTGACAGCTCGATCGGCTTTTGTTTTTTGTTTAAAGTTGTCAGAATTATGTCGTGTTTAGTATCAAATGAAAGGTAAGCAGGTTGAGTGGGCATTTTGGGTGGGCAGGTTGCGTGGGCAGTTTGAGTGGGCAGGTTGGGTGGGCAGGTTGCGTGGGCACTTTGGGTGGGCAGATTGCGTGGGCAGTTTGGGTGGACAGGTTGCGTGGGCTGTTTGGGTGGGCGGGAAAAAAATATTTTGAAAAACTCTTAGCGGTAGCACTTTGCATTTAAATTGTTCCTAGACGGATTGGACATACGTACAACTATTATAAAACACTATCGGCGGAGCCCTAGGGAATACTCGGCGTAGCCGAGTTTTCGCTAGTCCAAATACTAAATGCGAAAATGCGACTTCGGACACAGCCTAATTCAACGGATTCACAATTTTTCCCTTATTAATTGTTGTCCAGCAGACTGCCATTGCAGCAGCAATTCTTTTTTTAAATATGTTATATACATCATTTTCTCTATCTATATCCATACCGAAAAATTAAAAAATTATTATTAAATAGACTAACAGGTGACAGTTCAGGTTAGAAGTTTGCACACTTTTGTTTTTGTTCTAACGCTTGCTCTTAGTTCTTTCTTAAACATTAATACTTATACAAAGCTGGAAATGGTAGTAAACGTTGCTATATGATAAACATTTTTACGCATTGCGCTTACTTATTATTTATAGCTCTTACGCATTAGGACAATCGGTGAAAATGCGGCTTTTCTCTTACTGGTTTACCTTAAAAGCTTTACAGCTTCCATTGTATTAAAATTTGATTGTAAAGATAACAAGAAGTTTAACGAACAAAATGTAAAAAGTCTATAATCTTTACTGCCTAACATATTTCTTATCTGATTTAAATCAAGAATCCAGTTAGTTACATTGGTCCATATAGAACAATTCGACGCCCATATTCCGTTCGAATTCGAACGTTCGGTGATTTGAGGAAAGGGCAACTGTCGCCTTGGGTCGGACTCTCTCGCCTTGTTCTACCGCCGACGGACAAATTTATCGCTTCGGCCGCGCATAAGTTACGCGGTGCGGTGACAACAGACACTACTTTTCGTTCGCGCCCCTCCCACGCTCGCAGGAGCCGAGATTACGATTCTTTCTTCTTTCTCAGTTTGTTTCGTTCGGTTCGGTTCTCTTCTCGTTCTCGTTGTCTCATTAGCGGGCGTGTTACTGCATTCCTCAAATGGCTCATGAGACGCCGCTGACCGACACGGTCTCCTTCAATTCTTTCTCTCCCAGAAAGAATTGGACACTAGATTCTCAAAATGATACAAATAAAAATAAAAAGTTATCTCTATTTATATCTACAGACTGATCAAAAACTGATTCAGTTGGCAATAACATAAAATTACTTGAAATTGGCAACACTGATACAAAAATTGATTTCCTGTTGTTGATAGTGACATTTGAAAATTTAAATTTGAGTATATTTACCATTTTTTATTAAAATGGTTGTTGTTTCCCTTACCCACGTACTTTTATTTCTTACATTAGCCATAAGCAATAATCTAAAGCATTTCAATCACTTAAAATCCTAATAGCTGTCAGGTCCTTGCTCTGACATAACCTATTTGTATTTATTGTCAAAATGACATGTCAAGTAGTATTTCCGCTTTCACCTGGTGTTGTGTAAACTGTGGAATAAAAAGATCCCCAGAAATTCTGGGGATCTTGGCAGAATTGATTGCCAACTACATCATTTCTTTTTGATTACTCTGTATTTAAATATAGATTCTATCTTTAATAGCATACTCGAACGTTGCGCTTTATTCCCTCGCAAATTGTTATCATTCGTAATTTATTTTCGCCGTTTGGCATTAAAGGTACGATTTTATTGACAGGTATTATGCAACAAAGAACTTCTGTTTCTGCCGACTACAGATGAACAGATGATGACATTTATGGAGATAACATTCAATTGAAAATAATATTAAATATTATTTTACACAACCAACGAAAATAATTATGCACCTATTCAACACAGCAAAATGTTGATTCATTGCCTAGGCTAAATTCAAAGACTCGGCCTTGTGCCACAGCGGCAGTGAATCTGCTAATTTTTTGCCTTATTAAATAAATATTTATCTTTAAGAAGTATGAGTATTTTGTTAAGAGAAAATTTAAACTTACGATAAAAAAAATATTTTTTATTATACATGCATCATAATCGCTCTTTAAAACACGCAAATGCGTGCGTAAATCGACCATTAAAACACGCTAAATTTTTGAGTTAACTAGGTAACGAAAAATGACAATAATTATGAATAACAACTAAAACAATTAAAAAAATATATTGACTTGTTGACTTAACGTAAACAATACCAATATAATAATATATCATCACGGCATATTACCTATTTCTGGGTGTGCCAGTATCTACAACACATGTAGACATCGGTAATGATGACGATATATTTTACCGTGTGGGCTCTTACCAGGCGTCACCTCACGGGCACTCATAGCTGGTGTGGGGAGCGCACCACAGGGGTCACTTTTGTGACATTTAAAATTGGAAATATTTGGCGTCTGTCGGGATCGAACCCGGTTCCCCCAGGTTCGCGACCTGACACTCTGGCACGCGGCAACGGGACCCCATTTTCAATTTTAAATGGTTATAATGCATTTATAATAAAAAATAGCGTATGATACAGGTGTATAAGCTAGCCTTTAAAGCACACACGACAAGTTTAAAGCCACGACGCATAGCGGAGTGGCTTTAATGTCGTAGTGCTTGTATCATAATATACTATTTTGCACCAGTTTAAGACTTAAGTTGTTGTTTATTCCGAAATTTGACCTTAAACCGCTGCACCGCGAGAAAATGTCAAAATGTGAGACGCAAGTAGCACTTACATGTAAGATAAAAAAAAAAAAAATCGATGACATGTGTGTAGTTGTCATATCGGTAAGTCGCGGTAAATATGTCTTGTTTTGGGCTGTTACGGTATTGGAGTAGTAACGAATAAATTATAGCAAAGAAGAAAAAAATTGTTATGCGCGATTGTAGAAAGATTTTAAGATAATATTAAAAATAATAAAAAAAACAATATAGCGTTCATGTGCATTATTTAAAAAAGATAACACATGAGTAACATATTTTAGAAAAAGTAGTTATATTTCACAAACGTTTAAACGATAAAAAATATTTTTAATTTTTATGTTACTATGTGAACCTGTCTTTAACTTTTAGTCCTCCGATAAAACTTAGTATAGCACTTGTCGAATTGGGAAAGATCGAACTGTGTTTGGTATTCTTCTCTGTTGGACACCCGCGCAAACGGGACTTCGTATCCCTAAGTGCTAATTAGGTGAAAAAAGTCCTGCGTTTTTTACGGACAAGCCAAAGTGATTTGGTGAGAAGTTATGTTGGAATTATTCTTGTTTTTCTTTCCCCGTGTTAGTATTTGAGGATTTCGATGTACTGCTTTAAATCACGTATGTAAATATCAGCAAGTAGCAAATTTATAAATTTATTGCATATTTACCGGTCTTGGATGAAATATTTAATTCCACTTTTCAACGCTTAGACATACCAGTAATAGTTCTAACATTTGACATTTTACACGTGTTTGCAAATCTGTCTACGACCGAGCGAGTAAGTTATTCCTGCAATAGATAAAGCAAATGAGTAATTGAAAAACATTAGAGCTCAATTCACTGGAATATTTTACGCAAATATCTTTTATTCTCCATTTACTGTTACTGCAAATTTAACAAACATAATGTTGTAATATCGAACATTTCTAAAGTAGTTTTGGATTAGAATTCACGTTAGAATAAGCATGTTACACGTATTTGTCTTTCTAAAAATTGGATTCTCATAGAAACCTAATAATTTCAAAAAATTCAGAATTATGTTATTCGAAAATCATTTTTAATCACTGACATCGGTTAAATATTAACCCAAATCATCAAAATATCAATTGAAGCAGTTTTATTAAAGGGAACTTTGTCATTTTTACCATTTTTTATTTAACTTTTCTTATTTTTTATGGTCGAATCTCGTAATCTAATTTTCACCCATTTTTACATATGCAATCGACTTGAAACTTTACACACGTAGTCCGATTATAATACACTACTGCAATGACAAAATTGAATCGATTTGAAACTTGCACACTTACATAGTTCCGTTTTTTATATTTTAAGAAAAGCTAGAGTTTTTTGCACGCGTCTTTTATTAATATTACACTTCTAAGGAAGACGGATCCGTAAACATATGATTAGCAGAAAAAATGATAGACCGTCTTTCAAATATGTAGAAAGTATGTTAACTTGAAATAGCAATTACAGTGAAGAAATTAAGAACAGAACAGAATCGCCCAAGAAACGTAATCTTTAGTAAAATTCAGAATCTACTACTAGATTTGCAAAATACTTCATATTCTAGTCTATTCCGCGAAACCTTTCATTAAAGGGACACAAATCCACGTGGTTTCATATGTCGTGCTTGGTTCTGGAATATATACCTAATGCTATAGTGACTGTATATACTAGTGCTCGGAATACCAGTGGATCCAAAAGACCACCCGCCCACCCGTATTTCAGTGAATACGGGTCGGAACCGATCTACACCCATAAGACCCGTATTACCCATAAGAACCACAGACCCGTATTACCCGTAAGAACCAGAGACCCATATTACCCGTAAGAACCATATCACCCGTAAAATGTATTATTACATTGCTATTTGTTTACATAATCTTACCGTTGAAAAATAATTTTATTTAATTTAGTTAATTTATTTGATTAAACACTTCACATAATACAATAGTTTTATAAGTTAGTAATATATAAATATATAACGTTAAGGGCAATACGGTTCTTACGGGTAATATGGGTCTGTGGTTCTTATGGGTAATATGGGTCTGTGGTTCTTCTGGGTCTCACGGGTCTTATGGGTGAAGAATCGGCTCCGACCCGTATTCCATTTGGTCCGGGTGGGTGGGTATTTCCCATGTAACTAAATACCCAGTTCGAAGTCCTAGCCCTAGTATATACATAGTGTGGCCAATAGGGGGATCGATTTTGATTGGTCGGCGCAAGTTTGCCTAAATATGGCGGATATTATGCCGACAAAGTGACATTTTCAGATTTGTAATTATATTATATTTATATTTTAGATAGTGCAAATAATTAAATTACACGTGTATTTGTATATTTATAATAAAGTAATATATACATATTTTTTAACATCACATCTTTTTTAGGTTAACTGTCAAAATTACTAAAAATGTCTAATATTAAGGTATATATTTCAGATGCCTGGTTGCGTGGCGGTTGGTTGTGAAAACAGTTCTTCAAAAGGAATTAAAATGAAAATAAATATATTGTTTCCATTTAACATGCTCTTTCATTAATTGTTTATCGAATTTTGTTTAGTTATCACATCATATGAATTCAAATTTCCCGCGCATTTTGCCTAAATATGGCGGCGGTTGGCCACACTATGTATATACAGTCACTATACCTAATGCTATGTGAATTCCTGCACTGCATGGTATCACTGTTAAAATTAATATCACAATATCCTTATTTACTGTTTCGAGTTCATCATTTGCCACTGTAATTTTTATTTCCGGTTCTATTGAGGATGCAGTACTTTCGCTAAAAATGCATTTTACCGAAAATGTTATGATTATTTCTAAAACACAGTTTGGCTTAGAAAAAACTTTATATATTTTCTAACTCAAAACGATCCTATAGCAGTTTTCAAAATGATGTAAAACATGAGTGCGCGAAAAAAAGGAACCAAGTTATAACTACTTGAAACATAGATGTTTTTTGAAAGCTGATATTATCAGTCCTATGCAAAATTTCAAATTTCGTTTAGAGCATATTGTTCATTGGTTTTATGTTAATAACATATTAAAAATTTATACTCAAATTCCTAGAAATAGAGGATGAGGAGTTTCGCACGATAAACACTATTATCTAGAATTCTTATTAATTTGCACTCATAATTCAATACTACAGTTTTAGCTACGCGCTACCTACAATTTGTTACGCATCTCTACCTCAAATATACAATAGGGAACGTATCAACAATGTGTCTTCTGGACTGTGGTTGAATCATATGCATATTTTTGAGCGCACCAATTGCTTCGTTACTATAAGATCGTTTTAAGTTCCTTTTAATTTACATGCTTCACAGTTCAATAGCATAAAAATTTCCAGTAGTAATAATATTTCATCATATTTTATCTTGTTGCAATTACATCACTTCCCTCGAATCTTCAATCTCCTGATTGGATCTCCGATAGGTTATGTGACCCTGGTACCAATCCAAGCGTTTAGACATTTCCCAATGACTTCGTCAGTAAGGCAGGTTGCTTTACTGTTCAGCGCACTCCGACACTACCCGTCACGCTCGTTTATCCGCTAACTCTGTATGGTTTTCGCTAATGTATCTCGGCTTTTAATCATCTGATCATGTTCCTTGGATTTGCACAACTGATCACGCGACTTGAATGTTGGGTTTGAAAGGAGTGGTTTATACGTGGTTTTGATGATGGTTTGATCATTTTATTGATCAGTTTTAAAGTTTTTATTAATAATTCAGGAAGTGATGTACGAGCCCAAACTCATATTAGTTCGGCCGGTTCAAAACATAGATTTTAAACTTGCAAAAACTGAATATGTTATTTAAGTATTCCGCCATCGTTTTTCTTGGTAATACCAGCTTTAATTCTAGTAGGCATTGCACCTATCCCTAAGCTCTCCACATTTTCTTGTGAATATTGTCCCATACATATGTCTTGCAAGATAAATTTTACTGTACACTCTGAATTTTTACAACGTTGCTTTTTATTATGCCAAAAGTAAAGGGTCTCGTTAGAAGCTAAATCTGGACAAGATGATAACCCTTAAAAACCTATTATCACCCATTATTTGGTCCACAGTTTTTTAAAGTTTTAAGGCTACATTTAAAGTAGCCGAAAGAATTTTGTAGAAATTTCTAATCATTTGTGTAGATTTTATAATTTGTATTAGAGATGCACTCGATTTCGAGCTTTGGCCCGGCCCGGCCCGAAGCCCGCCTCGATTTTGAGTCGATCATCGAGCCGGGCCGAAGATATTTTTTATCGGCCTAATCATTTTCAAAAATCGAGGCGAGTCGGACTTTTGATTTTGGCCCGGCCCGAAAATTCGAGCTTTTCGGGCCAGCCCGAAAAATCTTATATTTCATTCAAATGCACAGTTTCCTTAATATTTTAATGAAAATAAATGAAGTTAAAAAGGATCAAAATGATTTAATAACAACACAGTGCACATATTAATAAATAAAAATGTATTATTTTACTTTAAGAATTCAAAGTTATTCATTAAAGCACAATAATTATATTGTGATGAAGCTATTATTATTGTTATTACTCGTATACTTAAATAAAAGTGATTTTTGTTCCTACCATAATGGTTTCTTGTCCTATTTTTGAGCAGGAACAAAGTTAGATAAAAAATCCTTATGCAAATTAAAATTCTATTTTTTTATATAAGATTTGTGAAAAAGTTGTTTAAATTCTTTGGTAAACAAAGTGTTAAATACTCGTAGATCTGTAATTTTTATAACAAACTTACACTAGAAGGGTCTCTTTTTTAACTACTTATGTTAACTAATGTTGAAAGTCATAAGAATGTAGAGGTTTTTTATAAGTTTGACACGAAAAAAGTTAAACATTTTGACTTAACATAAAAATCAACATTAGGAATGCCGGATGCACCCAATTTCGAGCTTTGGCCCGTCCCGAAAAATGGTATAGGACCCCATTGTGCTACGCTTATTATGGTCGTTTTAAATCCTTGTTTTTCCATATAAAATTTTGTAGTGAGTTTTTTTTTATAGATTTGGTACGAGTGGCGACATCTAGTTATTTTTATTTCAATTAGGAGGACAGTATCGGTATCCCTGATCCTCCTTGGTCCCTGTCAATAAAGTTTAGATGTGCAAAATGTTTATTAAATAAATATTAAAATTCAATATTTATTTTAACAGATTATTTGTCTAAACAGTACTTTGTTATTCCGTGCCGTGGCGCCACTTGACGAACTCGATCTGTTATTTTGGTTTGTCATTTTAGTGACATCTGAGACAGCCGTAATAAGCGTAGCGTAATTCAATGAAGTTGGCCATGATTGTACTTGTGCAAATTTCTATTTGAAATTGAAAGATTCAAAATTTTTTTAATATTCTAAAGGTGTACTAATTTCGTTGATGTAACATGAAGAGGGCAGTATTTACCATTCAGAGTATAATAATGGACCTTAATATAACTTCTCCGAGCGCCGTGTAAGATCTAATTTAAAGCTGCAAGAAACACACGCATGTGAACTGTTTCCGGAATTATCGTGCAATTACTGCGTTTTGTTTTTTCAGCTCTGACTGCTGCTCTCCACGGCACTAATTGCTCGCACGAATCGCGATAACCTTTATTCATTCGTTTTTATCTGCCAACGCTCAGATGTTTTCTCATATGAAAACGGCTAAGAATTTCACTCTATCATATCTGCAACTCGTACATTTATTCTTCTCTAGAGCTCCGCAATAAATATTTATGGGTATAGGCATATACTGGGTTAATGATCCAGTAAGAAATACTATAATAGTAATCGAACAAAGATCCGGTTTGGTTACTGACTCCGGTCAATCCGGCAACGAAAGCGAAATTTCGGTTCCTGCCGAATTTCCTGCAAAATTCGGCCGGATCAATAAAAATGGTAATGTCAATTTGTTAAATACTATAACGCTACCAACATAATTAATAAAAACAGACCAAGTCATAATTTTTAAAAAATATAAACTGTCCTCGTTACAAAAAATAGTATAAAAAACATGTTTCATAAGGCCTGTTATCGCACTCGTCCTTTGTGAAACTTGTACTCGTACGTAAACAGATTGTTTTATGAAACTTGTTTTTACTTCCTTGTACGAAGTAAAGGAAGTATTGTAATCGCGAAAAATTTCGGTTTCCAAATTTCAACGGAAATATACATTTTGACCATCCCTGAATCCATTTTAACTAATTTCGTCGTGACGTATGTACGTACGTACGTATCTCGCATAACTAAAAAACGGAAAGCCGTAGAAAGTTAAAATTTTGTATTTATGACTGTTATAACATCTAGTTGTGCACCTCCCTTTTTGGTCATTACCTAACTTTTGGAAGTGGTACTTTACTTGAAGCCTATAGTAGATTTTAATAAATAAATAAATAAATAAATATATCATCACGGCATATTACCCATTTCTGGGTGTGGCAATCTGCATTATCGCAGATATCGGTAATGATGATGACATATTTGTACCGTGCGGGCGCTTACCAGGCGTCACCTCACGGGCACTCATTGCTGGCGTGGAGAGTGCTCCACAGGGGTCACTTTTGTGCCATTTAAAATTCGAAATATTTGGCGCCGGTCGGGATCGAACCCGGTTCCCCCAGGTTCGCGACCAGACACTCAGGCACGCGGCCACGTGACCCCCCCCCCCCCATTTTAATGCAAAACTATATTAAAATATAATCCAAAACTTTTCAAATTTGGTATATAATACTTTTATATCAATAGGAATAACATAATAGATTTTGGTTAAAATAGTCTAACCGGAAGTGATACTTTCTTGAATCTGTTATCAGTTTTTCTTTTCTGTCACATTAATATGTTCTTTGTAGGAATGTTATGATGATTTTGGACAAGGCGAAAGAAGAATGTTTTTAAAGAGTTAAATGATTCAGTGGAGCTCTTACTTTCATCCCTTTACTTATTGTTTTCGGGTTTTTGCTAACCCACTAAGTGTTAAACGCGTGATTTTATGTATGTATGTATGTATGTATGTATGTTTTTCTTGAAAAAATAGTGTTATTTTGATTTTAATAATAAATGCTTCAAATAAAAGTTTTAGAGAATTGAATTCTGCGTCGAAAACATCAAGTATGATTAAATTAGCTCTTTAATAAGCGAGATATGTAAATGTAAAAATGATGTACTTTTTGGTTTCTGTAATTAAGTTTGCTATGAATTAGGACAAAAAATAAGTGCAATTTTATGATTGGGTCTGTTATAATACATATTTTAATTATTAACAAAATATAGTGTAACAGGCGTACAAGGAAGTCATGTGGTGTCCACATCAGATATTTTAATAAACCTTTTTAATAACTACTATGAATTTAGCGTTAACAAAATTATAAAATAATCAACCTTGACAAATCTTTTAATCTATACTAAACATAGAAAAACCGTTAAGACTGAGATACCTATTCAAATATTTGTACTTGACACATAAATATGTGTTAAAAAATAAAGTGTTAATTAGTTAGTATGTTCATAAAATATGTTTTAAGATATATCTACAAGAAATATCAAATTTGAATTAAATTTATACAAAATAATTCATTAAATTTGAACAAGTAGACTTTTATAGAAAATTAATAATATATATACTGACTTTTGATAACCATCTTATTAAACCAAAGTTGGTAAGTTGATGATTGTTTATTTGTTTTCATATCTAGGCAATCAGACTCCTTATTTGTAAAGCCATTTTGCTATTTATTCAATTAGAATCAAACAAGTACAAAATATCAATTTTCGAATTTAGAAACTATGATTATTGTTATTATCGTAATCTGTAATATTAATCTCGAATTTGAATTTCAAACGATTTGCGCTGAGTCACTGGACATTAACTAATTAATAGAATACAAATAGATGAAAATGAATTCTTACAGGTTTATAGCTAATAAAAAACATAATCAACAACACTGCATTATCCATTTCAATTAGTAATAGCATAAGTTAACACCAGTGCATAGAAAAAATTTCATTAAAATTTTATTTGTGTCAATGAATTCCTGCTAAGAATCAGCAGGATATTTCCTGCTGGTATTTAATTTCTAAATTTCTTTCTATCGTTATTTTCAATAATAACTTTGTAGGTACCTAATAAAAATTTATAATTTGATGAAATCAAAATTTTAGATCCACAAAAATTCATATAAAAAATTATGAGTAAAAATCATAATAATATGGGAGTACATGCACCTAGGGCTTAATGCAAGAACGACCAATATTTTTTTTACCAGAATGATCGTTCTGATTTTTTCAGATTATTTTTACCTCTCGCTAAGAGAGGTATTGGATTCATGCTAAAATTCGCATATCCAGATTTTAGTAAATAAGCACGATTTAAGGTCCCTAGAATCCGTTTATAACATTTTTAAAATGATGTCTCCTCAATCTGACATTCCTGGGAAGAGCTGAAAAGGTTTTGGTAACAATTGAACAACCGGAAGTAAATATAATTTTTTGGGAGGTTTATTAAATATTGAAGAACATAAAATTCTCCATCTAATACACCTAAAAATTTTATTATATCTTGTATAGATTTAGAGATAAAGACACTATAATATATAGAGTAATCTAATCGCAGAGGCTAAGGCACTAAGGAAACCAGTTGACAAATTCCAATGTTTATAACATAGTTTGTAAATAATACATGTCAGTGTCATTTACAATGACATATGTCAGTGTCAAAAATCAATAGTTTTAGTGACATTTTGATAGCATTTCTGGGAAGTATATTTAATCTTTCTTATTGTGTTATTAATTAAATATTTGAAATTATAGGTAAAATTGTGATAAAATGCATATATCCATCAGAAATACCGCCAATCTGGTTAATGAATTGGAAGAATCTCTGTCATTTAGAAATATCCTCATACAATGAAAAATAGATATAATTAGAATTATATGTGTGCAGAAGATATGTTAAATACAATAAAAAACAATATTTGGGTAAAGTTCTGTAATATTTTGTTATAAAACGACGAGTCGAAAGCGAAGTGCAATACAATATTTATATAACCTAATATGGAAATGGCGAGAGGTCTTGTGCTGGCCACAACAGATTTTTTTTATTATGTTTTGAGAATGTGTTTATGTAATAAAAATATCATATTTGTTTCTAAAATGTTAAGAAAAATAATAAAAACAAACATGTTCGACTGCTAGTTTTTAATTATATTTCTTATCATTTTAGAAACAAATATGATATTTTTATTACATACGCACAAACATAAATATATAATAATCTGAAAAAAAATCAGAACGATATTTTTAATAACTGCAAAGATATGAGCAGTTAAAATTAAAAATTGTGAAGACATTTAATAAACACTTACAGAATTGACATCACATGCATGAGAGTGATAGAAGATCATGCTTCCAAACAAACCTCCCCTCGTTGTCTTACGTCCCGCTCCCTGATTCTATCTGTCATTATATTTGCATCTGTCATTCAGTGTTAACCTAAATCTTTGTGATTTGTTCGTTTTGTTCAATAAAAATGAGTTTAAAACCACAAGATATGCGTGGGGCAACTTTTTTGTTTGATAATATTGAAGATTATTCGATTATTCAACTAAAACGATGGCTGAAGTGTAGAGGTCTATGACTGATGACAGATCTTTGTTTGGTAGTGGTAACCATAGCAACCTTTAGTTCTATGCTTTGTGTAGTTGTGTGTCTAATAGAGAAATTCGAGAAATGTGAATTTTAAAATTTTTGCAAATTTCCTATAAGATCACGTAACTTTTAACTTTAAAGTAGCTATGAATGTTGAACATGGCGGCGTTCAAATAGTCGCAAAACGCCGTATTTATCCTGGCCGCTATACACTATCCAGATAAGTATAGATATCAATGGTCTATTCGTAATTCAATTTCGAACAAAAAAAAACTGGAAATATTGTAAATGACAATCGAAATATCCTCTTTAACATGCACCAGTTCTAAACAGCTGATATCTCCTACGAGTCAACGCTCTCCCGTTTCCCAGCCGCAGCTCGGCAACCGGAGCCGACAGCCCCTACAAACAACCTGTTGAGGCGTGCACGGCGGGGGTGCGGAGCGGCAGAGGGCGCGCAAGGTCGGCCGCCGCCCCTGAACGCGTGTCAGACACCCCCGTCTGCCTCCCCGGGAAACATGGAAGAGCAGGTTACTTGGTTACGTGACGTCAGAGCACGGATTGCGGGTAATGCGTACCAGGGAGAGAATAGTGGCGTAGTAGGTTTTTTTGCTGAGGATAGTTCTTAAAGATGAATTGTTATTGTATTTTGAGGTGTAGAAATGAATATATATAATCAAAATGGAAAATAAAAAAATATATAACAAAAATTTGATAAATATTTTTTTCTACTACCGTGCGTGAAGTGAGTACTTCACGTATCAATTTTTATTTATTTATTTATTAATACGACTACCCAACAGGCTAAGCCCAAATTAAGGGTAGGAAAATAGTACATATTTCACAAAGATATTACATATTACATTTTGCATATAATTTTGAAAAATTTTGCAAAGTCAAAAGAGAAAATATCGACAGCAGAAAATTTAGAATTATAAACGTGGCCCATTCTGTGAATAGGTGACAACATTAAACAGTTAGTTCGAGTAAGGGCAAGTAAAATGTAAGATTACTTCTGGTACGGACAATGGGACTATGAAAATGAAAGGCAGAGAGAGAGAGCGAGGATCATCAACACAATAATTAATTATTTTTGACAAGTGTAGTACAAGAGCATTTTCACGACGTTCAAAAAGACTCCTAAAATTAAACATAACCAACAACTGTTGAAACGCTATTGAATATACTGAGTACCTGTTATGAACTTTGTAATAAAGATATTTTAGGAATTTCTTTTATGTGTGAAATTTGATTTTTTGCACACTGTGCGTGACGTAGCACCATTCATTATTTTAAATATTACAAACTGAATTACAAGTCGATAATACAGAGGCTTTACGTTAAAAGAATGACAATGTGAAGAAAAAATATATTTTATTGCAAGGTCGTAGAAAAAGTATAGTATGTAACACGAGTGTGAAGTTTATTTTACATTCGGGTAGTATGCAACACTCGTCTTCGGCTCGTGTCGCAATCTCCACCCTCTTGTAAAAATTTCAGCTTCACACACTTGCCACATAATATACAATTTTGTCTGTTAAAAAAAGTAAGACTTTTTTCATTAAAATGGATTTATAAAGTACATATGTCTTTTCAACACAATAAAAGTGTGAAAAACGAGCACTTTTTTTAACGCTACGGAGTGAAATAATGAAACGTTGCGATACGTTTTTCAAACTTTCCTATTCGTGAAATAAGACTATACTTTTTACACTTGTTGCATAAATAACCCTTTTATACTAGCGTTTTATAACTACAACTTTTTGATTGTCATTTTCGTTGCTAAATGAAATACTTTTAAGCACTAATGCTTAACAATGACAGTTTAATGCGTAAAATGTTACTTTTAAGCACTAGTGCTTAAAAGTATTTCTTTTAGCAACGGGTAAATGTACCTGACGTTTGCCGACTTTTTAATTTTGAATAAATGATCTGTTTTAAAGTGCTATTATAAAAAATCTTATGTAATACACTGAGAAATGAGTGTTTTAGGCACCCAAACATGGACATGAAAAGTTAAGAAATCGACACTAAACTAATCCATTATAATTATGACGATTTCATGCAGCAATTGCAGTGTTGCCAACCTTATAATAACTGCTGAACATGTGAAATAATTTGGGCAGGTGTACAATGTACAACAGTAAGTTTGTACGTAAAATGATAATAAGTTTTAGATAAAACACGTAATTTTGAGGTTTTTTTACAATAACTTCATTGTTTGAGGTTAGCAATATTGAATGTCACATTGACAGATTATATTTAAAAATAACCTATAAAATAAATATTCCTTTCATTTTCACAATTTATCGATTTCAAATAAAATTTAATATGCATATCAGCACTGTAGTTCCTTTTTATCACTCATATATGGTTTATTTTTCTCAGCCTTCGGGCCTCGGCAAATAAACTGCACATTCGTGATAAAAAACAGAACTTCAGTGCATTGATACATAAATAATTATTAAACATACTTTGGTAATAACATTTTTTATACTTTTAAAGACACAATATTCTTAACATCATATACTTAAGTGTTCATTAACATGTGTGATTTATTTTAAACATGTGTAACGTGATAAAGCAATAAATTGAATTAATAAATTTTATTTAGAATTCACAGTGGCGTAAAGATATTTTGACGCCAGAAGCCATTGAATTTTTTCTAAACTAAGTTCAATTTATAAATCCATGTTTTTTAAAATTCAATTATTCTGATGTTACCAACGTAAAATAAAGATATTATTTAAAACTTGTACAATAAATCAAATTCATTTAATAAATTTATGGAAAAACACCATAAAATATTGCAATTTCTAGGCTAATAAATCCATAAGTTGCGTCGGCAATCGCAAATATGAATATAATAATATTTAACTGAGTAATAATATATCTGGTATGCATTGAAATTTAAACTCTGAAGTAATATGTCTAATACTCCTACTAGAACATATACATATGTGTATTAATAGAGGTTTATTTCAAATGTATTTTGCAATAGAATAAAATAAAATCTTGTCTTACTAAATTAGCTATTCAAAATAAAATGTAATTAGAGATAAAAGAGACCCTCCGTTGATAAATTGCATTTCATTATGGAATAAGCATTAGATACAAGATACTATAATAAAAACATTCTTCAAGAACAAATGTTCATAATTCTCTCGACGATAAATTCAAAAGAAAATTTCTGAACCTAATTTGCCGGTTGATTTATTCCTTTTGAGAAATCAAAAATCATTTTATTTTTACGTTTTTGAATAACTTATCATTAGGAAGAAAAAAATATGTTGTCATTAACATTGAATTATAATTTCAGTAGTGCGCAAGGTAACGTGTTTTGGGATCTGTAAATTAAACGAATGTTATTTCCTTAAAAACCGGTTCTATACTATTTAGCGGGCCCGAATTAAAATAAAGAAGATAGCGATTCTTTTCAATTTTCTCAGGCCATCCAAATTCATTATAAATTAAGTATATGTACTCACCAATAGGTATTAGCTCCAGAAATATCTTGCATCTAAGAAAGAAAAAGAAATATTATTAGAGAAGTTATTACTTGTTTATAGTTTTGTGTTACAAGTGTTAAATCAAATAACTTGACTAGGTATTCCATTCAAGGTGACACCAAAAAGAAACATCAATAGTAGCAAATTAAATATTCAAATTACGTTCGATGAATTATGATTTTATAGAATTTCGTTGTAATACATGAATAATGAACCGTGATATTCAATAACTACCAAAAATAGATACACACAATATTTGTTTATAATAAAAACAAAACATTTGTCCTTATAATTTTTTTTTTTAAATTATATATTTTCTTTGCTAATTCGAACAATGATTTACTCGATATTACAATTATTTTACTACTATCAAACTGTAAAACTCGAGTCATAATTTGTTTTTTGTCCTCCTGAACTGTAAACATAACAATCACACATCGTTGATGGTTGGTATACCCAAATTATTCAAGCAGCCAATGCACGTCATCACTTAGTGTAAAAACCTTAATGCATTAAAATCACTAATAATGAAAAATGATATAAAATTTCAATCATTTTTAACCGTGAGAAAGTGTATAGCCTTATATAATTATTATTAAGATGAATAGTAGAGTTCATTGCTTATCGTATATGACATGAATAATATATACATAATGTACATCAACGTCATATTATTCGTTTAATTGTTGCTATAGTTGGCAATTTGTATGTTCATACTGTCAAAGTTATTATTTGAAGAATATTTGTATCGTGTTTGAAACATTTTTGTGAGTTATAAAGGCCTATTTATAATAAAGTAATGTTAAACGCAACGCAACGACGCAACGTGACCGTTAACGCAAACACAAAATCTGTGAATCTGCCAAAGGTAGCACTTCTAATCAATCAGAAGAATTCGGTATATGTTTGAAATTTGGCTCACTTTTTATTGCCTTTATATGGCATACATATGTATAAATAAGGTTAGTATTATAAAATAATTTAAATAGAAATGGACAGTGACGAAAAAATAGTATTTATTTTGTAGATGTGACAGTTCATGACCATGTCGATAATACAGATTGCAATCTGAATAACTCTTTTCGTAAAGATTCTAAAACCTCTGCAAACGTACCAGTACATGACGTCACACATCTAGTTACTTTTATTCAATTTGTTTATTTATTTTATTTTAAATTTATGAAATTCATTTTAATAAAGAATACCGAAAAGAGTTCATAACACTAGAATCATTCATATAGTCTGTTTAGGAACTAGAACTAGATATATGTAGAAACTAATCTACTTAACCTTAATTTTCTTCCAGTATAGACATTCTTAAATAAATCAAATAATCAAAGCGTAAATTCTTGGTCTATATACCAATCTCTCAAAAAAGTATGAATATTTAATTCTGTACATGAATTAAAATCGTTAATTAATTGAACAATGTATTTAGTAGTGTAACTCTTAATGTAGCTAGCTTGATGACAACAATGGTTTAAGGTTATCAAGCAAAATTTAGAGAAAATACATATTTTAATAGATATCTTGGCCAAAAAATTTAATACATAATGTGTGCGTTAGGTATTTGTACAATGCTCGGTTTTATTGCAGCACTCCGCTGCGCGTCGTGTTTCAATTAAAACCTCGCGTTGTAAAATAACACCTGCCGCACGTATAATGTAAATAACTATTACTTTCCATATAATGAAAATTATTTAGTATTCTTCATGAAATACAAAGACATACACAATTTTTAATTTTGAATAACTTTTCTAGAAAGTAAAAAGAATTTGGAATAAAGCAATTAAAAACTAACAACTTTTTAAACTTTAATAGTACGTATACAGTTGTTTTTTGCAAACGCGACTTAAAAATTTTACGTAATAAGCGAGATATGAATTTTTCAAGTTTAAGAATTTGTGCGTGACGTAGCAGGTAGTAACAAGTGATCGACAAACAATGGGACAAACTGTTAGTTATAGAGGGAACAATTTTTTTCATGTTTGCATAGCTGAAATGTTTGTATATAAAAACTAATACGTTATATTCATGAAGAAATTATTATTAAGTATAAATAACGTAAATAATAACCTTTTTTTCCTTATAAATTATAGAACATTGAAAAAGTTTGACAATATTATTACACAAAGCATGACGACGGATGGCGCTAGTGTTGGCTGTTTTGAAGTTTCAATATTAATTTAATTAATATTACAAATTGATTTAATTATAAATATATTATTATTGTTAATATTATTGGATGTTATAATTAAACAAATTGATCAAACACAAAATTGTTAAATGTTTTGTTAGGTTATAGAACAACATAACATTTTATATTCTTTTAAAGGTGACTCAAAGGTGACCACTGCAGACGCGCGAATCTCCTTTTTAAAATCAGGGACCAATCAAATTCTTAGTACCTAACGCGTCATACCCAATTAGTAATCAGCTTCAATCGCTTATAATTTGTGACCTAATCAATATTTAAAGAAAATTTTTTCACTAATACTCATTAATTTATGTATATTTTCGTCTTCTTATTTAAGATAGTTAAAATATGACTATGGTATAAGACCCCATTGACAGATGTCAGTCTCAAGAATAATTTATGTTCGTAAAATATTTTTACTGCAAATACAGTTAGCGAATCTTTTGCAATATTCACACATTACTAACACAATTTTTATGTGTAACCAAATATGTCATCCCTCATCCAAAACAAATACCCAACTGTCTCTCCATATTTCCATCCCATATCCCTGTCAACCCAAATCACCATCATCCTCTTCAACCCTCCACGTGTCCGTGACCGCGAGCGCCACGTGTCAGCTGAGCTCGTGACCTTGACCCGGCACCAGCGTCGCGGTGCCGAGGGCCGACCTAGACCTTGCGCCACGCTCCACGCGAACAAACGCCGGCGACCGACGACCTGCGATCGATGCAGCCCGCCACGCGTACACCTAATGCCGGGGGAGGAGATGACGTCATTGTCACGAAAACAGAAGCGAGAAAGTTCGGGAAAAGTTTCAAGTGAAAGTTAGATTTAATTATCGAACATGTAAGGATTAACGGATTAATTATAAAATGTATTAAAAGTGAGTTAAGGGTTTTGTTGTTTAAAGATTTAATATAAATCTGAAAAAGGTTTTGAGGTTATGTGATTAATACAAGTTTAATGCTCATATTCATAAACAAAATTTTAAACGATTCGTTATAATTTTTATCCAATAAAAACAGTCGACATTGAAAGAAAAATCGAAATTTTATTTGTCGAGTTTGATTCTATTAGTCAAAAATTATAACGAAGTTTTGAAACTTTACGAGTGTTTATGAATATGGGCATAAATATTTTTACCTCCCGTTACACTAGGAAGGGAGGTATAGGAATCGTGCTAAAAATCGCATATAGAGATTTTAGTGAATAAGTACGTTTTGATGTCCGATTTTAACATTTTTACAATGTCTGTGAGTATGTATGTTTGAGTGAGCGTGTGAGTGTGTGTGGATCCCGTGGACACGATTAATCAAATACCATTAATCAGAAAATTTTGAAATTTTGTATACCTATTCTATACTAATGTGGGAAGAGCCCAGTAGTTTTTTGTGTGTATCGGATAACCGGAAGTATCATTTATACAAGTTTTTAACAGTTTTTCTTGAAAAAAATACATTGAATATATTTTTGCAACTTTTACTAAAAAAAGATTAAATATAATGGTACAATCTTCAATAGGGTCCTCCACCGTAGTAACAAATTAGAACAAGAGTCAGTTATATTAAAACTAGACCTTAAAGCTGTATATTAAGGACTATCAAAGTTTAAAAATAGTTATCATAACTAACATAACAACAATAAAACAACAGAAATAAACCAAATAATACTAGTTTAAATTTATGATGCCATGACATATTACAAGCGTTGGTATGAATGTAAAAGACATGTTGAATGATATAGGCTACCAGTGGTAATCAAATCTGGGACTATAATGTATACGTAGTATTTTTATTAACTATGACATTAAATTACTTATTATCCAGCCATATTTCCAATTATTGATCACAAGGTTTATTTTAACATATTTATACATTTTATAAGTGCTGAATAAAATAAATATACCTATGTGACTTCAATTATTAGCGAAGTCCACTGTTTGAGAACAAAATCATCTCTATATCTACGTCACAGAATATTTAAAAAAAATATTACGGCTTAACGAATAACAATGAAGACTTTTTAAAATTACATATCACTTTCAGTTTAGATGAAGTTTTGTAAAAAAAAATATAGAAAAAATATAGTGGGGGACCCTAATGATAAATATTAATGTCAAATATAATTAGATTTACATGGAATTTCTGTATGCAATTTATAAGAAATACATAGAATTGACAGAATGTAATGTGATTGCCCCAACTGCAAAATATCTAACCAAACAAGTCGAGATAAACAAAAAATAAAGTACAATTTAAATTGGAGTTATGGTCCGTATTTAATTATTGGTTCGGAAATGCTATACTATATTTTAAAGCAACACCCACTTTTGTAATTTCGTGATGCCTAAATATAGCCGAAGTAAAAGCTGTAGTTATACCTAAACACACTTTTAATTTTCGAACCAGTAGCCTACGGGAAAATTGGCACCCATCTAAATGCTTTTTAAAGAGATCGTTTACAGAAATATTTCTACAAAATGTGGATATAATAATCAGATCGAAAATTTCGGTATAATAATAGGTATTTTCCACCCGAGATTTTTTTCTGTAACATGCTATTATTTGATACAGGTAGAAAGAGAATAATTTGATATAAATGATTTACAATGTTCAACAGAAGTTTTTTTGCGCACACTTAATCTAAGTTGTAGAATGTTAGTTATGGCCATATATTAAGGTCAGAAATTTAAGTCTATGTTTTTTTTTTGCATAGACATACGCGACTGGTCGCGAACCTGGGGAACCGGGTTCGATCCCGACAGACGCCAAATATTTCCAATTTTAAATGGCTCAAAAGTGACCCCTATGGTGCACTCCCTACACCAGCTATGAGTGGTAAGCGCCCACACGGTAAAATATATCGTCATCATTACCGATGTCTACATGTGTTGTAGATACTGGCACACCCAGAAATGGGTAATATGCCGTGATGATTTATTTATTTTTTATATTTGTTGACATTTCAACAATAAAAATTATTTTGAATTATTTTGTACTCATCTATTTTATTTATTTGTTAGTCTAATTACTAATAATTAGTGCTCATAAACTTGCAGTTTTTCATTATGAAAATCTGAAATATGCCGCGACGCCAATAATTATGTCATTTATGACAGGTATGACATTTTTTGCAGAGGACACACAATAAATATATTAATTACATTTGTATTTACTGTAGATTTTATTTATCATTTTGAAAAACCGTCAATTACACCCCATTTTACGGTGCTCACTGCAAAATTTAAATCATCTACGAAACATACTGTCATTAGTATCTCTGCATAAAGTAAGCAGACCTGTCGGTGTAATAGAGCATTATACATAAAACCCATCTGAACTATAGTCCTCTTTTCTTTAAAATAAAAATATGCTTTATAAACAATATAATCCGGTATACATTCTATTATTCTCTGCTTCTTGTTGTGGTGTTTATTAGAGACGCTGTGAGACAGCTCGTCTGACGCATGGCGCGTCGTTGTGTGACGCTCGTGTGAAACTTTGGCCGCGTCCCGACGGCGACCCGGTTTACATGGGAAGCACCGCAACGTCAACAGCGAGAGCAACACGTCTTGCGTAGACCGCCGACGTTTTATAATTGCTTGATAAATGTGACGGGCGAAAGCCATTTCTGGGACAGGGATATAAGTTATATAGCCAGGCAGACTGCGTTCTAGCGATCATGAGCTACATTTAGAATGAATTGTGGATATTTCACAGGTATATAACATTATGAGGTTGGATTAAATTTCTATTAACTTATTTATCTATAAAACTGTAGCTTACAGAAAATTTATAAATCAATGCCTTATAGATTTCAATCAAATGGTATTCTATGCAACTAGCTATAAATAACTTGCTTGATCAATGTATCGTCTTTTAAAAATACGTAAACTCAAAGTTACCAGCCATTACAAAAAGCGATTTTATAAATTTTTAAATGATTACAAAACACTAGCCCATATTACGAGCGCACTTTTATAATAAAATATTATATGGAGCGCGCTTTTCCTGTTACATATTAGCTCTGTTCGATGAGAAGTGCTTGAAGTGCAGAGCAGAATAGTGCAGTGCAGTGTAGTGTACACTAGTTCAGTATAATTCTTGTGGTTTCATAAAACACACTAGTGTATATTTGGGCAAGTTTGCTCAGTTGTAAGTAATCAAGCCAAGCGTAGCCAAAGGTGTAAAAGGTTAGGTTGTTTATAAATACAGTCATATCATAAAGCTGCAAAGAAGTGACTGCAGAAATGTCTGTTTTAAAGAGCATAATGTTTGAACTAATAAACGATTCTGACGAAGATCAATCATCACTTGATTCTTCATCAGATTCAGAGAAAGATATATTAATTCATTCTTTATATAACAAAACAAAGAGAATATACTATATTTGAATCCATTATTTTATTTTCTCAATGTGTAAAATTTTAAGTTAATAAACAGATATGTAGATAGGATAGAATTAAAATGTCTACCAAACAACATTTAGTTACCCCCACTCCTACTCTGCACTTTCTTACACCATCTCGCGAGTCAGGTCAGAAACGTGAGCACTAGTTCTTAAAATTTTTGTCATCGAACAGCCTGCCAGAAGCTGCCCGTTTCTCATAAAACATGTTAGTGTAAGAAAGTTAACACTAGGGCGGCCTAGTACATGTCATCGAACAAAGCTTATATTCTTATAAAAAAATCTGATGTGGCCAACACAAAACCTCCCGTTATTTAATTTTTATTAATTTAAATACATACCTACGTATTTACTAATGCTGCAAACTATATTATATTCCATTGCATATAACTATTGTTTTATTTACTATTTTCTTTATTCTTTAATATGTTACTATTACTAATTTGAAGTGATTAATTTTTTGAGAATGACGTCAGTGACATTCATTTGAAAAATAAACTGTGTAACAAAAGAATTTTGTTTATCTTAGGCTTCGGGATTAAAAAAGAAAAATAATTTTGAAATTTATCTTTAAAATATATAGAAAAATTATTAATGTATACCTGTACAAAATTCAATAATCTATAATTTTCCAATGACATAAAATGCGAAAAAATGGCATTTGATGGTATTTTTTGAAGAAAAACCATTATGAGTTTAAAGTAAAGTACCATTTCCGTTTATCCGATTTACACCAAAATTCTAATGGCTTCTTTTCGTGTTAGAATAGGGTAGAAATACAAGGTTTCAGAATTTTCTGAATGATAGTATTTGAGTTAGAGCGAAGACAAAATTCATACACATACACACACACACACACACATCATCGTGAAAATGTTAAAATTGGATTCTAGGGACCTTAAAAGTACAACGTGGTCATTTACTAAAATCTCGATGTGATTTTTAGCACGATCCCTATACCTCCCTTTCCAAGGGTAGCGGGAGGTAAAATGTGCTCCATAAAAGCGCTTTTATTATAAAATTGGGCTCGTAATACGGACCATCAGAACTGGGCAAGTACCGTTATTAGGGACTTATGTAAATACGAACTACAAGTCCCCAGGCGCGCACCCAAATTTTTTTAGGGCCCACTTTAGTGTTATTTTTTAAATACAGGACTGTGGCCCAATTTTAGGTAAAAAATAAAGTGTGATTTTGAGTTTTCCTAAGCATTTATTGTTTTTATATAATTGCCAAATTTTAGTACTAAGTACTGCAATTATTAAAATACTTAAATCTTAAATACAAGTAACTTGTTAATAGTAGGCAGTACTTTCCATAAATACTTTTCATTTATCTACCACATATAATATTAGAGCGTAAATTGACAAAATTATGCACATACATATAATGCGAAATTTTTCTTTTATCTGGCAGTTTATTTGACACTTTATCCACAGATGGAAAAACCGGGCCTTAATGAAGAAACTGTTTACCTTGAAGATAGGCATCTACTTAAAAAGTATATAAGTACCCTGGATAGGACTTTCTATTTGTATTTAAGTACCAGTGTTAGTACAAGTATATTAGATGCATTCGAGAATGTAGTGAAAATCAAGTACTTAGGCAGTTTTTTTTAAAGTACTTGAGTACAAATACCAAGTACAGCGTCAGTACTTATTCTGGTACTTAAGTATAAATGTACTTAAGTACTACCCAGCTCTGCGAGCCATTTATGTAAATTTATTTTGTTCTAATATGATGAATATCGACAAAGACTTCTTTAGTAAAGTACACCAAATACATAATCTAATCTCTATTTTTTGTTTGCTAATATAAATTTATTTTGTTCCACTATGATAAATATCGAAAAGATTTCTTTAATAAAGTAAAACAACTACATATCTAATCTTTATTTTTTGTTACAGTTTCCGGCGGGAAGACGACAGAATGGTGAGTTTATTTTTCAACATTCTAATCTTTGTGTATTATAAAACTTGTACATCAATGTGTTTTGACAAATCTATAATGATTTTAATGAAATGTAGTTCGCAATTACGCGTTCAGAGCTGACGCAAGTTTTACGTGAACGTGACATCTTTTAACACCTGGTTATTCCGTGAATGTCGAGACATTCTCGGTCGATGCGTCCACAACCGAAAGAATTGTTCCCAAAATATAGGCCCCTAAATCTAACTGAAATAGACGGAAAAAAATACGACACTATTAATAAATAATTGCATATTGCTTAAATTGATACTTATGCATTTTGCATATCAATAGCACCAAACTAAAGAATGACTACCTAGGAACTACGTCCTTAGACATCGAAATATTAGTTATTTTTGTAATATTATATTTGCACACAGAATTAAATGAATAAGTACTAATAGTTTGTTCTTTTTTCTAACTTGTACATAGGGTAAACCGGCTCGAATCAAAATTAATCCCAATAATGATGACCGAACTGGTCGAAACTAGTAACAAAATATTGAATAAGGTACTGATGTTAACAAAGTAACAAGTATAGTTTTATTTTTTGATTAAAAATGTATCAAAAAGTAACAGCTGAATTAATTCAAACATTAAAACAAGTGTTTTCTCGTGGTATTCGAGTGGTCGAATGTCAATGGATTGTAATTTTGACGTCACTCGCGAAAAAGAATGAGTTGAAGTTAAAGGTGAGATGGAAGACCATATTACAAAAAATCGCCATTTTTAAAGTTCTGTCTTCTGTCACTTTTGTTTCGATATTTGAGTTCTACATTATTCAATGTTTTCAGATGGCTATGGAAACTTAGAAATTTCACGTGTGTCATGTATTCTTTATAATTAAAGCGGGAATCACTGTTGCAAAGACCTTACACTCACTTCATTTGTCATACTTGGCACAATCTTGTTATTGTTACAACTGTCATTATGACAGCGATTTGTTTGTATTATACCAACCGAATCACGTGTAGTTCAAGGAAAATATCAATAGATGGCTGCACGAAAATATGTCTCCACTACTATGGTTTCCACTACCAAACAAAGACCTGTCATCAACCATAGACCTCTACAATCCAGTCATCGTTTTAGTTAAATAATCGAGTGATCTTCAATATTATCAAACAAAAAAAGTTGTTCCACGCACATTTTGTGGTTTTAAACTCATCTTTATTGAACACAAACGAACAAATCACAAAGAATTAGGTTAACACTGAATTGCAAATATAATGACAGATAGAATCAGGGAGCGGGACATAAGACAACGAGGGGAGATTTGTTTGGAAGCATGATCTATCTCTCTCTTGCTTGGGATGTCAATTCTGTAAGTGTCTTTTGTAGAACAAGCTTTAAAGTTCTTAAGATTCCCCTGTTGTGGACACATTATCCTGCACATCGTGTTTTAAGAGAAACACGAGAAATTAAAGTCGCACTTATTATTTGTTAATTTATGTATATTCTGAAATGATTCATAAATATGAAATTTTAAGTACATTAGTTGGAAAATTTGAAGCACTGAGTGGAAAATGATATTTCCCGTTTGTCGTTTATGTCAAAGCGATATTTATGTATTCGATGCAATTTCCTTTATGATCTAAAATTCATTTCAACCTATACCGTTATGTTCCTTGAAGTTTATTTTAAGTAGACTTTATTCTGGTTAGAAATATTGATATACATTAGAGAAACTTGATCGCTCGTATGCTGTCTGTGACAGCCTGGGGATCTACTTACTATCCTGTCGGTAGTTCATATTGGAAACGTAAACTTTGTTTCCTTCAGGCCATCCAATAAATTATTTATAGAAACTGCTTGTTTATTTTGTGCGTTATTCCCCGATGTTACTCTCAAAGCACTGCAACAAACAGTTTAGACTTTTTCTCTACTATTTTACATGCTAACTAGGCGATTACAAACCGAACCGATCAGGTAGGAAGGACTCCGTAAACAATATAAATGTAAGATAACTATGAGCCCATAAAATTTAATAAGACGCAATTTCATTATTGGAAAATTAATGCAATTAAGTCTTGTTTAGGATGCCATAGGTTTTTAATGGAATATATATCATTAAGGGTTATTAACCATTTTCGGTGTGTCAATCTCATCGACCTTTAAACTAATGGACGAAGTGTCTCCTATTCTTTTATTATTAGAATAATGCTCCAACATAAAAGGATAGAAATATATATTCTGTTCTTCAACAGTATGGAAGTTCTCAGTTAAAGTATACTGCACATGCGTTCGTACTCATTGTACATCTTTTTCAGCCATATGTAAACCTCTATACATCACTCTCTATCACTAAATAGTTGTCAAAATATACATTTGACGTTTCGTGACTGAATTCATCAATCACAATTTTTACCTCTTGCTAAGAGAGGATTGGATTCATGATAAAATTCGCATATCCAGATTTTATTGAATAAGCACGATTTAAGGTCCCTAGAATCCGATTATAACATTTTTAAAATGATGTCTCTGTGTGTGTCTGTGTGTGGATGTGTGTATGTCTGGATGTTGTAGACACGATTCCTCAAAAACTATAAAACTTAAAAAATATTTAACTGCAGTTTCCTCAATCTGATATTCCTGGGAAGAGCTGAAAAAGTTTTGGTAACAATTAGACAACCGGAAGTAGTAGTTTCTTAGAAAAATTCTTCTAAATATAATTTTTTGGGAGTTTTTTTTTTATTAAATATTGAAGAACATAAAATTCTCCATCTAATTACACTTAAATTTTTTTTTATATCTTGTATAGATTTAGAGATAAAGACGCTATAATTTATAGAGTAATTTAATCGCAGAGGCTAAGGCACTAAGGAAACCAGTTAACAAATTCCAATGTTTATAACATAGTTTGTAAATGACACATGTCAGTGTGTCAAAAATCAACAGTTTTAGTGACATTCCGATAGCATTTTCTTTGAAGTATATTTAATCTTTCTTATTGTTTTATTAATTAACTATTTGAAATTATAAGTAAAATTGTGGTAAAATGTATATATCCATCAGAAATACCGCCAATTTGATTAATGAAATGGAAGAATCTCTGACATAT
Source organism: Ophonus ardosiacus (assembly GCA_943142095.1). Taxonomy (NCBI): domain Eukaryota; kingdom Metazoa; phylum Arthropoda; class Insecta; order Coleoptera; family Carabidae; genus Ophonus; species Ophonus ardosiacus. The sequence continues at coordinate 7,024,582 of OW964825.1, read as the reverse complement.
AAACTTCCTCATACAATGAAAAATAGATATAATTAGAATTATATGTGTGCAGAAGACATGTTAAATACAATAAAAAATAATATTTGGGTAAGTTCTGTAATATTTTTTTTTTTTGTTAGGTTATACATCAGCGTGACAGTTCATAACCCTTTAAAGGTGACCGCAGCAGACGCGCGAATTTCTTTTTTAAAATCAGACGACCAATCAAATTCTTAGGACCTAACGCGTCATGTCCAATTTAAACAAAAAAAAATCACTAATACTCATTAATTTATGTATGTTTTCGTCTTCTTATTTAAAATAGTTAAAATCTGACTATGGTATAGTACCCTATTTGAGCACTATGATTTTTTCAAACCATCATATGTACCCATATTTTTACGGTACTGTATGTCTCCAATATGAGTAAGTTTCAAATTTCTCAGTATCTCTATACCCTGCAATAAAAATAAATGCGATATCTTGTGAAACCCACACCAAGTCAGCCTTATAATCGTGTTGCGCGAAAAGTTATGCTTCAAATTAAAACATATTAACCTGCGAGGTAGCAAGTGGGAACGGATTCTAGTCTAGCAGGAGCTTTTAACGTTGAAAAGTGAAAATTTACTGCTGCTAGGCGCTGGCTAGGCGATTTAATACGCATTATGGGTTCATAACACGTACGTGAATATGACTATGCATGCATGTAGTCGTGTTGTGAAATGCATGTGCATCTAGTGCTGCACTCGGCCAACGACGCGTTAATAGCCGGTTCGCTTACTCCGACATGCCCGAGCCAATCGTACTCGTGTACACACTAATTTTTATTGACGTATGAATTAGCATAATATGTTCTATGGAATACTCTACCCAGCTACTCGTCTTGTATTTTAAGATTTCTGCGAGACACTACATATAGCTGTGAGAAATTAATGGCGAATAATGGGATGCGTCTTTCTATACAAATATTTTTAACAGATAACTATCGTGCACAAGACATGAGCAAGTGATTAAAATGTATGGTGTTTTTATGCAAATATTACTTGAGCTTTCAACAAATTTGTTGTTTACGTAAGTTACAGCAGGTATCATATTTCAAAAAAAAATATACATATATAATTTTGTTCCTTTTTATACGGGGTGGTGGAGGTTAAGGGTGAACATAAGGATTTACACAGAAAAGAAACGATCTAATTGGAATAAGGAAATTGACATAAAAATGTGAAAAAACAAAAAACAACAAGTAACCACGGTAACATGAAAAGTACGTAAATGTTACCTTGGTTACTTGTTTTTTGTTTTTTCACATTTTTATGTCAATTTCCCCTAAAGAAGGCACCAGTTTATGGTGCCGAAACGTTGGGTTTTAATAAAAAATACAGAACTTAAAACTAAAAAATCTGATGTGGCCAACACAAAACCTCCCGCTATTTAATTTTTATTAATTTAAATATGTATTTACTAACTCTGCAGACTGTTCCATTGCATAAAACTATTGCTTTATTTACTATTTTCTTTTCAAAATGTCACTATTATTAATTTGAAGTGACTAGTTTTTTGACAGTGACATTTCATTTGAAATATGAACTGTGTAACAAAAGAATTGTGTTTATCTTTGACTTGTAATAAAATTATTTTTAAATTTATCTTTAAAATATATAGAAAAAGTATTAATGTATTCCTGTAGAAAATTCAATAATCTTTATTTTCATAGTAACATAAAATGCGAAAAAATGGCATTTAATGGTAGTTTTTGAAGAAAAACCATTATGAGTTTCAGGTAAAGTGTCATATCCGGTTATCCGATTTACACCAAAATCTAATGGCTTCTTTTCATATCAGAATAGGGTACAAATACAAGGTTTCAGAATTTTCTGAATGATAGTATTTGAGCGAAGACAAAATTCATACACATACACCCACACATACAGACATCATCGTGAAAATGTTAAAATTGGATTCTAGGGTCCTTAAAACGTGGTCATTTACTAAAATCTCGATATGTGATTTTTAGCACAATCCCTACACCTCCCTTACCAAGGGTAGCTGGAGATAAAACGGTAGTATTATTCCAATTATTAATATGAGTTCTGAAAGATATTGTAATAACGATCTAAATTGTGGTTAAATTAACTAAATAATTGCCTTATTTTTTAACTCTGTTACTTGTTTATGGATTATTTTAAAGAAAATTATTTTAAATACACGTTGCGTACAATTAATTTTTCTATAATTAATATTTTAAGTTTTTTTCTCTAAAATAATCTATAAACGATTGACAGTACTAATATACTGCCCATTTACTTCTCCTGGTTAAAAAACAGAGTATAGTCAAATCAATATACATATAGAATGATTTTAAAATAAAATTTAGAGGCAAAATAACCCTCATCGTAGAATTGAACTTGGTCCAATTGTATGTAATCGTATTACAACAAAACTCGAAAAATATTCTCCGCAATAAACTTGTTCAAGTAACAGGCTTCTTGTTTACATAGAATTCATATCCTATTCCTGTTTAGAAATTGTATGCATTTAATAAATGACTGCTTCGTTGAAAATCTTGTTGTTAACTTGTAATTTGCAACTGAACCAAGGTTGAACATTTCTTCTAACACTTATAATTCTATCTAATCATCACTTGTGTCGAACGAACCTTTTTCTAATTATCACATACTTTTCATAATCAATTCAGTCTATGATTAATGATTCCGTGCTCTCCAATATATTTATGCAACGGTTACAAAAAAAACTTTAACATGTTCCATCTAATCTAAACATAGTCTTCATTCCTACATAGTCGCCGACGAAGAAGAAGAAAATATTTCCTGAATTTTTTGAAGTATTTGGAATAATTTTTAGGATTAACATATAAAAAACATTATTTTTGTATACGAAATCACATATTTCAATTATAATTGATATGTAACTACAAAACATAATTTATTTTATTCAATTTTGACGTTTTAAACTGTCATTATTAACTCCATAGCAACAACTATAAGTAACACTTTATTCACAAGTGAATTAAAAATTTTTAAATCACTCTCACAAATTTTTTTAACTCACTCTGCAACAAATAATGCATTTAAAATAACATCAGGCACGAAAATAACACTCACCATAATATTTATCAGACATTATCAGCCATTTTCATTATTTTTCACGGCAAAAATGACAGACAATAAAGCATTTTAAATAGATGATTCGAAGTCTATCAGTGACGATTGTCATGATCAGTTTTTTATTTCGTCAAAATTGAATAAAATATTGTACAAACCACGTGAGCTAAGAATGTTTATTCACTCGAAGAAATTAATTCACTCGCCCTTTTGGGCTCGTGAGCTAAACTTTCTTTGGTGTGTAAATATCTATTAAATCACTCACAAAATTTTAACTTTACAACAAATAATGCATTTAAAATAACATCAGGCACGAAAATAACACTCACCACAGTATTTATTAGATATTATTAGCTATTTTCATTATTTTTCACGATACAAATTACAGAGAATAATGCTTTTTAAATAGATAACTTGACGTCTATCATCGACGATTGTCATGCACAGCCAACTAACTGAGCAATTTTTTATTTTGTCAAAATTAAATATTATAAAGGTTTTTATTATTATTTTGTCAAAATTGAATAAAATGTTGTACAAACATTATCTTAGCTCACTTGGTGTATAAATATCTATTATTCAATTTTGCCTTATAAATTCATGTTTATTTTCTTGTTGTTTTATAAACAATTTTATTTCACTAGCTGTTTTAAAATGTCAAATGTCAACCAAAATTGTTGGAATAAATTCAAATATTCAACATATACCCGCCATTTCGCCACAAGAAGAATAAGAATGTTACAATTTTGTAATAACGTATGTCTTTGATTGTTGGAATAAAATAATGTATGTCATATTGAAATGTTAACCTACAAAAAAGTTTCAGAATACTTTATTTAAAAGTCTATTCAACCCATGGCAACCACAGATCACTATGGCAACGCATAAAAAAAAACTCACACTCAGCGACTAGATAACCGTAAGCTATTTCAAGATTCTGGTTTCATTTATAAAAATCTTACACACAAATCGGAGAAGTTTATTTAGGGAAAAATTGAATAAACAGTTGTATTACACTCGCGGTTAAAATTAATGTTTAACTCGCGGAATTAAAACGCTCGCGTGCTTAAACATAGCGCTCATTAAACATTCATTTAACCAGCATTTATAACAAATAACTATTATTGGTATCTTTGAATTTTTTATTATATTTTTATTTATTTATTTATTCATTTATATTGAAAATTTATATGCAGTGTGTAATTTCTAAAAAGATTTGTACGGACGGGTTGATTTTCAGTTGTCGGCGCTTATGGTTTTCACCTTAACCTATCGAAAGTTCGAGCATCCTCGTGGACCACTTTCGAGTAAGTTTTAATAAGCTTAATAATAGCGTGGTTGAACTTGCTGCGCGTTTTTTAATCAACGTGATTACATTAATTATCGGAATAATTATTTATCTGGGTTGAAGGTTTGTTAGAAGTGCATTGACAAGGCACGGCACGGACGTGAAGCCCGAATAAAGAGCGGACCAGTTGATTCCACGTGACTAATCACTCAACATTCCATCGCAGTTGGCCGCGGTCACACGGGGGCGGACTACGGACAATGCCGCGGGGGAGGAGGGTCGCTAGCGCCCAAAAATGGGGGAAGAAAGATCAGAATTTTTCGAAAACAAAAATAATAAATAAATACGATAGGTGAAACAACGAAGAAAAGACTGGAATAACCATATTACCAGAACAAAAAACGAAAGACTAATAAAAATAATATGAAATGAAATTCCACAAGGCAGAAGAGATCCAGGATGATCTAAGAAGAGATGGGTGGATAGCTGGCAATCGCCAACCAATGAAACACCATAAAAAGTGCAAGAAAAAACAGGCATAAAAACAGGCATTATCTTACTATACTGGGTGTCCCATATAACATTACGTTCTTGAATATCTCGAAAACAATGCATCGTAACAAAAAGTGTGCCGAATCAAAACCTTCATAGTTTTTGGGGAGACATCAGATTCTGAAACAATGGCCCCCCGACCCCTCACCCCAGGGGGGGCGGGAAAGGGGGTCAACTTAAAAATCTTAAATGGGACCCCCTATTTTTTATTGCAGATTCGGAAAGAGCGTAAAAAAATATGTTGGTTTTATTCGGAAAGTATGTACTCCCAACAGGTGGCGCTGTAATTATTTTTTATATATTTTTTTACCAAAGCACATCTAAAATGTCCTCTGAAAGGTAAACAAAAAGTCTTATTTAATTACGGCTCAATCGAATTAAAGGAAAATAGTAGAAAATATGATTGTATATGCTGAATAACGAATATTAATAAAAAATAAAATGGTATAATTGAGATATTTCGGAAATAAAGGGTTTTTTGTTATAGCGCTTCGACACTAATATGAAAATATTTTGATTGGCGACCGAGAGACCACCTATACATGCATTACAAATAGCGTGTTAGGAGGTGGGAATTACTAGCAATGGAAGTTAAGAAATTCAAATTCGAAAGGAGGGGCTAACATTCCTGTACTGCAGTTTCCAAACAGTTTTTATTTTAACATAAATTTCTTGCATTAAACTTAATAATTTAAATACACCTGTAATTATAAAGTATGTAGACTTATACAGTGTTATAATATTCATTTATTTTTATGTAAATATAATTTAAAGTAGTATATATTTCAAGAACATTTAGGTCCATGATGAAAACAGTTTGATATAAAAACACATAAATGTGACGTCACGTCAATCTTTTCAAAATTCGGGAGACCATAACTCGCTTATTAATAGGAATTTTTTCACCGGATTTTCATCAATAGTCTTAGTTTTCCTAATATTTTCAGATGATATTATATAAAAATAAAAATGGTGGAATCCCCCATTACGAAAAACAAGAAATTCGACTGTATTCACTCGTAACATTTTTAAATTTACATCATTATATTTTGGTTTGGTTCTGATGATTTATTTTTATTTGGGAGACTGTATTATAAGTTTATTATTATTTGGAGCAGTTGTGGACCGCAGGTTAAGAAACGCTGATGTAGAGAGATATTAAGAATTTCTTTATATAGTCGTGATGCGAATTCCACGCCACCTACATTAAATTATGATGGATTGCTAATCAGAATTACAATTAGAACATCGTTGACCTGAATAGTACATAACCTTGACAAGAATTTATTATTCATTGTTCTATTTATATTTACAATACTATTTTTCTTGTCTAGACAAAGAAAAAACCTAGGAAAAAAATTATCTACTTTTATAAAAAAAAACATCAACATCAGTTCACTTCAGATTTTCTTTCTTTTTCTTCCCCTTGGGTAAATTTCAGTGTGCGCCACTGAGTTACCAGTGGCGGCTCTTACTCTAACGGCAAAGAAGTACAAAATTGTTTATATAGCTGTGCTGCTTTCGATGTGGGTTTGTCTCTAATGAAACGTGCATCGTGCATGTTATGCACCAGTAACGATCCAAACTGTTTGCTCTGCAACATTCACACTTGTTCCCTGTTATCTACATTGTTTTATCGTGTTCCCAATGATGTATTGAACGTTCGTTACAAATGATATGTGATTGAATCCTTCAGGGGTTTATACATAGTTCTATTTTGTTTAGCTAAACTAATAATTCAGCATGCGGATTAAAACGGGATTTTAACAATGTTTGTTTACGTCAACAGTGCAGTTCTAGCAGAAAATGTAACACATAAATCATATAAATATCAAAACGAGCAAAATATTAATAGATTCATTTTGTCCTTTACCGAAGCGATGTAACGTATGTGTAACAAAAGTTTTGGGAAAATTTTTTACCTTCCGTCATTTTAGGTAAGGAAGGTGTTATCTCTGGTCAAAAAATACGGCAAAAAAGACACGCTTCTAATGTAAGTTTGTTATAAAAATTACAGACCTACGAGTATAAAATGCGTACACTTACGTAACATAGTCTTTACAATCAAATAATATTACTATCAAGTTTATATCTCTATCCATTTTTGAATTAATGTCCCAAAAGTCAATATACCCCATATTCGGATAAAAACTTCAATAATTTTAAAAATCTAATTTTCATGTATCTAGATACTTTTCAATGCACTGATTCCAAATTTTGAAACCGCAGGTCGATATGTCTTTTCGTTCTCGAGATATTTAGATTCAAAGTTTTGCTCAAAATTGCACATTTTTGGGTAATAACCCAAAAATGGGTCGAGATATGAATTAGGAGATATCATCATTCGATTCTACGGGCAAAATTACATAAGTATACCAATTTTCATAATTTTTTAACACCGCATACAGTCTCTAAAGCAAAATAACTGAAAATTGCCAAAAATCGCAAAAATCTAAGGTGTACCCCTTGCGATTTTTTCAGATTTTGGCCCTTTTCAAACTTTTATTCATAAAAAATGAACCGGTTAGTCAAAAATTATAAAAGTGGTATACTTATAAATTTTTATTCGTAGAATCGAATAGCGGTGTCGCCAAATTCGTATCTCGTTCTAAAATAATAGAGTTTTTATTACCATTTCCTCATCTCTATATCTACGTCACACATTTATTCTATTCTAAATTCTTACTACTTTCAAACCTTCTGCTATCGCTTTTTTAAAATACGGAATCCATTTACAAGTATATAAATGCAGAAAATAACAACAATAAAACAACAGAAATAAACTAAATAATACTAGTTTAAATTTATGATGCCAAGACAAATTACAAGCGTTGGTATGAAAGTAAAATATTTGTAGTATTTTTATTAATTATGACATTAAATTACTTGTTATCCACCCGTATTTCCAATTATTGACCACAAGGGTTATTTTAACATATTTACACATTTTATAAGTGCTGAAAAAAATAAATCTATGTGACTTCAATTATTAGCGAAATCCACTGTTTGAGAACAAAATCATCTCTATATCTACGTCATAGAATATTAAAAAAAATATTACGGTTTAACGAATAACAATAAAGACTTTCTAAAATTACATATCACTTTCAGTTTAGATGAAGTTTTGTAAAAAAATATAAAAAAAATATAGTGGAGGACCCTATTGTAGAACAGGCCTTAGAGCTGAACCTTCAACTGCTATAGATAGGTACTGTAGTTATCGATGTACAATAATTAATCTTTAATATATTGTGATTTAGTGCAGTATGTTTTTTTTTTTTTATATATAATAACATCAAGTAAGACGTTTGGAGTTTCCTGGTCAATCCATCATTCCGTTCTCCTCTCCTGATACAACATTATTAATAAAATCAATGCAACTGATTTATCCTTTTGGAATCAATAGTTTATGCCCTTATAAGCAACTTGTCCATTTTACATTGCATTGCGTTACGTCCGTTAGAGTTAAAACAGAAGCAGATACAACGACCAAGTTCTCAATGGAAATATAAATGGTAATTGAAAACGACATTGTTTGAAATGAGTCCGTGTGCTTGTATTTTTCTCATTTATAAACTATAAATAATTCAGGTGGATGAGAATGGCAGTAGCAGCAGCACAGCTGTTGCTGGTTGTTCCTAGAGGCGACCGCGGCCCGTTAATTGGACAAGGACCATCAATGTTTTAACAAGTAAAAATAGCCGCCTATGAGTTTTAGGTTAGGACCGATGCTATTTCGATCATGTTGAATATAAATATTAAAAAGAAAGAATAATGCGGCGGGTGTTTTAAACGTAATTTATCTGTGTCATTAGTCAAACAAGAATTTCTTTGATAACTCTTTCTCAAGACGTCTGAATTATTAACTTTTCGTGTATCATTTATAAAACAAATAGTTATGTGTCAATCAACGTTGCTTACTGATTTTTAAATTTAGGAAGATGCTTTAATTGATACGAAATGAAAACAGAAATCATCTAATCAAAAATAAATTAATTCATTTATGACCATGCGTTTCATCCTAAATTAATTTTAACGCAGATTTTACTAAATGAAAATATTTTCTCCATCTCCGGGAGTAAAAACAATTTTTCAAGAAGTTGGCCAAGTTCTTAAAATTGAGCTTAAAAAAAATTGGTGTTGGCTACAAATTTCAAAAAATATCAAATGGCATATCTCACTAAATAAACGAATACAAATGATTGTTAAGAATTTTATTTTTACATAATTTTGAATTTAGTAATAGTAATAGGTAATAAGAACACAAAAAATAGAGTAAATGAGAAGAAAAAAATTGGAAAATATCAGATAATTGGTGTTACAAAAATAAGGTTAGAGTTATATTGTTGAACGTCAAGGACAAAAAAGACAAAAAATAGAAACAATTATAAAAAGAATTTATCGTATAATAGTCGATGATTTTGTTCGAAGGATTGGGCCACACCACTACCCTTCTTACAAAATAAAATGACAATTATGAAGTTCGGACGAATTCAGCACTCGTCATTAACTTAGAAATCGTCTCTAGTAACCATGGAAACATCTTGTATCTTTTCCTTATTTATTTATTATTATATGTTTCTCTTTACAATAAAATTTTTGAAAGAAATCCGATCAAGGCCATCTACGAATTGTATCTATGAATTAAGATACATAATATCTTGTGTACCTCATAAAAACTATGTAAACGACACTACTAAATTTGACAGCATAAAATCTTAATTCATAGATGCAATTCGTAGATGGCCTTGATCGGACTTCTTTCAAAAATTTTACTGTACTTTGTTATTTTTAAAGAAGTTTCTTTAGCCAATGAAGAGTGCTGAATGCGGTCCAATGACAGTTAAGGCCCGATATAGTCATCTCTGTTTAAACTGCCGGTTAAGTTAACTGTCAGTTATAAGAACAATATGGCATCGAAAAATTGACAAATATGTAATTTTTACAATTTAGGCTATAATATCGATGCTGTGTTTATCTTTTAACTGACTGTTAAATTAACAGACTGTTTAACCGGAGATGAAAATACCGGCCCTAAGTTGTCTAATACAGGTTATAGGCTGCATCGTATAACTTCCTAGATTTCGTTGATAATAAGTTTAAAACAGCTCCTGAAGCTGCATCAAAAATTTCTTGGGATTTTTCCGCGAGTTCTTCGCAGTATATTTGGTATTCTATTTTAGAAAAAAAAAACATGAAATTGAATGAAAAAGAATTGAATTTTAGAAAAGAGTTTGTGCTGTCAAAATGGGAAACTCAAAGACTGCTAATTTCTTAAATTCATTGAAGATACCCCTTGCAGGGCGAGTTAATAGACACACAATTGCAATTTGAAAGAGCGCATCCTGCGGCAAAGCATAGAACTAAAGGTTGCTATGGTTACCACTTGCAAACAAACACATGTCATCAGCAATAGACCTCTACACTCTAGCCATCTTTTTAGTTGAATAATAGAATAATCTTCAATATTATCAAACAAAAAAGAATGTCCCACGCACACCTTGTAGTTTTAAACTCATTTTTATTGAACACAACGAAAAAATCACTAAGAATTAGCTTAACAGATGCAAATATAATTATAGAATCACGGAGCGGGACGTAAGACAACAAGGGGAGGTTTGTTTAGAAGCATGATGTTCTATCTCTCTCTTGCATGTGATGTCAATTCTGTGTCTATTAGGACACACTGTATACTGGTAAAAGATAATACAGAATGATCAAAAAGAAACGATGCAGTTGGTAATACAATTATTCCACAGTTTATACAACGCCAGATGAAAGCGAAAATATTATTTGACATGTCATTTTGACAATAAATACAAATAGGTTATGTAAGAGCAGAGGCCTAACAGCTATAAGATTTTGAGTGATTGAAATGCTTTAGATTATTGCTCTATGGGTAATGTAAGAAATAAAAGTATGTGGATAAGGGAAGCAACCATTTTAATAAAAATTGTAAATGTTCTGTAATTTAAATTTACAAATGTCATTGTCAATAACAGGAAATAAATTTTTGTATCAGTGTTACCAACATCAAGTTCAAAAAAAGTGTTGTTAACTAGATGTAATTAACGAAAGTGATTTATATTTTTCTAATAGTAGTTTATCTGCGTTAATTACGTAAAATAATAACATATTAATGTGTGTGCTGTCGATATTTCATGTTTGGCTTGCAGCGTGAATCAGATTTCACGGTATAACATCCAGGTAGCATTAATTTGTTTTGTGGGGTCAGTAAGGTCATGCGCGTGTTTCCGACTACAATTACGCGATCGCCTTCGGTTCGGTTCAGTTCAATCGGCTTTATAATCAGCTCCAACGATCGCGTCGGACTAACTGCCGATGGATTCATTCGCTGTCCTGCTCCGCCACCAATTTAAAAATGATATTTAAGCTTTAGGTCTTACGCAATAACCAATTAGATGGTTACTGACGGCGTAGTTTTGAAGAAGTTATGATTCGAACATTTTTTGTAAGTGGAAGAACGCGGTCGGGATCTTACAAATATTATAAATAAACACTGGATTACCCAATATGTGCAATAGATTTTTTTAAGCCCAGTTCCCAGTTGCACACCAAAAGGCTTAAGTTTTAAACTAGACTTAAACAAAAAAATCCTTTTACATTTCATTTCGATGCTATATTGTCAATTTAAGACAAGTTTAATATTTAAAATGCTGCAACCGGCAATTAATAATTAATGCCCTTATTGGCTAAGTTCTCAAACATTTTGATATCATTTTTTGACAGACGTCATCAGTTATTCCAATCTAGGTTTGGCAATTTTTTATAGAAAACACAACGCGTAGAAATTGTTCTAATGCATCACCAAAATTTGCATAACACATAAATTTTGGGAAAAAATTTAATCGACGGTTGTTTATTTAACTCACGGTTAAAATTTTAACCGTAGATTGTAAAACTGGCACTTAGAGTATATATAAATTAGAGTTAGTAGCCCGTTTTCTTCTGTACGAAGAAGATTAATTTCGACTTGCTCCATGAATCTTTGGCGAGTATTAAAATATATTTTGCGTACTTTTTGAAAAAATTTGCGCCTAAAATGTTACCATTTTGGGCCCTCTACATATTATCGTATACCTAAAAAGTTCCAATAGGTCTACTTTAAGTATAAACAGTACATTTTATTATATTTCGTTATAGTGGAAGACGACATTAAGAAGGCGGATTTTTAAGAAGGTATGCAATATATATTTCGTCTAGAAGAAAACGGGCCACTAGCTCTATATTAAATATGAGTATTAAAGCTTAAGCTATGTATGTTAATTGTTACATAATAGTTAAAAAATCCCTCAATCTTAACCAAAAAAAAAGCTAAAACTAGATACATATTTCGGCAACTAAATTGCCATTATCAGTAAACTTATGTGTAAGGACAGATCAGTTTTGGATTACTCAACACGTCATCTGTGCCAGAGGTCCAAAAACAAATCTGAAAAACAGAGCAGATTTAGATTACTCAGTAAGTCAACCATACCAGAGGTCCAAAAACTGTTCTGAACATGTTAAGTAATCCAAAACTAATGATGACAATTTAGTTGCAGAAATACGTATCTAGTTTTAGCGTTTTTAGTTAAGGTTGAGGGATTTTTTTAACTATTATCTATTTAACCTTAGACTCCAATAAAGTTTTATTAATTGTTACATGCTACTCGAAACACGCAATAGCTGCTGAATTTCTTGATAGACATGATCGAGTAAATTAGAGCCAATATTCGCTATATTTTTGAAAGATTCCATACAAATGGCTGTGGTAGATTAACCATCACCTCCAGCTACAAAACTTTAGACCGCAACACGTATAGGATCTAGATCATACGTCAGCAACCTTTTTTGTCTGCGGGTCAAAATCAACCAAAATGTGATTCGAGTCAGTGGGTATTTTCATTATAAAACAATCTTTTAGTGCATAATAAGATAAATTTTACTGTTTTTGAATTTGGATCATTAATTTATGAACTTTATTTATAAACATTCTCTTCATAAACAATGGTTCCCCTGATGCTAAATTTGTGCCGTCAATCTTAACGTGTTCCATTTCCAAATTTGATTTTACTTATCTTCATTAGAGTACTTCTTCTAGCGAAAATTTATTTGTAATAATAGACGTTGTTTATGACTGATAATATATTTATTTGCTCATCTTTTCTTCGTAATAAATAATAGGTAGGTGTCGATATTTGACATTTCATCAATGTTCGCCTCGCGTATTTGACAGGTATATCGATCGGTGACTATGTCGGTAACGGCGGATTTTTACAATAATGACAGATGTCGCTGCCGTGATTTTGATTTATATAAAATAATTTTAAATATAGGAAATGTTAAAATAAAAAAATAACTTAAGTAGGTGGTACTTTTTTAGATGAACTTTATTATAGTAAAGATGATTTCTTTTCTAAATGCCCATGAACGTCCAGTGTATTTTGATTATTTTACCGCATAGTTAGACAACACAGTAAGCGTAAAATGTAGGTTACACTTGCTGTGTATACAATTGTGAAGTTCCCATTATACTTCAGGAGGGCAAAAAATATATTTTCATACCGCGAGTCATAGGTTGCCGACGCCTGATCTAGATGGTGTAGGAGATTAATTTGAACGATCATTTGGATCCCAATCGTGGATAAATAAAAATCAAATTTCAAATAATTTCTGCGTCGAAGTATCTCCTTGATTTGGTTGCTGGTATTCAATTTTCTTCCTGCTTTTTATCCATCAATTTCCATCTCTTCCTACATATTCCATTACCTACTCAGCGTCACACCAAAGCAAACAAGCACAGCACACAGCAGCTCGGTGCGTAGACCTAGACCGTATAGCGCATAGCGCGTGTTTGCTCTCGAGCGACTAGCACTCGCGGCAGGCACGCTATGCAAATACGAGTACCTGCGCCCTGTACGTGGCGGCGTGGCGGAGGTGAGCGATTGGTGCGTGCGTGGGCGGCCGAGGTCGTCGAGCAACCTAGCCGCCAGCAGAGAAGAAGCAGGTGCTTATGGAATGAATCGTGCAACAGGAGGATTTGCAAAGTGGTAATGGTATTGGTGATGATGGTATGGAATTATGTTGAACAGTACATACAATTTTGTTGATTTAAGCACGAGATTTGTTAAGATACATTCATATTCATATCTTGATATTCTTCTAAAACAACAGGCGAGTTTATTTATTTATTGTTAGTCTGACCAACAGGGTTCAAGACCCCAATAGGGTAGTTGCGAAAAAAATAAATGTTATGTTTTCCCATTAATTATGAAATATAAACTAATTCTAAACATATTAATGTAAAAATTATTAGAAAAAATAAAACTTTTCATTCATAATTTCCATAAATAAAGTTCGCGGTGGAATTCTTGTGACGTAGACTTTTAATAATTATATAGTTCGACCAAGTCTGTATGACTCATACAAACTTGTTAGTATACCACGACTAAGCGAAGATGTTGAATTATATTTAATTGTATCATACAAATATTTACAGTATAATTCTAAAAGAAAAATAACAGATACAAAAGTATTATTTAATAGTACGTATATTTTATAATTATTTACTTGAATACCAGATATTTTCAAGATATTGAATTCTTATATAGACAACTTTATAATTTTGCTATCAGGTGGCTGCACACTCCAGTGAATGTACATGTCATTTTTAGTGACATAACCTATGTTTTACGTGTTAAAATCATATTTTATTTTTCTTTTCTATATCAGCAGATTTAAAACAAGGTAATGAAACTAATGAATTTGTATGAAAATGAATAATTTCTTTTGAAACAGTGCTTCTCTCAAACATATAAATCGTTTCAAATAAAAATTGTAGTATTCTTTACAGAGTGTACAACCGAGAGTGTACGGCTAGGGCAAGAAAGACTGTGATTGGTATTAATAAAACACGTCACCACGGGAAAATTTAAAATAAGAATTTTATTTTAAAAAATTATATTTTGAAAAATATACAGTTGCCAGGCATAAAATATGTATTAAAGTGAATAACTTGAACAATTCTTTCAGAAAAAAAATAAATTGGAAAATGCGCAACTACCCTATTACAGGTTGACTATACTAAAACATAAATTTAATATGTTTAATGACACTAGTAGTTAACAAATAGAATGACAAAAAAAAAACCCAGAACTTAATAATACATATAGCTGTTTAAGATAATGTATTGTAATAAATACTAGCAGTTAATGAATATAATAATTGTGTAAAGCATTTTTAAACTTTACAATCGAGCCAACGAAAATGTCGAAATATTCAGGTAAATTGTTAAAATTAAAACAAATCATACGAATAGGTGACTTTACTTCATAGTTCGTTCGAGGAGTGTTACAGTAGAATGTATATTTAAATCGGGAATTATGCCTAGGAACTAAGAAAGGAATTTTACCTAGAATTACGGGATCAATTATAATACAATGCAAAACTTTATAAAGGAATAATGATGATTGTATTTTTCTTCGAGTATCAAGAGACATAATACTAAATTCACACAACAAATCTTTGTAATCAGTATCAAAATATCTGTTAAGCTTGAAGAAGCAAAATTTAATAAATTTGCGTTGAATAGATTCAATAACATGGCTGTATTTATTATATATAGGACACCAAACTTGCTGACAATATTCCAGTTTTGTTCTTACGAACGAGATATATAGTTTCTTAAGAGTTGAAATATGAACGAAGTATTGTGTATTTCTAATAATAAAACCTAAATTTTTGTAGGCAGATTTAACAGTTTGTAATATGTGTTTAATGAAATTGAGCTTTTCATCAAATAAAACACCAAGATCTTTAAATTGTATGACCCTTTCAAGAGTATGAGACTCTATTTTGTAATCATATTTGTAAATAGTTTTTTTGACGAAATAGCTCATTATTTTACATTTACTGTAGTTTAAAAAAAGGTTAGAGGTTACAGACCAAGCTGAAATGTTATTAATATCTGCCTGTAGGAGTTGTATATTAAATAAAATATGAATATATTATCAAGGCATATTATCCACTCTGAGTATGCCAATCTTCTTTGTCACAGATATCGATAATGATGATAACATATTGTACCGTGATGCGGTTACCAAGCGTCATCTCACGAGCATTCGTTAACAAGATTAGCGGTATTTCTAATGGATATTTGCATTTTGTCTATAACTTTAAATATAAAATTAATAAAACTATAAGAAAGATTAAATGTACTTCCCAGTAAAATCTATCAGAATATCACTAAAACTGTTGAGTTTTGACACTAACATCTGTCATTTAGTGTTTCACAAGAGTCTTGCATTTTTCTTGTTCTTGCATAAAATGCAAGACAAGAACAAGACAAGAGTTATATAGTTCGTTGCAAGACAAAACAAAAATCTGCGTTGCAAGAAAAGTGCAAGAATAGCAAGATTTTTTAGTATTTTCTTGCATTCTTGCACTCTTGCAATATTATATTATAATTCAATATATCAACATTTTATTATAGGTTTTACCTCTACCTAAGCTGACATTAATCAGAAAAGCTAAAAAGGTTTTGGTAACAATTGACAACCGGAAGTAGTAGATTCTTAAAAAATCTTCTAAATATTATATTTTGAAAATTTATAGTAGAAAAAATAATAAAGAGCATTAAGTACTCAATCTGATTTAAATTTTCTTATTATATCTTCTATAGATTTAGAGATAAAAATCTGATATGGCCAGTACATGACCTCTCGCTAATTCGATGTTTAAAATTGCAATGAGCTTGGAGTTAAATATCACTTTATCGTTTGTAAACAAAATCTAATTTGTTGTTCCAATAAATAGAAAAGTCTTTAATAAGAAATTTTGTATTATATTTTATCATGTTTTTTTTTTAAAAAAAATCTGCTAAGAGCTCTTAGTTAAGAACCACATCCAACTTATCATATATACTCAAAAACGTTGTTTTCAATCATATACGAATTTTAAAACCAAATTTGAGAAGTTTTTTTTTTATCATATTTTAATATATTTTTTCAAGGAAATCAGTTCAGAGCTTCAAGTAAAGTACCACTTTAGGTTTACTAATATTAACAAGAATCTAATATGTCGGTCTCATTAATATAAAAGTGTTAAATACAAGATTTGAAAAGTTTTCAATTATAGCATAATACATTTTTTCACGAAAATCTCTTCACAGCTTCAAGTAAAATATCACTTCCGATTTAAATATGTTGTTCCTATTGATATGAAATTGCAAGACAAGAAATATGCAAGATTTTTGCTTGCAAGAGTAACACAAGATAAGAGTTATTTAAATTTCTTGTCTTGTTTTACAAGAAAAGACAAGAAAAAGCCTAGCAAGACAAGAAATCTTGTCTTGTGAAACACTACTGTCATTTAGAAACTATGTTATAAATATTTAAATCTGTCAACTGGTTTCCTTAGTGTAGTTTAGCCTCTGCGATGTATTACATCCGATTATTCTATAAATTATAGTGTCTTCATCTCTAAATCTATACAAGATATAATAAAAATTTTAAGTGTATTTGGAGAATTTTATGTTCTTCAATATTTGTAATAACAAAAATTTTCCAAAAAATATATTTAGAAGAATTTTTCTAAGAAACTACTACTTCCGGTTGTCCAATTGTTACCAAAACCCTTTCAGCTCTTCCCATTATTGTTAGATTAAGGAATCCACAATTTTTCGCATAAATCCAATACCTCTCTTAGCGAGAGGTAAAAATGAGTTTAATCGGAAACGTATAACGCACAATATTCAAAAATTCACATTGTTTATTGCTTATTTACTCAGTGATGTAACATTTTTTGCGAAACAGAAATTCGATGAAATGTGGTATATCTGCTTTTGACATTTAACCAGTTAAATTAAGTATTTTAAGAGAATCAAAGACAATAACAAATATTCGTGCTTGTTTTTATGATATTGCAAAGATTCATCTCTTTAATAAGATTTCTGATTTCTAATCAAATACTTTACTTGAATATAAATTACTATGAAATTAAACAAGTTCTAGGAACTGCGTTATAAAATTACGAAAAAATACACTGGCATTACAAAAATTTTAAACATATATTACAAACCTATTATAACGTTATTAAATATACTCATTTAACGGATACACGCTATGTTAAAAATAAAATTCCGATTGAACTATTAACGTTGCTTGTGAATCATTCCCTTTCACTTGCACTGTTTATAATATATAATTATTCATCAAAAATAAACTATTTTAACACTGAATAACTACAGGAGTTAATAACATATATTATAATGCAAATATGACATAAAATCTACCGCATTTTTACACTTGTCTACTTTATTATAATAATTAACACACGATACAATAATTACCCATACACGAATATGCTACGTAAAATGGGAGTGTTAGTTAATTTTTTTTAATCAAAAATACACAATGTTGTTATGTTCTAATTTATTTTAAAATAGAGTTTAATATAGATCAATTTCTCTACAACGCTTTTAAATCTGATAGCAACAGTTATTAATATGGGTACATAATTTTGAATAATAATACCTTAACATAAATTAAATAACCAATTTATTTAGGTATATAATGGTTTAAATTGACAATATTGCATCAAAATGAAATGTCAAATGATTTATAATATATTGCTGTCACAATTTCGATTTGCATTTTTTGTTTAAGCTTAGCTTAAAATTTAACCCTTGTTGGTGAAAATGGACATAAAACAAATATGTTACACTACTTTTGTTTTAGATTTAAAAGTTTGAATAAATATATGTATTTACTTAAAGTTTTGTATTAGTTAATAATTAACGGTTTCATAAGCAACCAAATTATGAATTTAAATTAAATAATTTAAAGGTGGGGCTTAAGGCAAGCCCCCATCTTCAGCTTTTGATTCATAATTAGTAGTAATATTAAATCCATTTATTGTTATATACCTTACAATTATAATATTAACAATGGTATTAAAAAAATCTTAGAAAATATTAACTTAAAAATTGCTAAATCTAACCTAAAAACTACACGTCACACGTCAACTTTTCTCAGAGTTAAAAGACAATATAAAACCTTGTGACTCCACAAATGTTATTTACCAGATAAAATGCAGAAAATGTTATCAAATATACATAGGCGAGACGTCGCAACCCCTTAAAAAAATCTGTTGTGGCCAGCACAAGACCTTCCGTTAATTTGATGTATTTTGTACAAATCCCATACCAAAAGTTCATTGGCAAAGATTCTATATATCCAGTAAAATTGTAACACGAACATAATGCAATTTTTTTACAAATTTCATACAGAAAGTTCATTGGAAAATATTCTATAAATCCAATAAAAATATACATTATGGATACTCATATATAAAATACTCTAAAAATGCGTACACTTCCATAACATTATTTTTACAATCAAATATTATTACTACCAAGTTTATATCTCTACCCATTTTTGAATTATTGCCCCAAAAGTCAATATACCCCACATTTAAATAAAAACTTCAAAATTTTCAAAAATCTAATTTTTATGTATCTAAATACAGGTCGATATCTCTTTTCGTTCTCAAGATATTTAGATTCAAAGTTTTGCTCAAAACTGCCCATTTTTGGGTAATAACCCAAAAATAGGTCGAGATATGAATTTGGCGACAACACCATTCGATTCTATGGACAAAATTACGTAAGTACACCAATTTTCAGAATTTTTGAACACCGCGTACAATCTCTAAAGCAAAATAACTGAAAATGGCCAAAAATCGCAAAAATCTAAGGTGTACCCCTTACGATTTTTTCAGATTTTGGCCACTTTTAGGGGTTTTCAAGCTTTTATTCATAAAAAATGAACCGGTTGGACAAAAATTATGAAAGTTGCTATATTTATGTATTTTTGTCCGTAGAATCGAATGGTGATATCGCCAAATTCATACCTCGACCCATTTTTGGGTTATTACCAAAAAATGGGCAGTTTTGAGCAAAACTTTGAATCTAAATATCTCGATAACGAAAAGAGATATCAATCTGCGGTTTCAAAATTTGGAATCAGCGCATTGAGAAGTATCTAGATACATAAAAATTAGATTTTTGAAAATTTTAAAATTTTTATGTAAATGTGGGGTATATTGACTTTTGGGGCAATAATTCAAGAATGGGTAGAGATATAAACTTGGTAGTAATATTATTTGATTGTAAAGAGAATGTTACGTAAGTGTACGCATTTTTAGAGTATTTGAACAATAATACCTTCCTTACCTAAAGGTGACGGAAGGTAAAAATACCTATCAGAATTTAAAACTAACGAGAATCCAAGAATGATTAAATTATATGGTACTTTCCGTGCCTTCACTATCGCAAATTTATGTATAATTTCTTCCTGACTTGATTATTTCGCAACGGCATGTTGGCATGTTCAATAAATTACACAATTTATTTACACAAAACTAACTTTGAGGGGCTTTAATAATACAGGCCAGGTATATATTCTATACATTGATTTTTTTGTTTATTTATATATTTGTCTTTAGTTTTTATATTTTTTGGGCGCCCCAAAAAGCCAGGCGCCCTAAGCCAGTGGCTCACGTCTTAAGCCGCCACTGGTCATACTAATGGTTAATAGTCTATAATAGTATTCTCCACGGAAAATCGATAATCATAAATTTAATTCTAATAAGATCGATAATGACTAAAATAAAAGAAGTAGCATATATTAAAATAGTATATTATGTGACAAGTGTGTGAAGCTGACATTTTTACATGAGGGTGGACCACCCGAATTTAAAATAGGCTTCACACACGTGTTACATACTATACTTTTTCTACGACCTTGCAATAAAATATATTTTTTCTTCACATTGTCATTCTTTAAACGTAAAGCCTCTGTATTATCGACGTGTGTAACCATGGTTACCAACGTTACGAGTGTTTAACAGCTTTGTTTTATTAAAATACAATTCAGTTTGTAATATTTAAAATAATGAACGGTGCGTGAAATGTTACTTCACGCACCGTGTGCAAAAACTCAAACTTCACACATAAAAATTAATACGTGAAGTACTCACTTCACGCATGGGAGTATAAAAAAATATATTTTATTGTCATAAAGTTCACGATATCTACATTTCTTTCATTAATGGATTGGGTATCATGTTAATATGGTAATGAATAGTAAAGGGAAATCTATAAATAGCATCTCTAGTACGTATTCTCGCAAGTTGTTGTTAGTAAATCGTAAGAGACTCTTCGTCTGGTTCTACGACCGTCCTTCCTAGCGCACACTCCACACGACTGTTTGCAGTTGCGATGGTCATAAAACTTTTATTTCAACCATGCGTGCTGTATGACCTCGGTTAAGTAAATAAACTGTGTAATGGCACGGAATAGAATCAATACCCGCCACTCAGCTGAAACAGAGTCCGTGTTGTCGTGCCGCGTGACATACCGCAACCAACACGTATGTATCATATGTTGAATGAGACATCTTATCGATTATTTGTTTAGCTTTTAAAAATAAATGTGTTAACTAGATCGTTAAGCAATATAAAACTTATGTTTATTTAAGTACAAGATTGGTTATTGCGGACTCTGTGTTTGTTTTTAATAAAGTTTACAAATAGGTGTGTTGAAATTTGAAACCATATTCATCACAAGATTTTTTGAGAGGTACCTACTAGTAATATATAATATAATAAATAAAATATATAATATTCTATGTTAAATATTTATATAACTAATATTTTCACACCGATACCTAATATTATATTTTTTGCAAACTTCAACGTGAACTGTCAACTGTCAGTTTATTTTATAATTATTAAATTTTTACTTTTTCGGTGTGGATATAGATACAAAAAATTATGTATATAACAATTTTAAAAAAAATCTCTTTTGGCCAGCACAATACCTCTCGCCATTTCCATTTTATGTTATACCTATAAGTATTGTATTGCACTTCGCTGCTGAAACGTCGATTTATAAAAAAATACAGAACTTTACTCAAATATTGTTTTTACCTCCCGCTACCTTTGGTAAGGGAGGTATAGGGATTGTGCTAAAAATCACATACCGAGATTTTAGTAAATGACCACGTTTTAAGGTCCCTAGAATCCAATTTTAACATTTTCACGATGATGTCTGTATGTGTGTATGTAGGTTTATGTGTGTGTGTGTGTGTATGTATGTGTATGTGTGTGTATGTGTGTATGTATGTATGTATCTGTACAGATTTTGTTGGCACTCTAACTCAAATAATATGGAAAGATTCCATTAGATTTTGGTGTAAATCGGATAACCGGAAATGGCACTTTACCTGAAGCTCATAATAGTTTTTCTTCAAAAAATACCATTAAATGCCGTTTTTTGCATTTTGTCATTATGAAAATTAAAGATTATTGAATTTTCTATAGGAATACATTAATACTTTTTCTATATAATTTACAGATAAATTTAATAATCTTTTTTTTTATACATCCCGAAGCCTAAGATAAACACATCTTTGTTACACAGTTCATATTTCAAATGAATGTAAATGACAGGTGAATGTCACTGTCAAAAAACAAATCACTTCAAATTAATAATAGTGACATTTTAAAAAGAAAATAGTAAATAAAGCAATAGTTATATGCAATGAAACAGTTTGCTGCATTAGATAATACGTAGGTATGTATTTAAATTAATAAAAATTAAATAGCGGGAGGTTTTCTTTTAGCCACATCAGATTTTTTTTATAGTATTTAACATATCCTGTTCACTCATACAATTCTAATTATAACTATTTTTTCATTGTATGAGACAGTTCGTCAATGTCAGAGATTCTTCCAATTCATTAATAAGATTGGCGGTATTTCTTATGGATACATATGCATTTTACCTATATATTTTAATTATTTAATTAATAAATATTAAATGTACTTCCCAAAAAAAGTTTTAAGAATGTCACTAACTGTTGATTTTTGACACTGACATTTATCTGTCATTTACAAACTATGTTATAAATATTTGAATTTGTCAGCTTGTTTCCTTGGTGTAGTTTAGCCTGTGCGATTTAATACATCCGATTATTCTATATATTGCAGTGTTTTTATCTCTAAATTTATAGAAGATATAATAAAAAATTTAAATGTATCAGTTGTAGAATTTTATGTTCTTCAATATCAGCATAACACAAATTTTCCAAAAATAATATTTAGAAGAATTTTAAGAAATTACTACTTCCAGTTGTCAATTGTTACCAAAACCTTTTCAGCTCTCCCAGAATGTCAAAATGAGGAATTCATAGTTAAATAGGGTCTGAAGTCTTTGAGGAATCGTCCTTCCAACATTTACACGTACACACACACACACACACACATATACATATATACACACACACACACACACACACACATACACACAAACAGTTCCACATCTACACACACACAACATCGTAAAAACGTTAAAATCGGATTGTAGGGACTTTAAATCGTGCTTATTTACTATAATCTGGATATGGGATTTTTAGCATGAATCCAATACCTTTCTTAGCGAAAGGTAAAAAGAAGAATTGCTAGGCAAGAAGTAATAAGGAAACAAATTGACATTTCTGTTGAATTAGTCACTAAACAAAATAGCTGGAAATGGTATTCTATTACATTGTCCAGATGCATTAAGCCTTATGCACTAATCATTATGAATTAAGTATTAAAATACTCAGTGGAAATGTCGATTTACTCTCAAAAATTCTAGCGTGACTCCTGTAAAATTAAAAACCCTAAATATTAAATATTTATTCATCTATCGGGCACGTGAATATCTAAAACGAACAAATACAACCATAAGAACAAAGAAACCGATTCTAATTTGTTTATTTTTATGGTCCGCTAACTGAACAAGGAATTGATGAACGTTTCTGCATCCGGGCATAAAATTTGCAATAAAAATTAATTATAATTTAAAACCCAAATATAGGATAAAACAATGCGGAAACAAAATCGCATAACATTATGTGAATCCAATAAGCAAACGGTCGTAATTTCATACTAAGCACTATAACCTATAACTTATCACAATGCGTAGAAATAGGGTGTTCATAAAAAGAACCGTTTGACAGAAATATTCCACGCTCGAATCCATAAAACGCTTACATTTCTCGACGGTGTACATAAACCATATTTATTGCAATAAATGTAAAATAAATACAGCAAATTTCATCGGCGACGCGAGAAAAACATTTACTGCGACGTTGAAGGATTTTTTCAGATTCGTCGCCTCGACACATACATCATACGTTGTCTTTAGTTAATCCCCGTTCCGCCAGATGACAGCAGCCTTTTTCTCCGCCCGTATTATTTATCACTCATTGAAAATGTGATCTTGCACTTTTGATTTGTGGCTCTCGCTCGCGCAGAGTTAAAAATCTTCAATTCAAATAGACCTGGTTTCACGAGCTACCTTTTCTTGTAACAGATGGCACAAGAACTGCACAGCTTTCTGATTCTTGATTTTATGTAAATAGTTCCTATGTGAGATACGTAATAAATTTGTGCTTGCTTTTTATTTAGACGGCGGAATATTATTAATGGTTCTTCGAAATACCGGGAACGCATCAAGTTTTTGTTACAGACGCTTTGTTCGTCTTTTTACTGGAACTCAAAAAGTCATTAGGAAAATCTACATGCAAAGTAAACGTTACTTAAAGTTACGCACTTTGTTTACTAATGACACCCGAAATCGAAATGGTGATTTTATTACGGGAACAGCTCTTAATAATATATCCAAGATGAATTGAATAACAGGTTGAATTTTCACTTTGATTTGATAACCACGACCGAAACGTCGTCTTTTATATATTAATAAAAACAATTACTCTTCATTTAGAAGCTTCTATATTCAAGAATCTCTTTTACCTCGAAATGAATACCAATTTAAATCCGACCAATTATGATACAGAAAGGACCAAAAACGTGAAAAATTCAATTTTATTAATAACATCTTTCAGTTGTTCCTTCAAATAAAATTCTGAAATAAATGTCCTGCGATATTTTTCCACGATCGAGTATTTTTTTATTTTTACCGATAGTGTTATCAAGGCTATGTGTTACTCGTATCTTTACAAATTCCTGGGGTGGGATCCCTAGACTACGCAATGATAGCGTAGCCCCGAATAATACTTCGTTTCCCTAACAACCGTGGAAATTAATAGGGAAAGGTCGGTGAAACGTAAGGGGTATTTTTCGATACAATATCATAGCATAGTCTTGGGATCCCACCACTGATCGATTCGTGATTGTGATTACTTACCGATCAGGAGGCGAGGCAGTAAATAAATAAAAAATAAACGATGACAATGATTTTTTTAATGTCAAAGTAATTATGAAATCTTTTTCTTTTTAATTTTGTTACTTCGTCGATCGTGTAAAAAACGTAATAAGTATTGCGGTTAGCAAGTACTCTTCTACCGATATCAGATGTATTGGAAATATCGACTTCGTCTGGATCTCCAAAATCATCCTTAACCGATAGGAAGTACGCGTTGTTCTTAATACTTAAATTACTATAAATTCTTCCTCAAAGCGATAAATTATTATTGCATTTCAAAAACTTTACAAATACAAATAACTGCGAAAATGTATTTTAAAAAACTTTTACCGGAAGATAAAATAAAAACAGAATTTAAGGTCAAAAACTTGATTACTTTTATAAATCTGTATTACAACTTTTTAAATAAATATTTTTGGCGCGCTCCTGGATATACAGACACAGCTTCAACAAGAAATATTCAGGTTCTTTTTTATAAGTAATTGTCGGATGTGGGATTTCATCCCGACATCTTGCTTATTAATACAGCTTGCTAATTATTGAGTCATCAGTGAAGGAGTGGTACACTTGATCTCATTTTTTACAAACGAGCTAGCGGATGTAACAAAATGAAGAATAAATTTCAAAGTCAAGGCATTTTCGTATGTATACCGGATTGCGCTCGAATTCCGTTACATATATATATATATATCATCAAGGCATATTACCCATTACTGGGTGTGCCAGTATCTATAATACATGTAGACGACGGTAATGATAACGATATATTTTTACCGTGTGGGCGCTTGCCAGGCGTCACCTCACGGGCACTCATAGGCTGGTGTGGAGAGTGCACCACAGGGATCACTTATGCGATTAAAAGTCTGCACTGGTCGGGATCAAACCCGGGTCAAAAGATTGGCAACCAGATACTATACATATATATACAAAATATTACGGAGTTATTGCAACTTCAGATGAAAGAACGTAAACGGTAACATTATGTAGAAAACACCTTATTTTAAAGATAAGTGACTTTAAATTTCAATGCTTATCGCATTTAATTTGTCATTTCACGTTAAAGTTAAAGATGAAAGCAACACAAACGAAGTTACATCCACTCTTTTCATTGAAACATAACCTCAAAACGTACAGAACGTGTGCCGTTAAACGCTCGATATGTCATCATCACACATAACGTGTCTCCTTATTTATTTGAACATGAACCTTTTAGTACGCGTGCGCATTCAGGCTGTCACGTTATTTTTGCGTTGAAACTGCAATAACTCCATATTATCTAGCCCGAAAAGCTTTACTTTAGAAAATAAAATACTGAATTAAAATAATAATTAATTAAATTAAAGTAAATAGGAAAACCAAAATTTATTTACGAATGACATTTAACGATAAGAGAATATGAACTATCTAGTCGACCCGCCCCGGCTTTGCACGGGTAAAGCTAGAATAACGATTAGCTACACGTGTACCAGTAATTTTTCACATTTACTACGGAGACATGCGCTACATAGGGAGCCGGTAACCTGCCTCGCATCGTACATGTAACAGGCTCCGCCCACTGCCCTCCCGATCCCCGCACCGCACCAAACAACGCCCTTTTCTAAACATGTCCCGCGGGTACTTTTACTTATGTACATATGATGCAAGCTATCTCTCTGACTAATATCGAAAATCTGCCAAGGGTTAAAACTTAACTAGTGTTTCACAAGAGTCTTGCATTTTTCTTGTTCTTGTCTTGTTCTTGCATAAAATGCAAGACAAGAACAAGACAAGAGTTATATAGTTCGTTGCAAGACAAGACAAGAATTTGCGTTGCAAGAAAAGTGCAAGAATAGCAAGATTTTTTTAGTATTTTCTTGCATTCTTGCACTCTTGCAATATTATATTATAATTCAATATATCAACATTTTATTATATGTTTTACCTCTAGCTAAGCTGACATTAATCAGAAAAGCTAAAAAGGTTTTGGTAACAATTGACAACCGGAAGTAGTAGATTCTTAAAAAAATCTTCTAAATATTAAATTTTGAAAATTTATAATACAAAAAATAATAAAGAGCAATAAGTACTCAATCTGATTTAAATTTTCTTATTATATCTTCTATAGATTTAGAGATAAAAAATCTGATATGGCCAGCACATGACCTCCCGCTAATTCGATGTTTAAAATTGCAATGAGCTTGGAGCACAGAGCACAATTAATGTACTAATCTGTGCTTGGAGTTAAATATCACTTTATCGTTTGTAAACAAAATCTAATTTATTGTTCCAATAAATAGAAGAGTCTTTAATAAGAAATTTTGTATTGTATTTTATCAAGTTTTTTTTTTTTTTTGAAAATCTGCTAAGAGCTCTTAGTTAAGAACCACATCATATATACTCAAAATCTAATGTTGTTTTCAATCATATACGAGTTTTAAAACCAAATTTGAGAAGTTTTTTTTATCATATTTTAATATATTTTTTCAAGGAAATCAGTTCAGAGCTTCAAGTAAAGTACCACTTTAGGTTTAC
Organism: Ophonus ardosiacus; assembly: GCA_943142095.1. NCBI lineage: Eukaryota > Metazoa > Arthropoda > Insecta > Coleoptera > Carabidae > Ophonus > Ophonus ardosiacus. The sequence continues at coordinate 6,996,855 of OW964825.1, read as the reverse complement.
TAATATTAACAAGAATCTAATATGTCGGTCTCATTAATATAAATATGTTGTTCCTATTGATATAAAATTGCAAGACAAGAAATATGCAAGAGTCTTGCAAGCAAGACAAGATTTTTGCTTGCAAGAGTAACACAAGACAAGAGTTATTTAAATTTCTTGTCTTGTTTTGCAAGACAAGACAAGAAATAGCCTAGCAAGACAAGAAATCTTGTCTTGTGAAACACTAAACTTAACTACAGATACAAAGATAAAAAAAAATAATTGAAATCATCCCCTATTGTACCGCCTTGAGGGATGATTTTTCAAAAACGCTAAAACACTATTTCTTACCAAAAACAAATATGAATTTTTATATCTCTAACTTGAGAAATGATGGGTTCTCCATACAAACTTTTATCAACTATTTTACCCCTACAAGTTTTATTTTCGCGACAAAAGGTAGCCTATGTACTTCTCCAAGTTCCAATCTATCTCTGTACCAAAATTCATCAAAATTGGTTCAGCGGTTTAGGCGTAACAAACAGACAGGCAGACAGACAGAGCTACTTTCGCATTCATTATATTAGTATGGATACGGCAATTAATATCTTGAAAATATGGAAATATATGTACAAAGAAATATTTTGTACGTGCGACCAAGACAACATTTCATTGCCCAATTAAATCATTAACTAATTAATCTCACTAGAGACAAATGGCATTTATGGTATAAATCTTAGTGACTTAAACATATTCACTTTCCCGGATTCCAGCATTAATAAACCTATTGCATTTTCATGGGAATGCGATGCATAAATGCAAATGTGCATTTTCTGCGAATACAGCTCTGTTTACACTACAAATGCATTACAATACAAATCGCACGTGCCAAACACATACGTCAAACGTATGCACGTTCCCAGAGCATCAGATAAACATGCAGGACTGGACTCGACTCTCTGATTAATATCACTTCGACGTGCGTCTGATTCGATCTAGAGATAACGTTAGTGGTTTAATCATTCCGCCTTCAAGCAACAATTTTTTATTACACCACAAAACGGTTCCACGAAAAACGATGAATATTTTTTCAAGAATAGTAATTGGAGTTTAATACTTTTAAAGTTTTAACTAAGATGTACAGTTTTGTTTAAAAATATGGGTGCACCTGCTGATTTAGGTCTTAATAACAGTTAAATAAAAATCTGTTATGGCTAGCACAATACCTCTCGCCATTTCCATTTTATGCTATACTGTGAGTATTTAACGTGAAACATTGGGTTTGTCATATCCATTTCCATTTAAAATGAAAACAATTTTCTTTTAAAACTTTTATTTCTAAAAATTCACTCAGTTGTTCAAATACTCTAAAAATTGTCTTTACAATCAAATAATATTACTGCCAAATTTATATCTCAACCCATTTTTTGCATTACTGCCCCAAAAGTCAATATACCCCATATTTAGATAAAAACCTCAAAATTTTCAAAAATCTATTTTTAATGCATCTAGATACTTCTCAACGCGCTGATTCCAAATTTTGAAACCGCAGGTCGATATCTCTTTTCGTTCTCGAGATATTTAGATTCAAAGTTTTGCTCAAAACTGCCCATTTTTGGGTAATAACCCAAAAATGGGTCCATATATGAATTTGGCGATGTCATCATTCGATTCTACGGGCAAAATTACATAAGTACACCAATTTTTATAATTTTTTAACACCGCTTACTATCTGTAAAGCAAAATAACTGAAAATGGCCAAAAATCGCAAAAATCTAAGGGGTACCCCTTATGATTTTTTCAGATTTGGGCCATTTTCAGTGGTTTTCAAGCTTTTATTCATAAAAAATGAACCGGTTGGACAAAAATTATAAAAATTGCTATATTTATGTATTTTTGTCCGTAGAATCGAATGGTGATGTCGCTAAATCCATATCTCGACCCATTTTTGGGTTAATACCAAAAAATGGGCAGTTTTGAGAAAAACTTAAATCTAAATATCTCGAGAACGAAACGAGATATCGACCTGCGGTTTCAAAATTTGGAATCAGCGCATTGTGAAGTATCTAGATGCATGAAAATTAGATTTTTGAAAATTTTGAAGTTTTTATCTAAATGTGGGGTATATTGACTTTTGGGGCAATAATTCAAAAATGGGTAGAGATATAAACTTGGTAGTAATATTATTTGATTGTAAAGAGAATGTTATAGAAGTGTGTTTTAAAGTTCTTTATTATTTCTAATTACATAATTTAGAAGATTTAAAAAAAACTATTTTCGGTTGTCCATTTGTTACAAAAATCAGCTCTTCCCATACACACACGCACACACACACAGACAATCGCGCGCGCGCACGCAGACATCATCGTAAAAATGTTATAATAGGATTCTAGGGACCTTAAAACGTGTTTATTCACTAAAATCTGTATATACGATTTTTAGCATGATTCCCATTATGTCTCTTTGTCTCTTAGCGAAAGGTAAAACACAGAAATTTTACAAAATGTTCCTTGTTAATTTCATGATATTGTCGGCCACAATATTTTTGTATTGAAATGACTTCTTGCTCCCATCTCGTGAAGAGCGTCTCAGTTATTATCAATCAAACGACTATCTAATTCTTTATAGATCTTTGGTTTAAAATTTAATTCTCAAAGCACAAGAAACAAAAATTTAGCAAATGCATTTTTTTATTTTATGAAGACATACCTCTCTCATGATATTATTAGATGTGGCATAAGAGGCAATATATTTTCGTAATAACTATTGCAATTGCATATAATGGGGTCCTATACCATTTTTCTTTTTTTTTCTGTAAGAATAGGATAAAATAAGAATTTTAGTGCAAACGCGACTTAAAAATTTTACGTAATAAGCGAGATATGAATTTTTAAAGTTTAGGAATTTGTGCGTGACGTAGCAGGTACTAACAAGTGATCGACAAACAATGGGACAAACTGTTCGTTATAGAGGGAACAATTTTTTTCATGTTTGCATAGCTGAAATGTTTGTAAATAAAAACTTATACGTTATATTCATGAAGAAATTATTATTAAGTATAAATAACGTAAATAATAACCTTTTTTTCCTAATAAATTATAGAATATTGAAACAGTTTGACAATATTATTACACAAAGCATGACGACGGATGGCGCCAGTGATGGCCTGTTTTGAAGTTTCAATACTAATTTAACTAATATTATTATTAATTTAATTAATATTACAAATTGATTTAATTATAAATATATTATTATTGTTAATATTACTAGATGTTAGAATTAAACAAATTCATCAAACACAAACTTGTTAAATGATTTCTTAGGTTATGGAACAACATGACATTTCATATTCTTTTAAAGGTGACCGCAACAGACGCGCGAATCTCCTTTTTAAAATCAGGCGACCAATCCAATTCTTAGTACCTAACGCGTCATACCCAATTAGTAATCATACTCAATCACTTATAGTTTGAGACGTACAGGCCTATTCTACTAAAAAAAAATGTATAACGATATCGTTACTGAACGACTGTCGCTAAGCATTTGGTTAAACGACTTTAATAACGACAAATGCCAAAAACGTATTCTACTAATCATATCGTAATAAATTATCGTAATCAGTTCAATTTAAATTTGACATATCGATTCATTGTTTGTTTATTTAATTGAATTTGACAATGGATATAAAGAAAAGGGCTTCGAGGACAACTCAAAGACAGTATGAAATATATGCTGAAGAACTGGAAAATAACAGTTCATTAATAATTAATAAATTGTCCACTGAAGAATTGGAAGAAATATGGAGAAGACTTACAAGTCATTTAAATTCTGTGAGACCGGGTAAAAGGATCTGATGTATCACGCAGTGTACGATTATATAATCTGACATCCCTATACAAATATATAATTTTTAAATACATAGATAGTGCATCTATATTCTATATTAATATTATAATATATCAATATATTAAATAATATTATCTAAGGGTAGAAAAAAGAAAAAGTTTTTTCGTTGCAGAATGTATTTTAAAATTATTTATTTATTATTTACATTCTGCAACGAAAAAAAACTTGGATTTTTCTTTTTTTTTACCCTTATCAACATGCAGAACAGCCTGGAGTCCTTCGTCCACTAAATATTATCTAAATCTAAATTTTTAAATATATTTCTGAAATATAAATAAAATGTCTAATACTAAAAAGTATAATATATATAATTAGTGTACAGAAGTGAATAAATACTCATCTTTGCAGAATCTCTTTCTCAGCTACAATTAACAAAATATCTTCTTCAGCCATTTTTACTTTTGTTCTCAAAATATGTCTAACTTTACGACTTCAACGATGCATGTGAACTTGTCGTTATTAAACGATATGAAACAACGATATGTAACGATTCGTAACGATAAATAAATTAACAGAATACGGTTTTGGCAAAAATCGTTATCATAACGACTTATCGCCTAGTAACGAGTCATAACGATACATATTTTTTTTAGTAGAATAGGCCTGCTAGTCAATATTTAAAGAATTTTTTTTTCACTAATTCTCATTAATTTATGTATATTTTCGTCTTCTTATTTAAGATAGTTAAAATATGACTATGGTATAGGACCCCTTTGTTAGTAAATTTGTTGTTGTGTGTATCTAATAGGAATCTTGTTGGATTCCAATAATACTAATATGAAGTTGTGGAATCTGAATCTTCGTCTTCTTCTTTGCACTAGCATACCCATGTCTGCACACGTATTAAAACATCATTTTTTGTTGCGGTGACGTGTATTTGTCATGAAGGTGTCAACAGTGGATTATGCAAACGGTCGTTTTACGAGAGTTCTGACAGACAAGCCGTGCAGCCAGCGGCCTGCATCGCTCGTAAACCCGCTTATCGTCCTGCCATCTTCCGACCAACGCTCCCATATATGTTACCGTTCACCATACACTTGTATTTCGGTGCCGGCTTCGCAATAACCATCTGCGCTGCTCCGAGAAATGTGCTATACTTATTTGGAGGTGACTTCCACAAAATAAAGTGTAATGTGGGAATGAGAATTTTTATTTTTTTGGGAAAAAGTTGTTGAGAGGATCCAGTTTTATGCAACTGCAAGTTTTTGATAATTTTTTTAATGCAGCAGGTCCACTGAAATATATACTAACTGGAACTCGCATACTCTACCTATCAGCATACGCTGCACTGAAGCTCATTGAAGAATAATGGCTGGTCCTGTTCGGCCACGTTCGTGCCGAACCGAACCTAGCCGAATAACTCGTATCATAGCTGATCGCTTTGTTTCATATTATGCTTCATTTATTTAAACATGCGCCACACGAAATAATTTCCGTCTACTCACGAACTGTCTCGATGTTTGCCAACTACTCCAGCAGCAGGCTTCCGTCTACTCACGAACTGTCTCGATGTTTGCCGACTACTCCAGCAGCAGGCTTTCAATATGCTTCACGGTCACGGTTCGTACGCGCATTCCAGTTAGTATATATTTCAGTGAGCAGGTCTATTGTCAGTCAGATTTTGGTAAGATAACAATGAAGATTTTATGGCAATGGGGGATTACATCATTTTTTTTTTATATAATTTCATCTGAAAATGTTAGGAAAACTAACTATTGATGAAAATTCGGTGAAAAAATTTCTGTTAATAAGCGAGTTATGGTCTCCCGAATTTTGAAAAGATTGACGTGACGTCACATTTATGTGTTTTTATATCAAACTGTTTTCATCATGGACCTAAATGTTCTTGAAATATATGCTATTTTAAGTTATATTTACATAAAAATAAATGAAAATTATAACACTGTATAAGTCTACATACTTTATAATTACAGGTGTATTTAAATTATTAAGTTTAATGCAAGAAATTTATGTTAAAATAAAAACTGTTTGGAAACTGTAGTACAGGAATGTTAGCCCCTCCTTTCGAATTTGTATTTCTTAACTTCCATTGGTAGTAATCCCACCTCCTAACACGCTATTTGTAATGCATGTATAGGCGGTTTCTCGGTCGCCAATCAAAATATTTTTATATTAGTGTCGAAGCGTTATAACAAAAAACCCTTTATTTCCGAAATATCTCAATTATACCATTTCATTTTTTTATTAATATTCGTTACTCAGCATATACATTCGTATTTTTTTACTATTTTCCTTTAATTCGATTGAGCCGTAATCCCCCATTTCGTCCGGCAAATCCGGAACGCGGAAATGGATATCAAGGCAATGTCCGATGTCGCATTTTGGCATTTAGTATTTAGGTCTTCTTCACATAAATACAATTCCGAATGGCACATTAATGACATCCATAGACCACGTTTGTGTGACGGTCGCCTCTGCCGATTTATACTCACATGTTATTCATACGGGAACAAAAATATGCTATTTTCAAAATGTTCAAAAGAACTTTAAAATGCAAATCTTATCTATCTGTTAGGGTTCAGACAGAAAAATATAAAACCTGAGTGACTGCATCGTGAATTTTTACCTCCCGCTACCTTTGGTAGGGGAAGTATAGGAATCGTGCTAAAAATCACATATCGAGATTTTAGTAAATGACCACGTTTTAAGGTCCCTAGAATCCAATTTTAACATTTTCATGATGATGTCTGTATGTGTGTGTTTGTGCGTGTGTGTGTTTGTGAGTTTGTGCGTGTGTGTATGTGTGTGTTTGTGTGTGTGTGTGTTTGTGTGTGTTTGTGTGTTTGTGTGTGTGTGTGTGTTTGTGTGTGTTTGTGTGTTTGTGTGTGTGTGTGTGTTTGTGTGTACGGATTTTGTTAGCGCTCTAACTCAAATACTATCATTCAGAAAATTCTGAAACTTTGTATTTCTACCCTATTCTAATATGGAAAGGCACCATTAGATTTTGGTCTAAATCGGATGACCGGAAATGGCACTTCACCTGAAGCTCATAATGGTTTTTCTTCAAAAAATACCATTACATGCCATTTTTCGCATTTTTGTTATTAAGAAAATTAAAGATTATTGAATTTTCTACAGGAATACATTAATACTTTTTCTATATATTTTTCCGATAAATTTAACAATAATTTTTTGAAAAAAATCCTGAAGCTTAAGATAAACAGAATTTCTTTGTTATACAGTTCATATTTCAAATGAATGTAACTACAGGTGAATGTCACTGTCAAAAAACTAATCACTTCAAATTAATAATAGTGTCATTTTAAAAAGAAAATAGTAAATAAAGCAATAGTTATATGCAATGGAACATTTTGCAGCATTGGTAAATACGGAGGTATGTATTTAAATTAATAAAAATTAAATAGCGGGAGGTTTTGTGTTGGCCACATCAGATTTTTTAAAAATAAATTTAGTCTAGCAGTCTATGCAAATGTCATATGCGTATAATTGTAAGTAACAGATATCACAAATTAAACAGAGAGAGAAAAGTTTAGATGAATGTATTTCTGAAAAAATAGTTATTTACATTCGAATACGTATAAGTTGTATTTTACAGCGCGACAGCTTTGTTTAAGGCACGAGCCCTTAAGGCGAATTGTATCAAATTTTTTGGCCGACGATAATGAAAATCACTTTTTTTAATGAGATAAGTTGTACTTTTGAAAAGGGTTAGTTTAAAATACTGGGGTAAAGTCAATTTCCAAATTTGATTTTACTTACCTTCATTAGAGTACTTCTTCTAGCGAAAATTTATTTGTAATAATAGACGTTGATTATGACTGATAATATATTTATTTGCTCATGTTTTCTTCGTAATAAATAATAGGTAGGTGTCGATATTTGGCATTTCATCAATGTTCGCCTCGCGTATTTGACAGGTATATTAATCGGTAACTATGTCGGTAACGGCGGATTTTTACAATAATGACAGATGTCGCTGCCGTGATTTTAAAAATAAATAAATATATCATCACGGCATATTACCCATTTCTGAGTGTGCCACAATCTGCTTTATCGCAGACATCGGTAATGATGATGACATATTTGTGATTTTGGTTTATATAAATTAGTTTTAAATATAGAAAATGTTAAAGTAAAAAAATAACTTACGTAGGTAATACTTTTTTACATGAACTTTATTATAGTAAAGATGATTTCTTTTCTAAATGCCCATAAACGTCCAGTGTATTTTGATTATTTTACCGCATAGTTAGACAAGTTACAACACAGTAAGCGTAAAATGTAGGTTACACTTGCTGTGTATACAATTGAAAAGTTCCGATTACACTTCAGGAGGGCAAAAAATAATTTTACGTTATCGGCGTGGCCATTAAAAAGTTACGGTCTAATCAATGTTGGGACATCTAAGTTTCATACACTAATGGTTCACTAATAATAACAAGTATCATCTTAAAAAATGACATAATCATATGAACTATCATACCAAATTTCATCCAAATCGAATAAAGAGTTCTGTTATTATAAGTAATATTTTTTTTTTTCGAAGAATTCTGGCTAAATGGTACACTTTCCGGTAGAAGCAAGTTTAGTTAAATCGTCTTATTTTAGCGTCAGGAATCTGTGGTTAAGCCATGTCCCTCTATTTGAGAGACACCCAGTATAAACATGGATTTTTGCTCTTAGGAAGAACTATTATGACAAGGGGCTCGTTATTTTCAGATATACCCAAATTATTCAAGCAGCCAATGCACGTCATCACTTAGTATAAAAACCTTAATGCATTAAAATCACTAATAGTGAAAAATGAAATAAAATTTCAAACATTTTTAACGGTCAAAAAGTGTATGGTCTTATTTAATTATTATTAAGATGAATAGTACAGTTCATTACTTATCGTATATAACATGAATAATATATAAATAATGTACATCAACGTCATATTATTTGTTTAATTGTTGCTATAGTTGGCAACATTGATAATTTTTATGTTAATACTGTCAAAGTTATTATTTGAAAAATTTTTGTATCGTGTTTGAAACATTTTTGTGCGTTGTAAAGGCCTATTTATAATAAAGTAACGTTAAACGCAACGCAACAACGTAACGTGACCATTAACGCAAACACAAAATCTGTGAATCTGCCAAAGATCAATCAGAAGAATTTGGTTTATTTCTTTGAAATTCGGCTCACTTTTATTTATTGTCTTTATATGGCATACATAAGTATAAATAAGGTTAGTATTATAAAATATTTTAAATAGAAATGGACAGTGACGAAAATATAGTATTTATTTTGTAGATGTGACAGTTCATGAACATGTCGATAATATAGATTGCAATCTGTATAACTCTTTTCATAAAGATTCTAAAACCTCTGCAAACGTAGCAGTACATGACGTCACATCTACTTACTAAAATTCAATTTTTATTAATGACGTGCATTGGCTGCTTGAATGATTTGGGTAGAACTAAAAAACTCTGATGCACTTCTGCCTTCCTTCCTGTTTTTCTACGTGTAATTATGTATTGTCGTTGCTTATTAATTAACGGAAAAGTTTAGAAACATTTATAAAATTCTTGTTAATAATTAGATTGGAATGTAGTGGAAACATCACCAGTCATCTGTTCCTCGTCGATGCGCTGATATTCCATGGCTTGCTAGACCTCGTCCTCGTATACACATCCACATCGATCTACAGAAACGTCACGTCACTCACTATCGTGACACGTAGAAATTAAAACCGAATCCATTAGGTCCGAGATTAGGTACACAAGAAACTATGGGCTTAGATTGAAATATAACGGAGCTCTGTCTCTGGGAACCAACACAATTCACTATCGCTACTGACGTCACTAATCTTTATTGTTTATAATTTTGTTTTAATTATGTTTGATTGTAATAATTAACACAAGTAATCATCACGATTGAGTTATAAATTTAAAAGAATTATATACTTATGTTAATTTCGTTTTTATGTACATAAATTTGTTTGTTTTATCTCATTGATAATAATAATAATGTTATTTCTAATGTTTGTTTATAAACATTTCAATTGTTTTTACGCACGCACTTAATCACATTGTTTCTTGGAATTTTCTTACGGAATAAAAGAGTTAATTGACTAACAACTGTTTTAGTACATAAAACCACAAAAAATAATAAAAACGAAATAAACTAAACAACCAATGTTAACCAACTGTAAGAATAAATACAGATCATTATGGCTTTTATTATCATTAATAATATCAGTTTTAGACAATTTCCTGCTCTCCTGTTCATTTTTTGGAAAAAATTCTTGATTACAAAGTTATTTATAATTAAAAATTACATTCAAATAGAAAACTGTTTTTAAATTTTTACCTCCCGCTACCCTTGGTAAGGGAGCTATAAAGATCGTGCTAAAAATCAAATATCAAGTGTGTGTGTGCGTGTGTGCGCGTGTGTGTGCGTGTGTGAGTGCGTGTGTGTGCGCGTGTGTGTGAGTGTGTGTGCGTGCGTGTGTGTGTGTATTTGTGCGTATCTGTGTGTGTTTGTACGTGTGTGTGTGTTTGTGCGTGTGTGTTTCTGTGCGTGCGTGTGTGTTTGTGTTTGTGTATGTTTATGCGTGTGTGTGTGTGTTTGTGTGTGTATGGAAGAAACCATTAGATATTGGTATAAATCAGATAACCGGAAATAGTAATTCACTTGAAGCTCATAATGGTTTTGTCATTATAAAAATTAAAGATTTCTTAATTTTCTATAAACAAATTTAAAAAATAACCTTTTTTATAAATCCCGGAACCTATGTTTTAAAGATAAACACAATTTTTTTGTTACACATATTTCAACTGTATATAACTGACAAATATATGTCACTTTCAAAAAACTCATTTTAAATTAATAATAGAAGGAACTTAATATAGTTTGCAACGTAGTTAATTTAATATAATACCTTTAAAGTTATTGGACGTTTCAAATTTGAATATCTCATTATTATTGGAAGATTTACTTTTAATGATATTATCTTAGTTTTTATTCATTCACCCATGAATCCCGTCCCTACATAAACCCAGTTCTGTCCCTTATTTTTCAGAGTTGTCTTGACCTCTGGCATGGTTGACATGTTGAGTAATCTTGGCTACTCTGTTTAATTTTCCTTGTTGTAGTACTGATGATGAGAACTTAGTTCTCGAAATACTTAGGTATTTAGTTTTATTGGTATTAAATTTTAAGGGTAAGGGGTAATTTTATTAGAGTCATTTTTCTTTTATTCACTAACTATTTATATATACTAAAACGCAACAGTAATTTTCAATAATATTGAGTTTTCTGTAAATAAAACTGAATACATAACTGTTTTTAAACCTATATTTTGTTTGTTTATCCCTTTGCAAATTGGTTGGTTAACTTTTCGGTTTTGATTCACAGCACGACAAGTAGCATGAGGTAGCTCTTATATCTTTGCCTCTGTTATACTATCGGTCTTATTAACCGTAAAAACTTCTTGATTATATTGAAACACTCATTCACAAAATTTTGTCATTGTGTGTTTTTGCATCAATCCACCGATAACGAAAAAATAAATAAATAAATATATATATACAGAAATTCTCCGAATTCCAAAATTGTTTTCAGTTTGCATTTTATGCATAAGTTTCCTCTCCATTAACTATATTGTATTAATATCCATAATGAACGAGTTTATCGTACTGTATTATTGAAACAATGGGATCAAAAATTCCCTAATGAACTCCGGTATTTAAATATACCACAATGAACCTTGTACACAATTGTTTGTTCTTGGTTATGACGTAGACAATATTCCAAGAACCGTATTGATATTGAAACACAAAACAGTGATGTCAGTTTACAAACAAGTGTAGGAGTATTTCCATACATGCATAAGCACAGAGAATTATAAATAATAATTCCGTATTTGCATTTTATAAACTGTGGAAAAATTTCATAGCGCTATTGTTTACAAATATAATTCAAATAAAAATTTAGCTGTAGTAAAAGTAAAAGATAATCAATTAATCACATTCATGAGATGAGTGATTCATAAAATTTAAATTGTGCATCAATAATAATAATAATAGCAAAACAAAAATATAAAAGTTAGAAATTAGTTGACATTATGGTAGCTGTTAATATTAATTGCTTCTAATATGTATAATTTTGAGTATAATTTGGTTCTCTCTTTTTACCTCTCGCTAAGAGAGGTATTGGATTCATGCTAAAAATCACATATCCAGATTTTATTGAATAAGCACGATTTAAGGTCCCTAGAATCAGATTATAATATTTTTAAAATGATGTCTGTATGTGTGTGTGTGGGGATGTGTATATGTGTGTATGTGTGTGTGTGTATGTATGGATGTTGGAGGGACGATTTCTCAAAAAGCTATAAGACTTAAAAAATATTTAACTGCAGTTTCCTCAATCTGACATTCCTAGGAAGAGCTGAAAAGGTTTTGGTAACAATTGCACAACCGGAAGTAGTAGTTTCTTAGAATATTTATTAAATATTGAAGAACATAATATTCTCCATCTAATACACTTAAAATTTTTACTATATTTTGTATAGATTTAGAGATAAAGACACTATAATTTACAGAGTAATCTAATCGCAGAGGCTAAGGCACTAAGGAAACCAGTTGACAAATTCCAATGTTTATAACATAGTTTGTAAAAGACACATGTCAGTGTCAAAAATCAACAGTTTTAGTGACATTCTGATAGCTTTTTTTGGGAAGTATATTTAATCTTTCTTATTGTTTTATTAATTAAATATTTGAAATTATAGGTAAAATTGTGGTAAAATGCATATATCCATCAGAAATACCGCCAATCTGGTTAATGAATTAGAAGAATCTCTGACATTTAGAAACTTCCTCATACAGTGAATAATAGATATAATTAGAATTATATGTGTGCAGAAGACATGTTAAATACAATAAAAAACAATATTTGGGTAAAGTTCTGTATTTTTTTGTTATAAAACGACGGTTCGAAAGCGAAGTGCAATACAATACTTATGTAGCCTAATATGGAAATGGCGAGAGGTCTTGTGCTGGCCACAACAGATTTTTATAATAACATAAATCGCGAAAAAATTACATTTAAAGATATTTTTCGAGGAAAAACTATTCGGAGCTTTAAGTAAAGTGCCATTTCTGGTTATCTGATTTGCACGAAAATCTAATGGCTTCTTTCCACATTAGAATAAGGTAGAAATACAAAGTTTCCAAATCTTCTGAATGATAATATTTGAGTTAGAGCGTAAAGAGGATCATTGTGAAAATATTAAAATCGAATTCTAGGGACATTATAACGTGGTCATTTACCAAAATCTCGATATGCGATTTTTAGCACGATCCCTGTATCTCCTTTACCAAAGCTGAAGGTAAAAAACGGTCTTTCCAATTATATTTTAAATTCGAAATCTGTAACTTTGTTATTATTATAAGAGTTGTATTAAGTATGGAACCTCTCTTGAGAATTTCTTCTCAACGCTATTAGCAAGCTATATGGTTCGCATTATCTCGCGATTGGTCAAATTAAAAAGAAAGCGACACGCCTCTTGTAGCCTATTCTAGACGCCGAAGCGCTAATAGGCACAGTAGAACACAAATATAACATATCACGTCACCACCCGTTACTCAAATTATATTTTTCATCTCCGGATATTCGAGCCAAGGAACAACAAAACTCAGAAACCGAGCAAGCTAGACCGCTAGAACTCAAATAGTTTTATAGGTGGCTATAAAATATTTATTAAGATTTAATTACATGAATTTGTGATTTGCAATAGATCATAAAATTAGTTGCAAATTAAGATTTACAATTAAACGGTCGTAGAGTGATTCACACATGAATCACACAATAACAGCACATGACATATTTTATTTTGTTTTGGTAATTTACCAGCGGTGGAATTTGAAACTGTAATTTTTCATTTACCTAAACAAACTTCCTAGAACACGATAAATATGCGTGAACGCGTGTGTGGGTTGTTTTCTACTATTTAAAGCTGTGTATCGAACCCGCCAAAACTGGGTTCGTTCAGGTTAATTTGTTTTCTGAGAGATGGGTTCGGGAGCGGTTCTGGTCCAAGAATTAAATTTGTGGTTTTGTTCCGGGTTCAGGTTTAGGTTCAATACGACCTAATGAAAACTGAATTAATGTTTTGTATAAAAATAATTTAAAAGACAAGAACATGAACACTCTTTTGTCGATCATTCAACAAAGTCAGCAATGAAGACGCTGCGGTGATTAGCTGTAGTATTGCGATAACGTTTCCATTTCGAACTAAAAACGAACTTGAACCGGAGCTGAACCCTGAACTCGAATTTTTAAACACGGTTCGGTTCCGGCTCCGGTTCAATTAAAAAATATATGAGTTACAGGGTTCAGGTTCGAAAAATGTTACGGTTTGGTTCGGTCTGTCGGTTCAAAAACTTCTAATACCTCTATCCGATAATAGCCGTCATATTTAATTAGCAATTTTTTATTCTGATTATTAGGAATAGGATATTTCATACAAAATAACATGAATTTTTTTAAAGCTTAATTCCCGTGCAGTTTGGGCTGGTATAACTTCAGCCCAACCTACGTTTTTACTACACAAAGTAATACACGAGACAGACGACAAAAATTAATGATTAGATATAGTATGCGCACGTAAACTTGAGACTATTGACAAATGTCAAAATTGCGTCTATTAACAAACCAGAAAATATTGACTGTAGTAAGTACGTGTCACTTATTGTTTTGTACTGTATGAATACATTGGGTGAGATTCAGTGGGTTGTATTAGCGTGTTTTAAGCTAAAACAGTCCTTTGTCAAAAATATTTTGGCAACTTTGTAATACCTGTCAGAAAAAAGTGAGAGACCAAAGGATCAAATAAAGAAAAAAATATTATTAACAGAAGTAAGAAAAAAAGGACAAATGTCAAAACTGATCAAAACGGGGGTTGAGATATTTTAAAATTCATTAACATTCAGGTATGAAACATGACACATAAAATTTGACATATTTCTAACCTAATTTTGCAATAATGAGTTTCCTTTTACACCTTCCATTTACAATAATACTTCCTCATTTGACTAAAGGATATCTGTATAACTTTTCCCTGTGGTAAAATTTCTAAATCACAATTGAATCTCATTGATACATGTGAAAAATATTACAATGTTGCCATATACTTAATACAAGATTTAATACAGACCTTAATACAACCCACTGAATTCCACCCATTGTTAATAGACGCAATTTTGAAATCTGTCAATAGCCTCAAGTTCACGTGCGAATACTATATTTAAGCATTAATGATCATTAATTTTTGTCGTCTGTCTCGGCTATAACGTTGTCATAGGTAATTATTGTGTCTTTTTTACCTCTCGCTAAGAGGGGTTTTGGAATCTATTACTTGAAATCCGTAATATAGGTACGGAATACAATGTTATTTTTTTCATTTTGCAATAATTCCTGACCTATTAAATTTAGAAAAAAGTTATTCAGAATTAAAAACAACACAATATGGGTTTAAAATTAATCACAATTTCATTTTGTTTTACGATCTTATAATTTTCCCCTTGTCAATAAATAATTTTATATTAGTATATTATGTGCCAAGTGTGTGAAGCTGAAACTTTTAAATGAGGGTGGAGATTGCGACACGAGCCGAAGGCGAGTGATGCAAACCACTCGAATGTAAAATAGGCTTCACACACGTGTTACATACTATACTTTTTCTACGACCTTGCAATAAAATATATTTTTTCTTCACATTGTCATTCTTTTAACGTAAAGCCTCTGTTATTGAGTTGTGTAACCATAGTTACCAACGTTACGGGTGTTTAACAGCTTTGTTTTATTAAACTACAATTCAGTTTGTAATATTTAAAATAATGACCGGTGCGTGAAATGTTACTTCACGCACAGTGTGCAAAAAATCAAACAACACATAAAAATATATACGTGAAATAAATTATTAAAAGTATAATTAAACCCAAAAAGAAAGTACAAAATGATTCATGAATGGTATATTATTATAATATTCAAAATTAATTCGTTAGAAATATGTCAAAAGTTAAATGTCAAATAAGAACAAATAAAACATCAGTAATTCAAAGGCACTCTGAACTATGCTGTAAATTGCAAATTTTAATTTGCGTGTTTTTTTATAAAATAAAAGGAAATTGTGATTAATTTTAGTCCCATATTTTGTAGTTTTTAATTCTGAACAACTTTTTTATTTACAACTTTTCTCTAAAATTAATACTTCAGAAACTACAGAAAAATGAAAAAAAAAACATTGTATTCCCTATATTACGGATTTTAAGCAGCACTCGGTATAGCTCATAGTCCAACGTCATAAAAAAAAATGAGCTCAATTGAAAAATAATTCGCGTAACTCGTAACTTTTTGATCAAATATCCAAAGTTCTTCTTGTAATTTTTGTTGGGCGTCATAGAGATGGGGATAATTTACGATCAATGTAATCTATATTCAATTTTCAGCATTTTTCATTGCAAGAGAAAAAGTATCGTCGGATAGTTACTGTAAGGGCAGCAAAAGAACAAAGTCAAAGTATTCTTGTTGGTGAATTCCATGGAGGCAACAAAGCTCATCGCATTCCCGACTTGGCGATGGCACCATAGCATCAGCGTACAATACTCCACAGCATCCAACAGAAGCCATTTATTGCCTGGCCGTGCGTTTTGAGTCAATGCACCCACTGATATGTAGCAGTAGTAGGAGTGAATTTCTTTTGATACATTGCGGCTACTGGCACCAATTGTATTGTCATTTCGAACACGTTAGACAAGTCGCCGTCTTTTGTCTCGGACGACATACCACGCTGTTAAGTGGCTGTTTTTATCCACCGGACCGCTATTTTAATGCGAACAGCATGGCTGCATGGTTAAGACAACGCACTATGGGTTTGTAAAGAAGCACATAATTAATTCTCTCTAGAAAAAGTTAAATCCGGCAATGGTACTGCACACTCAGACCACCTGCAGCTCCAAACCAGGTGATCGGGGATATAAAATGGTCGTTTATTGCCTGATCTAATTACTTAATACACTTTTCATTGCCTACAACATTGCTCCGGAGTCATCTATACATTTTAATATGGAACGGTATTCGATATAGGGTATCCAGCCAGACAAACGATTAACGTCATAAATACAATATCACTAGAAAAAATCTGATGTGGCCAACACAAAACCTCCCGCTATTTAATTTTTATTAATTTAAATACATACCTACGTATTTAGTAATGCTTCAAACTATATTATGTTCCATTGCATATAACTATTGCTTTATTTACGATTTTCTTTAATTTTTAATATGTCACTATTATTAATTTGAAGTGATTAGTTTTTTGACAATGACGTTTACCTGTCAGTTACATTCATTTGAAAAATAAACTGTGTAAAAAGGAATTTTGTTTATCTTAGGCTTCGGGATTAAAAAAAGAAAAATGATTTTTAAATTTATCTGTAAAATATATAGAAAAAGTATTAATGTATACCTGTACAAAATTCAATAATCTATCATTTTACAATGACATTAAATGTGAAAAAATGGCATTTAATGTTATTTTTTGAAAAAAAACCATTATGAGCTTCAAGTAAAGTGCAATTTCCGTTTATCCGATTTACACCAAAATCTAATGGCATCTATTCCTATTAGAATAGGGCAGAAATACAAGGTTTCAGAATTTTCTGAATGATAGTATTTGAGTTAGAGTCCAAACAAAATCCGTACACATACACACATACACACACACATACACACACACACATACACACACACACATACACACATACAGACATCATCGTGAAAATGTTAAAATTGGATTCTAGGGACCTTAAAACGTGGTCATTTACTAAAATCTCGATATGTGATTTTTAGCACGATCCCTATACCTCCCTTACCAAGGGTAGCGGGAGATAAAAATCTGATGTGGACACCACATGACTTTCTTGTACGCCTGTTAAACTATACAGAGAATTTATTTTAAAATGCAACATTATGGTTCATCACTTCCATGGTTACTCACTATTGTCAAAAAATGACAGCAATGTAATATTTGATTTGTCCATTTTAAAATGCAACATTATAAATAGTATTGCAGCTCAGGAGATCCGTCCAGAACACATCACAAATGGTGTCAATTCTTATTACGACCAACTAGAATATTGCCTCAGTGTGAATGGGTTTTTTTTTTAACATTTATTACATGAAAGATGAATTTTTGTAAGCTAAAGTTTGTTAAGATGTGCACCATTCATATTTTGATTTTTTTGTTAATCTATGTAGGCTAATTTATTGGAAATTTGTTTTGATAATACAAAATTACAAATTTTGTATCTTGCATTTTAAAATAGACAAATATTACATTGCTGTCATGGAAGTGATTGACCATATAAAATAAATAAATATATCACCACGGCATATTACCCATTTATGGGTGTGCCAGTATATACAACACATGTAGACATCGGTAATGATGACGATATATTTTACCGTGTGGGCGCTTAGCAGGCGTCACCTCACGGGCACTCATAGCTGATGTGGAGAGTGCACCACAGGGGTCACTTTTGTGCCATTTAAAATTGGAAATATTTGGCGTCAGTCGGGATCGACCCCGGTTCCCCCCGGTTCGCGACCAGACACTCAGGCACGCGGCCACAGGACCCCATAGCAACTTCCTAATCCTAAATAGGTTTTGGAAAAAACTGTACTCGGAAAATATAAATTTAATAAATAACTAAATACACATTTCATAAAAAAAGAAGACAGGCTGATCGACGTAACGGTTTAAGTAGTATTAAATTCAGAACTAATGCCACAGAAAAACGATATACCAAAATTTCGACATGGATATTAAAAAAAAAAAAAACGAACTATAGAAATGATCCAACTACTTTTAATGAATAAATCTACATAAATCATTTATCTTCTGGTGTCTATACATCTTTCAACACTCTCATTAAAATTAAAAACTATTCAAATAGTTTATAGCAACAAATTAATATTCTTTGTGGATATCTCGTGAAGTGTACGAAGACGTCCGATAAAAGAAATAATGTGATTCTAAAGAAACTTCTCCATATACAGATAATTACCTTTATTTTAATGAAAAGATTTAAGCAAATATTTTACAGTTGACTACAAATTACGCTTAACATCTGTGGCTAAATTTTTATGGGTAAAGAAAAGATTCTTTGTTGGTTGTTGGATTTCACAGCTAACGAATTGCGATATATAATTTGATTATTGTATAATTTATTTTAATGTATAGAAGAGGAAACTCCGTACCCGTAGTGCTATTATTGTAACTTCCTTTATAAACATTTTATCGTCTTACTAAAATATCTACTAATGTAACCTAGATAACTAACTTTACTAATATACGTAAATAATACTAGTTACATTTTATATTAATTTAAATATAGAGTGCTGCATTTAAATTTTGAAATGTTCAATTATTGTCTGCCCTAATTATTATTATTTTGCACAATAATATAATAAATTTGTAGATTTTTTTTGCATAACGCAATACTATATAATTTTCTACCATCGGGAACAGTAAAAATCGAAGAAATTCATATTAATCAAATCAGTGGTGCCATGGAGTAACAAACAACTGCGCCCCATGACAGAAAGTATTTACTTTTGCTGACATTTTTTTATTTGAAGTTACAATATGAATATTTGTCATTTTCGCATCACATCAACATAGTTATTTATGTATTAAGAGCGTAAGAAGGCTTTTATGGCCTGTGGCGGGATTTTGAGCCCGAGGCGTAAGCCGAGGGATAAAAACAGTTCTGTAAAAGTTAAAAGTAAAAGTTATGTCATTTGAGTTTTATTTTGTGTAACTCCGTGCTTTCCATATAAATATCACAAAATTAATTTTCATTTTTCATTAAAGAATATAAAAATTTTTGATTTGTAATAAAAACTTTTCATGTTGCCTGTTTAAATTGTTCATATTATAGGTTATAATTTGGTTTGACGTTTCATTATAGCCCGGCGGGCTATAATGAGGCCCGCGGGCTATAAAATGACGTTTATGTCAAAGAAATTCGTGTATAATTATCAAATTATGATACGTCCGTGCATAAACTAATGTAACGCACAAAACTCATGCCCGGACAACTCGAGCAGAATTTTGTGCGTTAGGTTAATCGCAAAGAGCTCTTTTCATATGTTCTAAATAAATAATAATAGGTATAAAAACATCAGTACACATATTATAATGGTGATAAAGAACCAAAAACTATTTGTTAATAAAAAAAAACTAATTAATAATGGCAGAATTTAAATTTAAAAAAATGAATTTGTCGAGATTTTGAACTTTCGATTTTTCGGGTTCTGTAACTTATTTCATTGAACTTACTTCCTAAACTTCTTTTATTTTGGATTTACATAAAAACATTAAGAGCTTTCCATTATATTACAAATATAAGTCAAATTACACTATCAAAAATTGAATCAGACAGATCGGGGATGTCATCAACTGCTTCTCATAAATTGATAATGCATTCGTCTTTAAATTCAGTAGCGTCCTCTGAAGGAACATTGTAATTATTATGTTTTTTCCATAAAATATTAACATCTTTAAGTTTTTCTTTGTTAGGCTCTAAACCACCAGATTTTTTAAATTGTATTATGCTCGTCTCTACATTCTGTAATTGTTTAATTATTATAAATTATTGAAATTATTTGAAATTTTAATACTGTTAATACAACCCAATGAGCACTATTTCCTTATTAAATAATTGTAAACAAACAAAAGACATTGTCAAACAAAATGTATATCCAATAGGACCACGTGACTTCCAAACCGCTTCTCTAATTGGCTAATTTGGATTTGCTGGCATTAGATTCCAACCGGTTGTAGATTTGTCGTGTTTTGGTACTAACCTAATATTGTAAACGTAAATATAATTTGTATTTGTTGTTTTGATACGTAAACATCATGCCAAGTTATGGAGAATGAGAAGACGAATCCGTTGTAGTAACAAACTCATTTTTTGTCAAAAATCTAGTCCAGATATTTTTATCTATGGTTAAACTGTTTGTTAACATTACTGGCAGTTAAAAGAAAAATATCTTATGCTGCAATATCCCAATATCGATGCTGTTCTTTTAAGTGAGAATCCTATAGCAACGAGGAAATTGCTACGCTCAAAAATATGCATATGATTCAACCACAGTCCAGAAAACATACTTTTGGTGCGTTTCCTACTGTATATCTGAGGTAGAGAAGCGTAACGAATTAAAGGTAGAGCGTAGCTATGACAGTACTACTGAACTATGAGCATAAATTAATAAGAATTCTAGAAAATAGTGTTTATCGGGCGAAACTCCTCAGCCTCTATTTCTAAGAATTTAAGTATAAATTTTTAGTATGTTATTAACATAAAATCAATGAACAATATGTTCCCAGCGAAATTGTGAAATTTTACATTGAACTGGATCAGCTACCTCTCAAAAATAGCAAAGAAGTTTACGATTAATTTGTATATCATATTTTCTTTTTACCTCTCGCTAGGAGAGGTATTGGATTCATGCTAAAATTCGCATATCCAGATTTCAGTGAATAAGCACGATTTAAGGTCCTTAGAATCCGATTATTACATTTTTAAAATGATGTCTGTTTGTATGTGTGTATGTCTGGATATTGTAGACACGATTCCTCAAAAACCATAAGACTTAAGAATTGTTTAACTGCAGTTTCCTCAATCTGACATTCCTGGGAAAAGCTGAAAAGGTTTTGGTAACAATTGAATAACCGGAAGTAGTAGTTTCTTAGATTTTATTTTATTAAATATTGAAGAACATAAAATTATCTATCTAATACACTTAAAAATTTTATTATATCTTGCATAGATTTAGAGATAAAGACACTATAATTTATAGAGTACACTAATCGCAGAGGCTAAGGCACTAAGGAAACCAGTTGACAAATTCCAATGTTTATAACATGACACTTGTCATTGTCAAATATCAACAGTTTTAGTGACATTCTGATAGCTTTTTCTGGGAAGTATATTTAATTTTTCTTACTGTTTTATTAATTAAATATTTGAAATTATAGGTAAAATTGAGGTAAAATGCATATATCCATCAGAAATACCGCCAATCTAGTTAATAAGTTGGAACAATCTCTGACATTTAGAAACTTCCTCATACAATGAAAAATGGATATAATTAGAATTATATGTGTGCAGAAGACATGTTAAATACAATAAAAAAACAGTATTTGGGTAAAGTTCTGTATTTTTTTGTTATAGAACGACGGTTCGAAAGCGAAGTGCAGTACAATACTTATATAGCCTAATATGGAAATGGCGAGAGGTCTTGTGCTGGCCACAACAGATTTTTTTATAATAGCTCGTAGTATGATCAGGGTTTTAACTAAAACACTGTTTTTTAGAAATGTCAAATTCAAATTTAAATATTTAATTTCACCCGTATGTTTAAAGAACGATTTTTTTAAATATTTGTTAAAATACAATCTATATTCTGCTTTAAAATCATATTTTGATAAATTTCATATTATTTATTATTGTTATTAAACATTTCTTAAAACAGCGTTTTAGTTAAAACCGTGACCATACAACAAGCCAATATATTTAGTTTGTAATAAATAGTTCAATAGTGCGAGTGCAGCGTTTCCCGCGAATTTCACGTTTTATCTCATTTTGAGGACTGCTATAGCTATTGGAACGTAATAAACCTTAAAACATGAACAAAATATGAATATAAGGCTAAAGTTAAGTTTAACAAGGATTGTAGAAATTTATATTGATAGTTATATATAGTTGCTAAACCATTAAAAACATTAAATACCACAAAAATTTGGGTACGGAAAGCAATATTTATAGCGATTTTGGCATTTTTTCTGAAAAAAAATATGTTAGATCAAGCACATATATTTCTATGTTTAAGTACGTACTTACGCTTCTATACGAATAATAGTGTTTCAATTAATGTATATTTGCAGAATTATGTCTTTTTTCTCTTATTTTCCTTCGTTTTATTAGGTATTGTTTTTGTCAGGATTTTTTAAAAAATTTCTTAGAAAATGAGTGTGCGTTAGGTATTGTTTTCGTCAGAATTTTTTTAATTAACAACTTTCAATTTGAACGATGTTCGTGTTCTTACGTTTTCATATCATTTTAGGTTAAGTTGCATTTTTCCCTTAAATATCCATTAATAATTACTTTTCTACCCCACCTTTGTGTTTTCATGTGGTATTTTACTGAAAAGTGTACTGTGCCTTAATAACAAGCATATCCAGTGTTCTTTTCATTACAAAAAACACAACTTTATTATAGGTAAAATTAGACTTTATTTTTACAAAAAATTATATATATACCTGTTTCCGCACTCTCATTCTGTCTTTTATTATATTTTAGCTAAAAGAAGACATTGCAACAAAAAAATTGCAATGTCTACAATCCTTGTTAAACTTAACTCCAGCCGAATATAATTTCACCTATTGAAACACAACACGCATAATTTAAATTCATTTCTTTCTGCGGTTTCCCGAATCTCCAACTTTCATTTTCCGGTTCACCAACCCTACATACACCTCGTGTAGTGTACCTTCTACGCAGACATATCGTATCACGTTACGTTCATCGTAGCGCGTATCGTAACATACACTAGCCGAGTCCTGTATCCAACTGCAAGCGATGCGAGCACACAACATTAAAACATATTCGGTTACAAATGACCACACGGTAGTCATGTCTTATCTGTAATGGTAGCCGTTGTTTTACATTCAGCTACTCTCGACCAGGTTCTTGCTTCTGGTGCTTCTGTTGGCTGTTACCGTCGCGAGAGTGCCAGGAGATCTCCCGCGAAAAGAAAATTATTTGCGATTGATGTTTACTATGTTTATGAAGTTGTAGTTATAGATTTATGTTTGTCAATAAATAATATGAACATTGTAGATAAAATTTATAACTAATGAATGAATGTATGTACAAATAAGTAATGAACATATTACATATTCTGGTTATCTTTTAAACTTTTAATATACGTACATTTTTCTGAAGTTTCTTGGAATTTCTGAGTAGATTAACAAACTTTTTCAAAGTTTGACGGATTTACTTGCCATTTAAAAGTTTTAATCTATTTTGCAACTTCCTTTTTTGAATTATATAGTTCTAAATATGTTTTATATTATTACCTAGGTACTATTAAGTACATAATATTTAATAGTATACATTTTACACACTCCACAATATAAACTATATTTATTAAAACATATCTTAGAACTCTCAAAATATAACTTTGTTTATTTTTTTCTGTGCTCTTCTTTTTCTATTATATTAATGTGAAATAGGTAGGTAAGTGTTACGATTTCTTCAAAAACTTTTTATACTAATTTATGTAACAATAAACTTTTACGTAGATACAAAAATTCATTTACTTATCTTTAATTTGTCTACAAGTACTACTTATGTCTAATGAAATGTTCATGTTATTAGTATGAATTTGTTATATAATCAAATTTCTTGCACTTTTTTTTTTAATTTATGCTTGTTTTGATTATCACCTGACACAAAACAATAACCTTTATTTTAAAACATTTAGTGGTGACATTAATAATTTTATTAATACTATTTTGACTGTTGTTATCAATAAAGCAGTACAAATTTCGTATCAAATTGTATTATATTGTTTTACAAGCATATGTATATTACAAGAATTTAAAACTGTATTAAACATTATTTTAGTAATTACAATATTACAATTTTGACGCAAAAAAAAACATTTAAAATGGACATCAACAAACTTAGACAAACTGTTTTAGCTGTTGTAATCAAAATAGTACTTCATTCATATGAAATTATTTTGTTTTACCTACTGCAAACCTTATTTTAAGAAGCTATAATTTTAAAGCACAAAATTTAATTTTAACAACAAATTTAGAAATACTGTTTTCACTGTTGTACCTACTTCTTTCATATAAAATCGTATTAATTATATAGTTGCAAATCTTAAATTTTTTAAAAGGTGCATTGAACATTATTTTAATAAATTACAAATTTATTATTATTTAAAGTAACAATTTAATAAGCAAATCTAAAAAACAATTGTAACCAAATTGAAACTTCTTTAAAGTAAGATTATACTACTTATTTCATGTTCTATGTACCTAGTAGTCTATATTATTGCGAATTTTAAACTTCTGTACTTCAAATAAGGTTTTTTTGCACATTATTTTAATATACTACCATGTTGAAACACAAAATTTATATTTTAACGTATAAACTAATTTAGCAAAACTGTTTTGACTGTTGTAATCAAAGTAGCATCTACTTCTTTCTTTTCAAATTGTATTATTTATGTTACTGCAATTCTAAACCATTTTACTTTTTAAAAGTTGTATTGAACATTGTTTTATATAAATTACAATTTTGAAGCACAAATTTAGAAAGGCTCTTTTGACTGTTCTAATCAAAGCAGTACATCTTTTATAAGAAATCGTACAATTACTGCAGTTTTTTACTATTAGAGTTTTTAAAAGTTACATTGAATATTTATTTAATAAATAACAAATTTTGAAGCACAATATAACAACATAATTAGGCAAACTGTTTTGACTGCTGTAGGCAAAGTAGTACCTACCTATTTATTTACATTTCAAATCGTACTATTTTACGTTTTACTATTCTTTACTACTAGAAATCTTAAATTAGTAAAACTTTTAAAGGTTGTTTGGAACAAGTTTAAGAAAAATTGTCTTCAATATTGAAATCTATGTACCTACTTCTTCATAAGAAATCAAACATAACGATGATATGTGTTATAATCAAAGGCACCACTAATGCTTAAATTTTATTAAACTTTATGCATTTGTACAGAATATTTATTTTCAGTTGGTACTATGTTCAAGGGTTCTAGCAAATTTTTGTTCACGTAACTGAAGCAAATATAAATCAATGTAGCCATATCATAAACTATGGTAAGCACATGTTTTGCAATAAAGTGTTTTCTAATTATAAACTGTTATCACTTCCACTATAATCGTCCTGAACTTCACAAGATCCACGTGTAGCCCAAAACAAAACATTACTCACCCCTTCGTTAGGAACGTTGTACAAGCACCCACAAACAAACAGAAACAGAACAGTCACGACACGAAACTATAACGAAAATGAAAAATAAAACCACTGTCTTGAGACGTGTTCACATCACTACGTGTTGGTTTTAGTCGTCGAAGTTGCTGTCGTGCACAGTGCGTACACACAAGCGGGCGAGCCGGCACTGACTGACTTGTCGGTGTCGGTGGAACTCCTAGCTGCGCTGCCTGTCGGCTCGGGCGACTGTTGATTCGCTCAGCCGGTAGCACGGCCTCCGAGCGCCCGCGCCGCCCCTGCCCCCACCACGAGAGGAGAGCGGGCACGCACACGCGTGAGAGAGAGCAGAGCGAGAAGAAGCCGAATGGGAGGATGAGGAGAAGGAGAGTTTGTTTGCGGAATTATTGTGAAGATTTTGTTATTTGTGATTGTGAATTATTATCTATAGAGGTTGTTAACATCGGAAAAGAGTTAGGTGTGTTAATATGGGCGATTAATAATTGAGACTTTTTTTTAATTGTTGAGATTAGGAAACTCCGCTAACACGCGTGTTAGCTATAATATTTTCGTAATAGCATACTGTTATGACATAACAGGACTAAAAACAAAAATTACAATTAAGGATCAGGTGTTTCTAGAAAAATAACAGCATGTTGATGGACTGTTGTCTAGGAGAATTTATAAATTAACCAAAAAAGTTGTTCTGTATGAGAGATATAGAAGAATTTTATTATTTCTAAATGTTTAAATTTTATGTTATTACGAAAAATCTTGAACGCCACACGGCCGATATGCAAATAACGAACTCGACTGATTATAAACCTCAGTCGCGTCCATTATTTGCCTCATATCTGCCTAATGACGTTAATATCTTTTTTCTCTGAATCGTAAATAAATAAATAAATAAATATATAATCACGGCATATTACCCATTTCTGAGTCTGCCAATCTGCTTTATCGCAGATATCGATAATGATAAAGACATATTTGTACCGTGCGGGCACTTACCAGGCGTCACCTCACAGGCACTTATGCACCACAGGGGTCACTTTTGTGCCATTTAAAATTCGAAATATTTGGCGTCGATCGGGATCGAACCCGGTATCCCCAGGTTCGCGACCAGACTCTCAGGCACGAGGCCACGGGACCCCATCGTATATTATTATATAAATATTTTAGAACTTTATTTGAAATTTTCGAATTTAATGATATTTAATAAGATACATATTTGATAACTTATCCCAGTAGCTCATAACAATATTATATATTAATCATTTCAGTCTGAGGCAACTGTTAGAGGTATACAGGATAAAATATATTCGAGTTCCTTATATGATTAAAAAATTTATGTAGATTTTCTTTTGTTTTTGAGTTGCCGGCTGAAACTTGATTTTCGCTTATTTTGAAAATATCTCATATCTTTCTTATGATGAGAGATAAAGATAAAAATGTTTAGATAATTTTTTAACGATTTTTTACGTAGAATGCAATTCGATTTTTTCAAAACTTAATAATTTTCGAAGTATGTATAACACAAAGATAATATTTTTTGAAAGGGAACAGATTATACCGAAAATAATCTCATCTTTTACCTTATTTTATAAGTTCAATGATATATAACAAGTATCCCTTATTTTGTTTCAAACATGAATAAATGAGAATTATTAATTTATTTGTATCAAACAATAGAAAATTATTAAGAAGCAAATTTTTTAATTCCATATACAGTGTGTCCCATTTAGAGGTGCCACCATTGGGATCTCGAGAACTATAAGAGATACGATGTCGGTTAAATGGAACTTTTTGTGCACCTTTGGAGGTCATCTCAGATGTGCATTTGTTTTTCCAAAAATTCTCATAGGACACTAGATAATGACGAAAAACTGAATATTGTTGATTTTTTCTTTCTCAAATAACTTCTAAACTATTAGTAATTGAGAAAAACGTTTCAAATATAAAAGATAGATATTTTTATTAACTAACCAGTGGCGTACGAAATAAATTTTTATATCTGGGAATTTTTGAGATATAACACAAACTTATATTTTTTTAAATGGAACCCATATCTGATTTTACTCTCAAAAAAATAAATATTTTTTTCTCTTTTCAACGATGTAAGGGTTATTATGTTTTATATTTGTTTTGCCTTCAAAAATTATTATTTTTTCCTTATTTTGTATTAAATTTGCAATTATTTTGAAAATATTGGTAGATTTCTATTTGGAAATACTCCTTCTATTTAAATAATTTATTTCCTTAAAAATATTTGCTCAAAATTCGTATCAAATTAATTTTTATAATATTTTGTATCAGGTCGCCCTTGGCACATCATAGTGTAATTTGTAATTATGAGTCTAGAATGAAAATATTAAGTAATAAGGCATAAAACAAATTATTTTGATCAAATACAATATAATTAATAAAAATAATAATGTTTTTTTGGGAAATAATTAAAAAATTCAGGAAAATAAAGAGAAAAATTAAATTTTAGGAGCAAAACAAATATAAAATATAATAACGTTTACACCATTGAAAAGAGAAAAAAATATTGATTTTTTTGAGACTAAAATCAGATATGGGTTCCATTTAAAAAAATATAAGTTTGTGTTATATCTCGAAAACTTACGGATATGAAAATTTATTTCGTACGCCACTGGTTAGTTAATAAAAATATCTATCTTTTATATTTGAAACGTTTTTCTCAATTACTAATAGTTTAGAAGTTATTTGATAAAGAAAAAATCAACAATATTCAGTTTTTCGTCATTATCTAGTGTCCTATGAGAATTTTTGGAAAAACAAAAGCACATCTGAGATAACCTCCCAAAGGTGCACAAAAAGTTCCATTTAACCGACATCGTATATCTTATAGTTCTCGAGATCCCAATGGTGGCACCTCTAAATGGGACACACTGTATATTAACTAAGCTCCCAAATTATTTTTCGAATTAATTACTATATTTTTTATCGATGTTATTGTT
The DNA here is from genome assembly GCA_943142095.1 of Ophonus ardosiacus. NCBI lineage: Eukaryota > Metazoa > Arthropoda > Insecta > Coleoptera > Carabidae > Ophonus > Ophonus ardosiacus. The sequence continues at coordinate 6,967,901 of OW964825.1, read as the reverse complement.
GGCTTTGACACAAATCGAATAATGTATTTTAATAAGCTTTCCGATGTATATGAATTACAAAAATGAGTAAAAATAAATAAAATAATATTAAAAACAAACGCGTGTGTCATTCTTGTCTAAAACAAAAGAATGTGGACTTGTTATATACCATTGAAAGCTTATAAAATAAGGAAAAGATAAGACTATTTGTAATATCATACGTTCCTATTTAAAAAATATTGTTTGTTCGGTGGTGAGTTTTTAATGAATAAGCATGTTTTACGGTCCCTAGAATACGATTATACTAGTTTTACTGATGTTTGTATGTGTGTGTCTGTGTGTTTGTCCGCGTGTCGTGTGCGTGACAAAAATTTCTCCAACGATAACTACAATCACCCGTATTCGCTGAAATATAGGGGTGTGCGTATGGTCTTTTGAATCCACCGGCACTCCGAGCACTATGTTGTAGTTCACTCCACTCCCAAAGTTTGGCACTTTCTTCGTGGCTCACTCTGTATATCAGGAAATTCATCATTTGGGAATATCATATGTCAAAATTAAATTTACATTTTTTTTATTTATTATCCATAACCACAACCTATTCTGAAAATTATAATATATGCACCCTAAAATATATGTTTTCAAATATGAATGCATAATAAGAACAAGAAAGCACATATTCATATAAATAAACATAGTTATAAATATATTTCTTTAGTATTACAAAGAGGAAAACCTTAACACATAATAATAGATATTTATATATATAAGTGAACTAAGTGTTTGGGCGAGTGAGTTAAATTCTTCGAGTGAATAAACATTCTTAGCACACGTGGTTTATACAAAATTTTATTCAATTTTGACGAAATAATAATAAAAATCATTATAATATTTAATTTTGACAAAATAAAAAACTAATCAGTTAGTAGGCTGTGCATGAAAATCGTCGATGATAGACGTCATCTATTTAAAAAGCATTATTGTCTATCATTTGTGTCGTGAAAATTAATGAAAATGGCTGATAATATCTAATAAATACTGTGGTGAATGTTATTTTGTGCCTGATGTTATTTTAAATGCATTATTTGTTGCAGAGTGAGAGTGAGTTAAAAAAAAAATCTGTTGTGGCCAGCACAAGACCTCTCGCCATTTACATATTAGGCTATATAAGTATTGTATTGCATTTCGCTTTCGAACCGTCGTTTTATAACAAAATATTACTGAACTTTACCCAAATATTGTTTTCTATTATATTTAACATGTCTTCTGCAGACATATAATTCTAATTATATCTATTTTTCATTGTATGAGGATGTTTCTAAATGTCAGAGATTCTTCCAATTCATTAACCAGATTGGCGGTATTTCTGATGGATATACGCATTTTACCACAATTTTACCTATAATTTCTAATATTTAATTTATAAAACAATAAGAAAGTTTAAATATACTTCCCAGAAAAAGCTATCAGAATGTCAATAAAACTGTTGATTTTTGACACTGACACGTGTCATTTACAAACTATGTTATAAACATTGGAATTTGTCAACTGGTTTCCTTTGTGCCTTAGCCTCTGGGATTAGTTTACTCTATAAATTATAGTGCCTTTATTTCTAAATCTATACAAGATACAATAAAAATTTTAAGTGTATTAGATGGAGAATTTTATGTTCTTCAATATTTAATAAAAAAAAAATTATATTTAGAAGAATTTTTTTAAGAAACTACTACTTCCGGTTGTTCAAATGTTACCAAAACCTATTCAGCTCTTCCCAGGAATATCAGATTGAGGAAACTGCAGTTAAATATTTTTTAAGTCTTATAGTTTTTGAGGAATCGTCCCTCCAACATCCATACATACACAAACACACACACACACAGACACACACACACACACATACACACACATCCATACATCCACACATCCGCACACACACACAGACATCATTTTAAAAATGTTATAATCTGGATATGCGAATTTAAGCATGAATCCAATACCTCTCTTAGCGAGAGGTAAAAATTGTAAGTCTGATTTAAAAAAATTAAATCACTTGTGAATAAAATGTTACTTATAGTTATTGCTATGGAGTTAATGACAGTTTAAATCGTCAAATTTGAATAAAATATTAAACTGTGATAATATTATCACTATTACGTTTCTAAGGATTACCACACACGAGTTAAGTACCCAAGTATGTTCTCCTGCTTATTGGTAGTGGTAATTACTGATTAACAAACCTCCAGATTTAGTAGTTAATTATTAGTTGATAAGTACATGAACAACATTTTGCAATTAAGATTAGACATTGTCACAGAAAGTTGTCGCGTGATGATGATTTTTTCCGTAAATTCCAGTGGAAATTGCAGACTACAGCCGAAGTGGTACGACCATGTAATTACTACTGAGAATGTTTACTTCACTTGCATTTACCTGACGCCTACACTGTTATTACACGTTGTTAAAAAGATATTAAGTTTTAAATGACGTTGGACTCAACTACCTTTACTATATTTTCAGCAGTAGGTTTAATGATAATTGTTGTTTGTAATAAATATTTTACTTAAGATAGTATGTGTACACGGAAAAATTTCTCCATTAAAGAACAAACAGTCATTAGTTATATTATGGGATATTTTTGCAAGGATATTATTCATACTTATTGTAAACTGTCTATAGTCTAGTATGGGTAAATAGTTTCTCAAATATTTACTGTACCATAAAACTGTGTGCGATATTTTATAAATACAGATTTATGCCCGTATTCATAAACACTCGTAAAATTTTAAACGGTTCGTTATAATTTTTATCCAATAAAAACAGTCGACATTGAAAGAAAAATCGAAATTTTATTTGTCAAGTGTGATTCTATTCATCAAAAATTACAATGAACCGTTTTGAAACTTTACGAGTGTTTATGAATATGGGCATTAAAGAATAAAAGTTCTAGAACTTTTAAATTTACGATTTTGGTGCGATTATTTCTAAAATTAAGCTGTGTAACCAAGTAATTAGTTAAAAAGAGATATTTAACAATTAATCAGCCTTCAAATAATGCAAGTTAAATCTAAATTTATTTTTACCACATTATCAAAATATAGAAACAAAATAAAAAAATCTGATGTGGCCAACACAAAACCTCCCGCTATTTAATTTTTATTAATTTAAACTCATACCTACGGATTTACTAACGCTGCAAACTGTTCCATTGCATAAAACTATTGCTTTATTTACTATTTTCTTTTTAAAATGTCACTATTATTAATTTGACATTTACTGTCAGTTAAATTAATTTGAAATATGAACTGTGTAACAAAGGAATTGTGTTTTTCTTAGGCTTCGGGACTTGTAAAAAAAATATTTTTAAATTTATCTTTAAAATATAGGTATAGAAAAAATTTTAATGTATTTCTGTAGAAAATTCAATAATCTTTAATTTTCATAACGACAAAATGCGAAAAAATGGCATTTAATGGTATATTTTGAAGAAAAACCATTATGTGCTTCAGGTAAAGTGCCATTTTCGGTTATCCGATTTACACCAAAATCTAACGGCTTCTTTTTATATTAGAATAGGGTATAAATACAAGGTTTCAAAATTTTCTGAATGATAGTATTTGAATTAGAGCGAAGACAAAATCCCCACACATACACATATATACATACACACATACATACATACACACATACATACATACACACACACATACATACATACACACACACACACACGCGCACACACATACACAACTACAGACATCATTGTGAAAATGTTAAAAATGGATTCTAGGGACCTTAAAACGTGGTCATTTACTAAAATCTCGATACCCAAGGGTAGCGGGAGGTAAAAATCATACAAAAAATACAATTTTATTTATTTGTTATATAATCGATTCTTATTTTAATATTCTATAGAAAATTAATAGTCATAGGTGACATATCAATGGAAAGAAAATACGAGTATAATTAATTAATGACCTAAATTGAGCAACAAAAGTATATCTTAATTATTTGATAATAATAAAATAAGACTGTATCAATCTTTTTATTTTATAATTTCAATTAATTAACGAGGTTACATAAAGTATATAACATGATATCTTTTAAAAAGAAAATGTTGTTTACTTATATTATAATTTTTTTATATTTGTTAAAAAAAGTATATTTTTTTCATTAAAAGGGATTTATAAAGTATGTCTTTTTTAACACAATAAAAGTGTGAAAAAAGAGCATATTTTTTAATGCAAACTCGTGAAATAATGAAAAGTTACGGCACTTTTTTCTTACACTTTTATTGCAGATGTAAAAAAAATATGCAATTCTAGTAAAAAGTGTTTTACTTCACTTATAGGATTTAACGAATTCATCTGCGGCTCATTCAGTCAAACTTTCCTATTCGTAAAATAAGACTACACTTTTCACTCTTGTTGCATAAATTTCTATTTAAATATTCAATAGTATGCTTAATAGTTTTTTTTTACTTCTGTTAAAAAAAGTACATTGTTTTCATTAAAATGGATTTATACCATATATCTTTTTTTTAAGTGTGAAAAAAGTGCACTTTTTTAAACGCAAACGCGTGAAATAATGAAACATTACGACACTTTGTTAAGAGGCTATGTAGATCCTACAGTTAATAAACCAACGCCGAATTAACGAAAAATACTCTTTATTTTATAAGACACAAATTACATGAAAAACAAATAATTGAAACATATGTGACATTGACATTTTGTACACAAAAATAACGGTCGCCTAAGTAGCGTTACAACAATGCGCGGACAGTTTGATTATTAAGAATAATACTTTATTCTCAACACACCCCCCTCAAACTAGACCGCGTAGAACAAAAAAATAGTTCTAGTGTTCGTTGATACCAAGTTTCTTCAAACATTTCCAGTGTTTTATTCGGGGTAGTCCCTTTGTAAAAACATCTGCTGGCATTTCCTCAGTAGGCATGTAGTCCAATTTTATTTCTCCATCATTCAGCGCTTCTCGAACAAAATGGTGTCGCACTTGAATGTGTTTTGTTCGAGAGTGGCAGATATGATTCTTCGCTAGGCTTTTAGCTCCTTGGTTGTCGGTGTATAATTGAATGGGCAATTGTCTGCCAGCGCCTAAATCCTCGACTAGTCTGCTAAGATAAATGGCCTCTTTGGAAGATTCGCTAAGGGCCATATACTCCGCCTCAGTCGATGATAAAGCTACGGTGCGTTGCTTCCTGGACTCCCATGTGACAGGCCCATTGTTCATGGTAAAAACAAACCCGGTATAGGATCGTCTGTCATCGGTGTCTGAGGCCCAGTCTGCATCGACGTATCCGGTGAGTTCAGTTCCTTTGTTGGTGAAATGAACTCCAACGTCAAGAGTTCCACGTAAGTATCGAAGTACTCGTTTCGCCGCTTGCCAGTGAATTTTTCGAGCGCAGTTGTTATACTGTCCCAATACACTGGCTGCGTGCGCAATATCTGGTCGCGTTGCAACGGCCAGATACATCAGGCAACCCACAAGTTCCCTATATGGATATTTTTCGTCATTGTCTGGATCAGTGCTGTCATCTGGATTTTTGTCTCCTTCCTTCGATAACTTCACACCCGATTCTAATGGCATTGATACGGGTTTGCATTCGGACATACCAAAACGTTTCAATACGTCCAGGATGTAACCCCTCTGGCTCATATAGATTCCTTTCTCGTCTCGAGAGAATTCAATCCCAAGACAATATTTCAGTGGTCCTAGGTCTTTGACTTCAAAAGATCTTCGAAGAAATTCGCAAATCTCGTCTATCTTCTTTTGATTGCAGGACATAAGAATAATGTCGTCGACGTAGACCACAATAATGACCAGATCTTTTCCTTTACCTCGAGTGTAGACGCACGGGTCACCCTGAGATGGCTTTGCTCCAACTTTCAGCAATTCGGCTCTTAATCGATGGTACCAGCAGCGCCCCGCTTGCTTAAGTCCGTACAATGCTTTTTCAAGCTTACAGACTTTGCTTCCGGATGTCATTTGTCTGAGCATTTTCTCAGCTCTCTTGATTATTTCTGGTGATGCACATTTTTTCTCAATAATGTAATTAAGTGCATTTATTGCATATTCTGGAATCTCCATATAAATTTCCTCATCAATATATCCATTTAAATATGCCGTAGCAATGTCTAGCTGACGAGTCTCCATCTTCAAATGTGTCGCAATAGCGATGGCGACACGGATAGAACTCAGTCTTGCTACAGGCGCGAATGTCTCATTGTAGTCTGCACCCGGTCGTTGGGAGAACCCTTTTGCGACGACTCTTGCCTTCCTCTTTAGAATTTCGCCTTGAGCCCCATATTTGTTCCGCAAGACCACTCTACTCCCGATGACCTTTCTATTTTCAGGTCGGTCGACTATACTCCACGTATTATTTTTAATGATTGACGAGAACTCTTCAGCCATTGCCCGCAACCATTCGTCCGCTTCGGAGCTCATCATAGCCGTTTTAAGTGGTATCTCTGCCAATCCCGCTGATTCGATATGCTCGCCCAGAATCATATTGCTTTGCACATTTGGTCGTTCTGGATTTTCAGTTAACACCTTTCGGGGTCTTCCACGACTTCGCTTCGTAATAGGCGTCACGTCCGCCTTTGCTTGATTTGGGAGGGGAATGTCGAATCCCCTGAATTCTTCTTCAGAATCTTCAAGTTCGATGACGTCGATATTGTTATTTTTTGTAGTGTCGAATGAACTTTCCCCCTTCATGAGTTCTAAATCGAAAGAATGCGGCAGCAATAAATTTTGTTCAGTAGCTTGCTCTTGTCTTAAATGAAATGAAGATTTCTCGAGTTGTGAATTTAGTTCTTGTTCGATTGGCTTGATTGGTTTCTTCACGACATTGATGTCTCTTGATATTTCCACCTTTCGCTCTTCAGGTATCCAAATACGATAACCTTTTGAATGCTCGGCAAATCCAAGAAAAATTCCCTTTTTCGCACGTGGCTCGAATTTTCCTGATGGTTTCGTTCTATTTAGACAGTAAACTGTACAACCGAACTCTTGAAAGTCGCTGACGTCTGGAGTCTTCCCAGTCCATGCTTTAAATGGTGTTCCCCCATCAAGCTTGCTTGTCGGGCAGCGATTCCTGATGAAGTTCGCTGTTGATATAGCTTCTGCCCAAAACGACGGAGCAAGTTTTGATTGCAATAATAGGCATCTGGCGGTCTCTACCAGTGACCTATTTTTCCGCTCTGCGACGCCGTTCTGTTCCGGGTTATTAGGAACTGTAAGACGTCGTTGAATACCGGACTCTTTGAACAGGGATTCGAACCGAGTGTTGACATACTCTGTTCCGTTATCTGACTGGACGCACTTGATTTTTCTGTTGTACACATTTTCGAACAATTTCTTAATTCCGACGAACTCTTCATAAGCTTCGTTCTTGTGACGTAAAAATCTCACTTCGCACCACCTAGTTGCGTCGTCAATAAAAGTAATGAAGTACAGTGCTTTCCCGTTCGATGAAACTGGCATAGGTCCACACAGATCGGTGTGTATCAATTCACCTGGATTTGTTTTCCTCTCGGACTTCTTTGGAAACGTACTTCGTGTCATCTTGCACTGCGTACATATCTCGCAGTCGATTTCTTCATCGATGTCACTGATCTGCAGTCCTTCTATTGTTCCTTTCTTCGATGCTTCGCGAAGATCTTTCACGTTGAGATGCCCCAACTTCCGGTGCCAATCGAGCAAGGATGCTTTGCGAGGATATGCTTGAGTTGCTGTATTGCTCTCTTCGCACTTGATCAACTCTTCTACATAAAATAATCCGTCTGAACGATTTGCTTGCAATACAACGTTGTCGAAAGAGTCGATAACTCTAGCTGTATTTTTTTCGAAGATTACACGATATCCTTTGTCTACCATTTTACTGACTGACAGTAAATTTGTACGCAGATTTGGCACGTACAATGTATCTTCTAATTGAATTTTCCTTTCGCGATCAGACACTTGGGTATAGAATTGCGCGGTACCTTTGCCACCAATCTCGGTCGATGAAGAGTCTGCGAGATGCAACTTTTCTGCGTCGCTTGCTTCTACGCACGTAAAATTATTGCCGTTCTTGCATAAATGGGACGTGCAACCGCTGTCCAAACACCATCGTTTCTTATTTGCACTTTCTCTTCCAAGCACAAGTTTGCATGAATCTGTATTTTCTGTAATGTATAACGATGTGTATTCTGCGCACTTGGATTCTTCACGATATTTCTTCATGATTGGACATTGTTTAACTTTATGGCCAACCTTCTTGCATTTGAAGCAGCGGATTACTCTTCCTTTTTCACCGTTATGTTCATTCTTCTCTGATTTCTCATTTGTTCTGTTTCTCGCCTGCCATCGCTGTTTCGCGATCATCGCGTTTTGAGGAGCAGAACGATGATCGCCATGCCTGGCGTCGTACTCCTCTACAATTTTTATTCTCAGCGTCTCAGGACTTGGGAGCTCGTCGCGAGACTCTATCGCACATCTGAAGTTTTCAAATGTCGATGGTAGACTGTAAAGTATGAGTATTGACAGAAGATCATCATTCACGGTGACGTCCATATCCTTCAGTTTGTCTATCGCGTCAAAGAATCTTCTCAGATGATCACGTACGTCATCGTTTTCGTGCATCCGTTGTAATACAATCTGTTTTAAGAGCGTAGCTTTGCGCGCCGGTCCCTTCGACGCATAGATTGATTCCAACTTTAGCCATATTTCGTTTGACGTCTTACAATCTTTTATTTGTTTTAGCTTTGATGGATGGATTGCCAAAATTATATCAGACATCGCTTTTGCGTCTCGATCATCCCATTTTGCGATTTCCTCCGCGTTGCTTGCACCAGGATCAGGTTTAACTTTCCCGCCATTCACATATGCCCAGGCGTCATTCTTTATTAAAAGTGCCCGCATGTGTATTTTCCATGTGTCGAAATTGTCTTTAGTCAACATTTCAATGCGCACTGTTGCGTTCGAAGCCATTTCGATTAATTCTTGTAACTACCTATTCAATTACTTGACACTCGCGTTTTATCGTTTTTAACTTGCGCAGTGGAAGCGTGCTGGGCCCATAACCTGTTAAGAGGCTATGTAGATCCTACAGTTAATAAACCAACGCCGAATTAACGAAAAATACTCTTTATTTTATAAGACACAAATTACATGAAAAACAAATAATTGAAACATATGTGACATTGACATTTTGTACACAAAAATAACGGTCGCCTAAGTAGCGTTACAACAATGCGCGGACAGTTTGATTATTAAGAATAATACTTTATTCTCAACACACTTTTTTTTTACACTTTTATTGCAAACGTAAAAAGAATTATATCACGAATAGGAAAGTTTATATACCGCGTGTCCCATTTTAATATACCACCTGGAATATCTTTAGGATCGTGCATCATACGAAAAAATGTTTCAAATAAAAGTCTAACGATTTGGAAAGGGACATCCAATGTAAATAAATTCAACCCCCACCCCTAGGGGAGGCTGAGAAGTGGGTAGTTTTAAAATTTTAAAGAGTAACCCCTATTTTTTATAACAGAATCGGATAGAACGTGAAAAATAAGTAGATTTTATCTAAAAAAAATTTGTTAGCATTTCCCGAGATGTACCATGAGGAAGTTACTCGGTCGGATTTACATCTCGTGTGTATGTGTATTTGTTTGCGTTTGTGTCTGCAAAATTTTTTTTTTCGATAAAATATACTTATTTTTTAAATTTTAAAACTACCCCCTCTCCATTCTCTCTTGGGGGTAGGGGGTTGAATTTTTTTACACGATCGGATGTCCCCTTCCATATCGTTAAACTTTTATTTAAAACATTTTTTAATACGGTGCATGATCATGAAGATATTCCAGGTGGTACAATAAAATGGGACACCCTGTATGTTCTAATATACCAATCTACTTTGTACACACATATCAGTAATGTCAGGAGTGATAGATTGTGATTTTTGACAGATATTGTGATGTTTCCCGGCCTTGTATTAATAACATAACGTAGACTATGACGTGATATCATGTTCGACTCTCCCCGAGTTTACCCGAATGACCGTGACGAGTACATATCTGGGAGAGCCACATCCTAGAGATGGCAGCACTAATGACCGACTTATAGGGAAAACATTATATTTTACGTTTGTGCTAGTTGTATTTTGAGGCTTTGTTTTGAGGATATTTTGTTATTTTTAATTGAAATCAAATATATTTATCATAATGTCAGATATATACATTTATTTAAATGATGCTGTGCTGCCTATGGTCGAAGGAGAAGCAGTATATAAGGGTAAAATAAGATTCAAAATTCAGGTTATCTGCATGTTAACTATTATTTAATTATTTTAGCTGAACATTTTATCTTGTGCGGATTTAAGACAGATAAACAGAATAATATAGAAATAAATTAACTGTGTGTTCAAACATCTAATTTGAAAGGGGCTAACCACTCAATCGTAATAACACTAAATACAAATGCACATCAAATTCTTTCTTTGCACGTCTTCCTCTTGCTCAATTTCTGATATTTTTGTAGTTTCTTCTTCTTCCCTGTCTTTCCTATAAACAATTTAAAATAAATATATAATATTGAAGAATAATAGTTACTACTTACAGGTAACGTCTATCTATTTTTCTTCTCTGTACGGGGGTTTTGTCGAATTTTCTTTGCTGTAATTTTTAGCTTGCTATATAATTTTTTTAAATATTTTTCTTTTATTGACTACAAAAACAATCTAATAATGTTTTGAACCATAAATTTATATAAATACTTACATGGAATAAAATCGCTTAGGTAAAAATGTGAACAAACGTTCATGAACGGTGATATGTCCTTTCCGATTTTTAAGGCGATTTTCCACGTATTTTTTAATATTTCTCTTTTTGGGAAATAATGAACGGATATGCCAGCACATGCATAATTATTGCACTGCGGTACAGAACAATATCTCTTCGATTTGCTGGTCATTTTTTGTTTTTGTTTACTTATAACCCTGTATGACAGCACAACGTTTTCCCTACAACTTATATGTTTTATTTTGCCACCAGATGTCAGACACTTTGTTGGCTCTTACCAATTGAGCCTCTAATCTTATATAAAATAAATTTGGAAAAAAAAAACATTTAAATGTGTTTGGTCCACACATTCCGAAAGCACCTACCAACCAATATTGTTAAATGTTAACTTAATTATGTTGCCTATAAATTGTAATCTCCGCATGTATTTAATGGTCTCATTAAAACACGCATTTTCGAGCGTACAATTGTCAAGGAGATTTAATTTATGAACCGCGGATTCAGATGACCTCCCGCTAATTTCTTCTAATTAATTGGACGCTGGACTTTTGTAATTAACGCGCCGAACACTCGTGTCGCCACCGTAGCAACCAGCATCACCTGAGTTGATCCCAAGCCTGAGAGATTGTGTTGAGCGCAGGATGAAAAATTACACATTATATTAATTACTGTAATCTCTACAGGCAAACAAAACGAAAGTTGGAATGTTTAATAACTATTAGAAGATTGCATTCTCCTAAGAAGTTCAGCGTTGTCAAGCCGTGCGGAATGATTTACGCACTAAATGAAAATTTACATTCTTCAACGGATTTTAACTATAAGAATATATTGCTTTAATAAATTTATGATTAATTAATTAATCAAGACCATAATTAATAGGTTATAAGCTCGAGATAATTGTTGACTTCATATGGACAACTATAAACGAGAGAAAATTGGAAAATTAATTTTGCTAATAGGAAGAATGACCATTATTCATCGAATAAATTATTATTAATTGGATCATTCATGTTTTTTTCCAGAATTCAAAGTTGTAAATTTTATAAAACTAAAAAATCTATCTGTAACTTAACATCAATATAAAAATAATACGATATTGGGCAAAAAAAGAAATATGTAGATAAAGAAACAAAAATAAAGATTATATAATACAAGAACAGCACCAACAATCATGTATGGTAGCGAATCCAAGAATTTGCAAAGGAAGCATTAGGAAATGAAATACCTTAGGAAGATCGTAGAAAACAATGAGATGGGATACGAAAAGATACGAAAAAATAAGTATAATACCAAATCAAAGATTATTATCAGCTATAATATCTCAAGGACATTGATAATTACGAAATAATTTTATGACAGTTACCGAAAGAGCGTTGCTTGGTAACAGCCCGACGCCGAAGGCGGAGGTGGTGTTACCTAAAAGCAACGTGCTTGAGGAAGTGTGATAAAATTATAAGTATTTATCAATGATCGAGGGGTATTCGGTGAGAAATTTTTTTGCAGTTTTAACATTAAATTTGCCTAAAATTAGTATTTGACAGAATTTTTGTGTCTAGCATAGCCCAGTAGATGTCACTAGTGTCACTGCTGATTACAAATACTAGAAAAACGCAAGTTTGTCACTGAACATGAACAATAACCAGTAACAAAATAAAGCAAAGCAATATTTAACTTTTATTAGGTTAGGAAACAAACAAATGTCACTTACAGCGATTAGCCAATCAAAAAATTTAATGTATTTACTAAATCATTTTGCTACATTGTGGATTTTACTACACTACGTTGTAAAAAATATTTTATCCAATTCTCTCAGTACAAGATTGCCAACTTCTCCAAGAAGACTTAGATAGACTCTCCAAATGGTGCTCAAACAAATTACATCTTAATCTGAATAAATGTACAGTAATGTCTTTTACTAGGAAACTATTGCCAATTATTTATAATTATACGATCGAAAATGTTACCTTGTCGCGATCTACTACTGTACGAGATCTTGGAGTCAAATATGACACCAAATTTACATTTACACATCATATACAAGATATATATATATATATATATATATATATATATATATATATATATATATATATATATATAACAGTGCCATGAGAATGCTAGGCTTCATAATAAGAAATACTCGAACTTTCCTAAATTTATCAGCAATTACGAACCTATACTTTTGGAACCCTATTTACGAAGTTCATCAAGATCTGATTGAATCTGTTCAAAAAAAAATTCTCAAATACCTTTATTACAAGGCACATAATAACTACCCTGATTATTCTGTAAATTATAAACAGTTGTTACATATGTTTAATTTCAAGAATCTCTTTGAACGCCGTGAAAATGCCCTAATAATACATCTATTTAAAGTTGTAAACAGCTGCGTTGACGATCCTTGTACTCTTTCCTCTCTCCAATTTCATATTCCCTCTTTTCGTACCAGAAGTAGCTTTACTTTTTATTTACCGGGTGCTAGAACTAATTATTTAATGCTGTCGCCTATATATCGTATGTGCAATCTTTATAATTGTAAATTTTCGAGGATTGATATACTTCATTTGGAATTTAAAAATTTCATTAATATGTTATGTAATATGTCATAAGTATTGCTTGAAGCTTGAAAGTTTAGCCAAGCTTTTCTAATTCAAACTATAAGCTACTTGGCTTGGTGCTATAAGTTTTTTTTTTTTTTTAGAATGTATTGCCATAATCACGAAATTAAGTGCACGTTTCCATCTATAAAGTTCATAACTTAAAGAAGTTTAATAAAAAAGTCGCCTTTGGTTATAGCATGTACATTAATTAATTACAGAATCAAATCTTTATATCTAAACTTGTCCTGCAGCAATGTAATGTAATCAAATTTTGATTTGGGGCACATGAGTTAATTGTTAGTTGCAGTAAGCTATACAAATGAATGGTCCGCATACAAAGGCGTGTAACAGCGTGAACGCACAAGAACAGAAGCGACGAAGCCGGCTTGATAGCCCCGCGAGCGTCGCGTTCCGAGAAACGGCTCACGATTCACGTTTCCAAACAGTGGGCTCGGGCGAGGTGTGAATTAGAGACATAATTACCACCATTACATTCCGCCTTACAAGGCGAGCGTAGAACAATGCCTTGATTTCGTCAATAATCAAATGTGTTATCTTGTTATTTCTCTTTATGTCGTCGGCATTATGTTTCTAGTGGACAAGATCACTTGTTATCGTACTACATCGTGTTACAATGAGCGTATGAGTGTTGAACGCGTCTATGATGACAGCCTGGGAAAAATATTATCTACCGTTTATTCACGAGATTGTTGAACCGTAACTCTGATTTACGGCACACACTTATTCCTACTTATGTTGTACATTTATTTATTTCAATAATTATTATTCACTTTTCAATATACTTTTCTTTGTACGATGTTTCTTTTATAGACAATTTATTATGAAAAAAACAGAATAATTCTACAATGTTAACGAGAGTCACTCAATAGACCTTTTCGTATAGCCAATCGGATTGATCCGATGCAATCTGAAGCGTGCAAATTGCGCGCGCAAATTTAAAATTATAAATATTTGTGTTTCAAAATAGCTATTTGTGTATTAAGAGCGCAAAATGCGACATTGTTGATTGAGAGGTTGTTGCCGCGCGACGAAGGAGCGCGGCATTCTCTCGAAATCGACAATGACCATTTGCGCTCGAAACACACACAAGATTTTTTCTACAGTCGCCACAATGGGGTCCTCCACCATAACAAAAAATAATAAAATGTACACTTTATACTTACAGTACTGCTCAATAAATAACGATTGGCTAATACAAAAGATACGGTTTAAACTTAAAAAGTCTTTTAAATGATTATATCGTTACATTAGCCATCTATTCCATAAAAAAAACCAATATTTCAAGGAATTATTTAAATAACGAAATAACTAATAACTTTATTGTAATCAAAATAAATAGTTAACTAGAGATTAGATGTCAGTACGACTCGCAACTATCCTACCGCCATCTGTGTACAATCATTCCTATTACTAAACATAACTGTTCATACAATTTATTTTATATTTAATTTTATTCTATCGTTATTTTCCATTCTTCTTGAGTTTTTATTCAATCTAATCCAAGCATTTTATACTTTCGTTTTTGTAAATGAATGCCCTATTTCATTTTCACAGCAGTGTAGCATTTTGTTAGGTTATGTTAAATACCGACAGAACATATGTCAAATTGACTTGTGAACGTTATAAATGTGTAATTACAGTGCCATTAGTTCCTATCTAAACATTTTTATTAAGATTGTAGACAAGTGACATTTCTCAACATTGTATACTTAGAAATTTGGAGAGCGAGCGTTTTTTCTACTTTGTCGCGCATGAGCGGCAAAGTGACATTTTGCGTTGACAAAAGAGAGCGCAAATGGCTACTTTCTATAGTGACTGTAGAAAAAATGTATTTTTTCTTATTTTGTACAGTAATGTTACTATTTTAATATACTCAAAATCGTACAGTAGTGGGTTATTTTACAACATACCAACCGTAACTGCATAGCAACGGTTTTGTCAATAAAATACATTTTGACACAAGAAATTGTTTATTTTTATTTTTATTGTTTATCTTCTAAATTTTTTTCAATGTCCTTGTCATCATCTAGATCTAGATCCATCGTTTCGCAAATCGATCTCCAAAAATTAATTTGTTTGGAGGTTGTAAGATACAAAAACAAATAACTGTCAAGTTCCTTTATTACTGAGAATTAGACTACAATGGTTTTACCTTCCGTCACTTTTAGCTAGGGAAGGTATTGTCTTTGGTCAAAAAATTCGATGGTGAGTTTTTAATGAATAAGCACGTTTTAAGATCCCTAGAATACGATTTTACTAATTTTACATTGATGTCTGTATGTGTGTGTGTCTGTGTGTGTCCGTGTGTGTGTCCGTGTGTGTGTCCGTGTGTGTGTGTTTGTGTGTGTGTGTGTGTGTGTGACAAATTTTTCTCCGACGATAACTCCAAAACTACAATTCTTTTTCTGGAAAAATCGCAGTTAAATATTAATTTTTTTACATTCAAAATTAGTTAAATTATTCTTAATAATTAAATTAAATACCATTTGCACCGAAAATAATTGTGTAATAGGTACTAAAATATTTCATTATTCTCGGAAGTGTTAGTGACAAGTGATTTTTGCTGTGCTCTTGTTAAAATAATGTATTCTAATTCTGAATTAGTGGATATGTTGTTGATTTATGGTAAAGTGGGACAAAACGCGGTTTTAGCAGTAGGTCTGTATGCCGAACGGTATCCTGGATTATTAAACAAGAAAATCATATGAACCTGACATGTAGTGTCTCATTAATTCAACGTAGTGCATTGTGTGTAGCTGTGGGAGGTGACAATTTTGAACAATATTTATGACTTTTGTGTTTATTCTTCAATTGATTTTTAAGGTAAGTTTTTCCATATTAATATTGTTACATGAAAAGTTTCTAGTATTGTTGCTATTTATCAGTTAATCCATTCTGTTTTTTTTTTCTTTAATAAAAATAATTCTGCGAAGTATTAATATTAATCTTTGATATGGTTCATTGAACTTTCAAAATAAATTACGTTAGAAATAATTAAGATTTGATTATACAGAAACATTACGTAAATTATTGAAAAATGTTTTCAGAACTCATTTTAATAAGATAACACAATATTTGGGTATAAGTTCTGTATTATTTATTGAAAAATACAACGTTTCGACAGCTAGGTGCTGTCTTCTTCAGGTAAAAAATTATAATAAAAATAAATATGTAGTCAAGACAACTAGCAATTCAAAGGTACAATGATTAATGGAAAAACATATAATACAAATCATAAGTAACTTAGAAAAAATTATGCAATTTTTTGGCACAAAAACAGAAAACAGCAAACAACCTGTTTTCTGTGAAAATGCAAAACCCGGGCAATGACTTGGAAGGCGGGGATGCAACTTCTCTGTATGCCAGAGGAAAAAACCGTCCGCAAAAAACTGGCTGAGAAGTGGCCTAGAAATGTGAAAAAAATGCATAATCAAAACAATACTTTAACATTTATATTGTTCTGATTATGCATTTTTTTCACATTTCTAGGCATTTATACACATTTATAAAAAAAAGGAAAAAACCGTCCGCAAAAAACTGGCTGAGAAGTGGCCTAGAAATGTGAAAAAAATGCATAATCAGAACAATACTTTAACATTTATATTGTTCTGATTATGCATTTTTTTCACATTTCTAGGCATTTATACACATTTATAAAAAAAAGGAAAAAAACCGTCCGCAAAAAACTGGCTGAGAAGTGGCCTAGAAATGTGAAAAAAATGCATAATCAGAACAATACTTTAACATTTATATTGTTCTGATTATGCATTTTTTTCACATTTCTAGGCCACTTCTCAGCCAGTTTTTTGCGGACGGTTTTTTCCTCTGGCATACAGAGAAGTTGCATCCCCGCCGTCCAAGTCATTGCCCGGGTTTTGCATTTTCACAGAAAACAGGTTGTTTGCTGTTTTCTGTTTTTGTGCCAAAAAATTGCATAATTTTTTCTAAGTTACTTATGATTTGTATTATATGTTTTTCCATTAATCATTGTACCTTTGAATTGCTAGTTGTCTTGACTACATATTTATTTTTATTATAATTTTTTACCTGAAGAAGACAGCACCTAGCTGTCGAAACGTTGTATTTTTCAATAAATAATACAGAACTTATACCCAAATATTGTGTTATCTTATTACGTAAATTAATTAAATTAATTTCAAGTATTAAAGTTGTCAGTGGTCCAGTGGTACCAAAAAATGTTAGTTTAATGAGAACTACCCTTAATTATGCGAATTTTTAAAAAATTCTTTCTGTTTCGTACTCTACACATGTCACACTACTCACCCTTAAATTTATGACATTAAGTTCGTTTCCACCCTGTATATGTGAAACAGAGTAGCTAAGTTTACTCAACAAGCGTGAAGACCATGGCAGAGGTCCTAACAACTCTGTATAAGGAGGTCGAAAATACTCCACCTTATATACATGTACATTACATAACTTTTAAATTATGTTATACATGCTAAAATTTATATCACGTTTTGTAAAATTTTTAAATAACATACCTATAAACCTATTAACTACTCGTAAAAATGATAAAATCATTGGTAACCCATATCACTTAATTAAATATTCAACAAATCGATCAAATTCATTAAAATTTTCAATCAATGCTGTCATTTGTCCGACATGTGCTACAATACATTGTTTAATAAATTTTGAAAGGCTTTGTATGATAAATGGAGTAGAGTTGTCCGGTGTCAGTTGTAAGAATGCAATTATTAAAAGCAATCTTGTTTTCTCCGATGGGTGTGGTGCACGGTAGCCCAACTACTGACTACGCCACTGGCCGCCAGCTAACTGACACCAAGGAGAAAGTGCTCATTGGTGTACCTACACTAATTTATGATTATTATGATTATGTGGATGTGACTGAATTTCAAAAGGTTTACGTGATTCCATTGGCCTTTGCCTCTGGTGAAGAATAACTGGTTGGGTGTAATTAGTATAGTTAGGAAACAAAACTCGCAATTATTTCTTAATCGAATTATAACAATAAATTGTTTCAACAAGTACAAAAACTTTAAAAGATATATGAATTTTTTTAATGTTACGAACTTATTTAGATTCAAATTTTTTTAACGGATCACAACGACAAACTACATACTTATACTTCATTTCACGTAAGAAAATAGTGATGGGAAATAGGTGCAATTTGATCTTGTTGTTTCATTGGATAATATCGGTGTATTATCCAATCAAAAACAAGATCCAACTGCACCTGTCTTCCCGTCGCTATTTTCTTACGTGAAATGGTGTATAGATATGCATCCCACACTGCAACAATAAAAACTACCCCAATAAGATGTAAACTATTTGGTTGGTATCTCTGAAACTTTAACTATCTGTTATATTGTTCTGATATGAGAGCTGCTGGAAAAAATTCTGCAATCTGGTAGTTCTAGTACTGATAGTGAATTTCTACTGTCATATTCATAAAATAAAATATTTTCTTACTTCTTCTTACCATTCTCTGTGACGAATTTCGTGAAGGTCGTTCATCCACTTCTGTAGTTGCCAATAAAGTTGATTTTGTGCGGGAAATGGTTGAGCGAAATCGGCATTTGACATACCTTGATATTCAGACATCCTCGGGTAATGACATGAGTCATCTGAACGAACGAAAGCTTTGCACTCGTTGGATATGACAGAACTCAGGTACTAGGTTCCAGATCTAGAGTGGAAAAACTGCTTCCAGAATTGGTTCGAACGCATGCAGAAGTGCAAAAATGTTAAAGTGTTACGGCAACATGATTACTTGGATCTTGTGGCCTTAACTGGATGATATGATTCTCAATGAAATATGGTCCTAACAGGATAGTTTCCAAATTATATTATTTCCAGAAATCCGGACATCAATTGGCCAGCAAGATCTTTTGATAAGATGATGAGACTTCTTTTTCAACAATTCCAAAGCTCAAACCGAAATTCATCGTATTTTTCATAAAATTTAGCCACATGTCATATCTTTGCCGGAAAGTCATTGAAAAATTGTAATTTGTACGTAGCCCAGCGATAAAATTTTCCACACAGTCCCGTTTAAATTAAAGCCTGCTCTGATCTGAAGTGTTTTGTTTGGTAGCACAGCACTTAAGCCGTTGCAGAGAGGAAATGTTTCTTCAGCTTTGTATCTACAGCCTTAGATCAAATAAGGTGCGTAGCGGATGTGCGAGGCGTTACACTGTATACTACCTCAACTCATTTGAATATTATATTTTTATGATCAAAGGTTTTATATCATTATAGATATACATACTTCTCATCCATTTACTGACATTTTTACTCTAAAATATGAAATATGTGCATCAGCGAATTGTATATTTCAAAAAATCTAACGTATAGCAAACACCATATGGTGAAAAATAAAGGCAACAACATCTTGATGAAATCTAATAAGAAATAGAAAGAATGAATGTGAGGAAATAACAGTTATTTATGAAGAACAAAAAAGTACTTTTTCTTCTTTCTGGCAGAGGACTAGTTAGTGTACCTTACGCCCACACTAGTTTTTAATTTTATCTGAGTACTATTTTAATAATTTTAAAAGTTGGGTAATATTTTAAACACAGTGTACTTGTAATATAAAGCTCCGTTGGAAGAATAGTATTCCGTCCTAAAGTGTAAATATAAATAAATATATCATCAAGGCATATTACCTATTTCTGAGTGTGCCACAATCTGCTTTATCGCAGATATCGGTAATGATGATGACATTTGTACCGTGCGGGCGCTTACCAGGCGTCACCTCACGGGCACTCATTGCTGGCGTGGAGAGTGCACCGCAGGGGACACTTTTGTGTCATTTAAAATTCGAAATATTTGGCGTCTGTCGGGATCGAACCTGCTTCCCCAGGTTCGCGACCAGACACTCAGGCACGGGGCCATATACCTCATTCCAACCAATTTCACCTACATTGGATGAATGATTTTTTCTGAAATCGTCATGTAATCTACTACTTCTCTTCCGCAAAATCGGCAGGGAAATTGAATTTCCCTTCCTTGACAGGGAAGTGAAATGCCACGTTTTATTTATTTTCACATACACATTTTACGTTTTAATATGAAATACAATTATAAAATTAAAATAAATTTGTTTTAAATTCTTTTTTACAATTTTAATAGAATTGCCCAAGTTTTCAACGTTATTTACTTGATAAATGATAACGGGTTATATGATGTACGATTTCAGAAAAAAATTATTACTTATTTCATCATTGAAGTTCCTTTTCTTGACTCATTATGGTTATTTGCAGAATAATATAACCCTAGGGTTTATTTTCAAATATTTTCTACCTAGAGGCAAAATGTTTTACTTTTGCCATAGTTCTGACATCAGAGATATCTTTTCTGTTTCCGGTGGACAGTTTTTATCTCTCGCTACCCTTGCTAAGGGAGGTATAGGGATCGTGCTAAAAATCGGATATCGAGATTTTAGTAAATTACCTCGTTTTAGGGTCGCTTGAATTTAATTTTAACATTTTCACTATGATGTCTGTATATGTGTATGTGTGTGGATTTTGTCTCCGCTCTAACTCAAATATCATTCAGATAATTATAAAACCTTGTATTTCGACCCTATTTTATAATGGAAAAAAACCATTAGATTTTAGTGTAAATCGGATAACCGGAAATAGCACTTTACTCGAAGCTCATAATGATTTTTCTTCAAAAAAACACCATTAAATGTTATTTTTTCCACTCAGTGTCAAAAATTAAAGATTATTGAATTTTATACAGGTATACATTAATATTTTTTCTATATGTTTTACAGATAAATTTAAAATATCATCTTTTTTATAAATCTCAAAGCCTATGATTTACTTGTTACACAGTTCAAATTTGAAATTTATGTAACTGACAGATAAATGTCACTGTCAAAAAACTAATTACTTCAAGTTAATAATGAGGACATAGTCAATAAAGCAATAGTTACATGCATGCAAAGGAACTTAATATAGTTTGCCGCATTAGTAAATACGTAGGTATGTATTTAAATTAATAAAAATTACATAGCGGGAGGTTTTGTGTTGGCCACATCAGTTTTTTACCTCTCGCTAAGAGAGGTATTGGATTCAAGCTAAAATTGGCATATCCAGATTTTATTAAATAAGCACGATTTAAGGTCCCTAGAATCCAATTATAACATTTTTAAAATGATGTGTGTGTGTGTGTGTGTGTGTGTGGATGTGTATATATGTGTGTGTGTGTGGATGTGTGTATGTGTGTGTGTATGTATGTATCTATGTATGTCTGGATGTTGTAGTCACGATTCCTCAAAAACTATAAGATTTAAAAAATATTTAACTGCAGTTTCCTCAATCTGACATTCCTGGGAAGAGCTGGAAAGGTTTTAATATCAATTGAACAACCGGAAGTAGTAGTTTCTTAGAAAAATTCTTCTAAATATAATTTTTTGGGAGGTTTTTTTTATTAAATATTGAAGAACATAAAATTCTCCATCTAATACACTTAAAATTTTTATTATATCTTGTATAGATTTAGAGATAAAGACACTATAATTTATAGAGTAAACTTATCGTAGAGGCCAAGGCACTAAGGAAACCAGTTGACAAATTCCAATGTTTATAACATGACACATGTCATTGTTAAATATCAACATTTTTAGTGACATTCTGATAGCTTTTTCTGGGAAGTATATTTAATTTTTCTTATTGTTTTATTAATTAAATATTTAAAATTATAGGTAAAATTGTGGTAAAATGCATATATCCATCAAAAATACCGCCAATCTGGTTAATGAATTGGAAAAATCTCTGACATGAAAATGATATAAAATATATATAATTAGAATTATATGTGTGCAGAAGACATGTTAAATACAATAAAAAACAATATTTGGGTAAAGTTCTGTAATATTTTGTTATAAAACGACGGTTCGAAAGCGAAGTGCAATAAAAAATTCTTTGAACAACAGAATCATCGAAAAAAATAGTATATAAATAAATGGACAAACATTTTTTGGTATTACGGTACATTACGTTGCCAGTACTATACTTCCTTAGAAATTTAATAGTAACTATCCGGTTAATTGTTGATTACTTTCTGCGCCCAAAGAGAAAGAAGCAGTCCGGTCCAGATCTCGCCGAACCCAACATGTTATTAACACCGGCTGCCGTTGGGTGCGCCACAGTCGCTACTGGACACTACTACCACTGCTGCCACTGTTACAGTAGCAAAAAATAACGCCTTTTTTATCGGTTTCACCAATCGCCCGAGTATCTTACATTCGTGTTTGTTTCCATGTCACAGCTGACGATGTTAGATTGTTTAGTTGTTATTACAGACAACACTACCACTGCCCTGATAGCATGTTGATTTTGCATGTGCCTTGTGATACTTATTAAGCCGATAGCCAGTCGCAGTCGCGTTGTGTTTTGAGAAAGTGAAGTTTTTGATTAAGTAACGGTATCGGTTACAGGTTCAGTTGAGTAATTATTGTTAAAATGTCAACAGTTTTATGGGTGGCAATCACTTATAGGTGTTCAGATCTGATCGCAGATTTGATCAATGAAAATGGTTTTGCTCTAATATAGATGTTATATAAAGCTTTCTACTTATTATTTGCCAGACATATTTCTACAAAAATTGATATAATAGACGACACAATAAAAATGATTGGTCATATCTTCTCTCTAAGTTAAACTTTTACACTCTTGGATCAGCTCTAGATTCAATTTTAAGAAATGTCAAATTTCATTATTTAATAATGACAATAAATAATACCAAATTTATCAAGATATGATTTTTAAGGAGAACATAATTTGTATTCAAACAAATATTTTTAAAAAAATCGTTCTTTAAACATAAGGGTGAAATTAAATATTGAAATTTGAATTTGACATTTCTTAAAACAGCGTATTAGTTAAAACCGAGCTCGCACTACGAGTCATAATGTGCAATAATTATAATATGATATCCAATAAGACCGACATATTTTTCTGAACTCTAAAAACATTGTTAGATTATTTATAGTAAATTTTGCTTATATTCTATTTGTAAAACATTATCTATATTATGTATTTGTATTCATTTACGTTGGTTCATTAGTTAGTTAAAAGTATGGAGACGGCGATTTATTGTCGTTAATATTCATTTTAGGAAATTATGTTCAATACAAAAGTTTTTTAAGAAATTTTGATCTATATTTGAGAATACTTGAATTTTTTTCTTCAATTGTTTTTGAGTTACGCTTGTCCGCGTAATTTTTTTAAATGGGAACCTATTAATTTTACTCTACCATTCGATAGAGTGTTTTATTCTCTGTACAACAGTATGTTCATTTTTTTGTTCTTCAATTTATTTTAATAACATTTTTACAAGGAAAAACACCGATTCAAGTATTTACGAATAGTAGGTTCATGTGATATAGACAAAATTATTGCCAATAAAGTTGTCGGTCACAATCTTATCATTAAAAAGAAACTAATAACTAAGTAAATTACATCGCTCGAGTTTGTTTATCGCTTTGCTTTTGTCTATCTTAGATGTACCTACTATTCGTAAATACTTGAACCGGTGTTTTTCCTTGTAAAAATGTTATTAAAATAAATTGAAAAACAAAAAAACGAACATACTGTTGTAAAGAGAAAAAAAACACTCTATCGAATGGTAGAGTAAAATTAATAGGTTCCCATTGAAAAAAATTACGCGGACAAGCGTAACTCAAAAACAATTGAAGAAAAAACAAATTCAAGTATTGTCAAATGTAGATCAAAATTTCTTAAAAAACTTTTGTATTGAACATAATTTCCTAAAATGAATATTAAGGACAATAAATCGCCGTCTCCATACTTCTAATTAACCCTGTATATTTTTGTAATTAAATGATCATTGTTTTCCTGTAACTGGGCTTATGTCTGTTGGAAATAAATATTTATTATTATTAGTGTCTGGTCGCGAACCTGGGGGAACCGGGTTCGATCCCGACAGACGCCAAATATTTCCAATTTTAAATGGCATAAAAAAAGTGACCCCTGTGGTGCCCCCTCCACACCAGCTATGAGTGCCCGTGAGGTGACGCCTGGTAAGCGCCCACACGGTAAAATATATCGTCATCATTACCGATGTCTACATATGTTGTAGATAGTGGCACACCCAGAAATGGGTAATATGCCGTGATGATATATTTATTTATTTATTTTATTTATTATTATTATTATTATTATTATTATTACTATTATTATAATCAACACAATATCGACGATCCATTTCATCATTACTTTCGAATACTACATTTTAGAAAAAAATACAATCATATTACTCTATGATTTTTATTATTGAAATTAATTAATTGTGACTCTACCTGAAGTTTTTAAAGAAAGAAATCATCATCAAGAAAGGATCATGGACAATTTTAAATAAACGACGAAAGAAATTATGAAAAATTCAATGACTCTGCAGGGATTTGAACCTCGAACCTTCTCACTAGATACCAGAAGGTCCGGGGTTCAAATCCCCGCAGATTCATTGAATTTTTCATAATTTCTTTTGCGTTTATTTAAAATTCTCCATGATCCTTAAGCCCATTTCTTTCTTTAAAAATATTTTTTTTATTATTATTATACACTTCAGCCAGAGTCATAATCCGTTGCACTTCAGTCATAACAACTCTCTATTATTTAAACAAAGCCCACTTGTCTAGCGATAACGAATTTGATAACAAATTCCATTGTCCACATCTTGAGAAAACAAACACACATATTATCACACACACCCGTTCAACCTACAATCCTATCCACCCTTGGCGTTCTCTGTCAAATTATCAAACAATAAACATCTCTTTGCCGGTGATTTATATTCAAATTGAACTCCGACACATTCACATACCTTGAGTCGTGGTTCGGTCTCCCCCTTGCGAAACGGGTGCTCTGCTAGGGGAGCGAAGGACCCCGTGAGAACCTCAAGGGCCGGTGACACAGCGACCCACGACTTGCGAGCAGGGCGAAACAATGCAGGAAGGATGATCGCACTCGCAGCTGCTGAGTTATAAGTAATCGAGGATTTAAATGGCCAGGTGGATGGGATAATGTTGCGAAATTAAGAATTGAACTGGGGTTGCAAGGATAAGTTAAGGGAAGATAATGGAATGTTACGAGTATGTGGTCCATGTAAGATTCAAAGAAAAATGTTTGAAAATGTGTACTGTGGCTTATAAATAATGAGCCCAAACTCATATTAATTCGACCTGTTAATATTTGCAACAAACAAATTATAAAATCTGTTCAAATTGTGAGAAATTTCTACAAATTTCATTCGACTATTTTAAAATATAGATTTTCAACTTACAAAAACTAAATATGTTATTCAAATATTCCATCATTTAATATTGGGTTACATTGCCTTTATTAGTAATATCAGCTTTAATTCTATTAGACTTAAGACGATCCTACAGCAGTCCTCAAAATGATGTAAAACATTAGATTCGCGCGAAGCGCAATAGCTCGCACTATTTAACTATTTATTACAGACTATATTATGAAACAAAAAAGTATGATCTACAAATCTAATTGAAATTTTTCTTTAGGAGCCAAGTTATCACTACTTGAAAAACAGTTATTTTTCATAGCTGATATCATCACTAATAGAGTCTGAAGAGTTTCGTGCGATAAACACTATTTTCTAGTATTCTTATTAATTTGCGCTCATAATTTAGTACTACAGTCTTAGCTACGCGCTATCTTCAATTCTTTAAGCTGCTCTACATCATATACAGTATGTCCCATTTAGAGGTGCCACCATTGGGATCTCGAGAACTATAAGAGATACGATGTCGGTTAAATAGAACTTTTTGTGCGCCTTTGGGAGGCCATCTCAGATGTGCTTTTGTTTTTCCAAAAATTCTCATAGGGCACTAGATAATGACGAAAAACTGATTTTAGTCTCAAAAAAATCATTATTTTTTTTCTGTTTTCAACGATGTAAGGGTTATTATGTTTTGTATTTGTTTTGCCTTCAAAATTATTATTTTTTCCTTATTTTGTATTAAATTTATAATTATTTTGAAAATATTGTATTTAAATAATTTATTTCGTTAGAAAAATTTGCTCAAACTCGTATCAAACTAATTTTTATAATATTTTGTATCTGGTCGCCCTTGGCACATTATAGTGTAATTTGTAATTATGAGTCTAGAATGAAAATATTAAGTAATAAAGGCATAAAACAAATTATTTCGATCAAATACAATATAATTAATAAAAATAATAATGTTTTTTTGGGAAATATAAGAAAGTTCAGGAAAATAAAGAGAAAAATTAAATATTAGGAGCAAAACAAAAATAAAACATAATAGCACTTACATAATTGAAAACAGAAAAAAATAATGATTTTTTTGAGACTTAAATCAGATATAAAATGTATTTCGTACGCCACTGGTTAGTAAATAAAAATATCTATCTTTTGTATTTGAAATGTTTTTCTCAATTACTAATAGTTTAGAAGTTATTTGAAAAAGAAAAAATCAACAATAATCAGTTTTTCGTCATTATCTATCCATCAGTACCGTGTCTTCTAATAACACACATACAGGGATCATCGTAAAACTATAAATATAAATAAATAAATATATCATCACGGCATATTACCCATTTCTGAGTGTGCCACAATCTGCTTTATCGCAGATATCGGTAATGATGATGACATATTTGTACCATTATAACCAAATTTAATCAGCTCTTCAAATGTAAAGAAGAGCAATACGAAAGAATTATAATTTTTAGAATTGTGGTATTGGAGTTATCGTCGAAGAAATTTTTGTCATATACGCACACATACACAGACAAATACACACACATACCTACAGACATCATCGTAAAACTAGTAATATTCTAGGGACCCTAAAACGTGCTTATTCATTAAAAACTCACCACCGTTTTTTACCAAAGACAATAGGCGCGTTTCTTGGGACTGTGATTCGTGGTAAAATTGAACAAAGTGAACATTATCAAAAAGAAAATTGTTTCTTCGTTCGTTACTCGTTATACCCATTCTTTCATTTTGTGATCCCAACACGCCATTCCCCTTTCCCTTCTGAATTAGTCTTTTCGCATGATCACTGTGATTGAAATAACACAAGATTTGAATATGGCGGAAAAAGCAAGCAATGAAATATTGGAATGTGAAAATTTATGACTACACCAGAATCATCCGAACTACTAGAACTTGAGTCAGTAGATTCAACATTCATTATTGGTTTCGATTTTTCTAATATTAGATCCTGCAGGTACAAAAAAAGTTAAAGAAACTTGTTTTCATATTTTACATCACATTCCATACCAAAAATATTTTTTCTGCTTCAGCACAATCCATCTTGAAACTATTTTCGATTTGGGTATTACTTCAATCAAAACAGCTGATTTATCATTTGACGTTTGCTGCTAGTTCGTTCGACGTTGTATAGGTTTCGTGTCAATCGAGTTAATTTTGCTGTTTCTTTGGAATTAAATTTAATCATGATGCGAAGGAATCATTATTGAACAAATCATTATTTCGAAAATCATAATCACAGTCCGAAGAAACACGCCATCTGGTCACGGAAGTTAGAAATTGATTATTTATGATAAACAAACGTGGTAAGTGGTACCGTATATGTCATCGAACAAATAATAATAATAATTTGTTATTTATTATTTTAAGATTCTTTCTGTAAGAAACTGATAGTTACAAGTATGTAACCTCATTTGCAATATCATGGTGTTGTGCTATCGTATTACAAACTGCAAGAATGTGTATAAACACATTATTGTAGAAAATATATTGATGGTCGGTGCATTAAATAAACGACATTGAGTGTAGGTACACATGTGTAAGGTATCAAGTTGAACTTGTTTGCTATTATTAATGAAAAACTCCACGTTTCTATGAAACCAATGTGATGGTCATGCTAGAATCATTGAGCATAATAAAATCAGGTAAGCTGTGGAAACGAAATTTGGATTATTATTTTAAACAGTTATCTGTCATTTGCTATTAAGTTGCGAAAGTTATAGGTTCCAATTTTCTTTTAGTCTGAATATGAGATTGATTGTGAATTCATGATTATTTCGAAAGTATTCTAAAAATAATTTATTTGGAAGCTTTTAAGAAGCGGAGAGATAGAATGTTGAAGTATATCATTGTTGAAGGAAACTAAACATATTTAAAATAAAATTCTAAAAATGTGTACCTTACTCGTACGTCTTATTCGAATTCTAGCGTGACCCTAGTACAAACACTGTTATATATATGACAGTTTCCTAAAAATTACTTAATATTGTGTTCATATACAGGGAATTTATTTTAACATGCAACATATGGCGAATCACTTCCTTGGTTACTTACTATTGTCAAAAAATGACAGCAATGTAATATTTTAAAATGCAACATACAAAATTTGTAGTTTTGTATTGTCAAAACTAATTTCCTATAAATTAGCCTACATACGATTAACAAATAATCAAAACATGAATCTTAACAAACTTT
This sequence comes from Ophonus ardosiacus, assembly GCA_943142095.1. Taxonomy (NCBI): domain Eukaryota; kingdom Metazoa; phylum Arthropoda; class Insecta; order Coleoptera; family Carabidae; genus Ophonus; species Ophonus ardosiacus. Next base: position 6,939,013 of record OW964825.1, on the reverse strand, counting down.
AGCTTACAAAAATTCATAACTTTCATGTAATAAATGTTAAAAAAAATACCCCCAATCACTCTGAGGCAATATTCTAGTCGGTCGTAATAAGAATTGAAACCATTTGTGATGTGTTTTTGGAGGTATCTCCTGTGCTGCAATACTATTTATAATGTTGCATTTTAAAATGGACAAATTTTACATTGCTGTCATTTTTTAACAATAGTGAGTAACCATGGAAGTGATGAACTATAATGTTGCATTTTAAAATAAATTCTTTGTATATTATTTACTTCCAAAGTAAATAAAATATATACCTTCAAATGAGAGTCGAACTAATGACAGTAATGTTATAAATGCCATAAAATGAATAATATTTATTTGAATTTGGTTGTTTGAAAAAATTTATTTCCATAGTTCTTTACAATACCGGGGGTTACAGTTTACACTTACAGTGTCCAGTTGCACTGCTTGTAGTTAAATTTAAGCGGTTAATTTGACAATATCATATCAAAACGAAATGACAATTGATTTGTTAAATATTACTGTCAAAATTTCAATATGCTCTTTTTTGTTAATCTGTAGTTAAGACTTTAACAATAAGCGCTGTGATTGGCGGTCTGATATCACACTCGTATAAAATATAAATAAATAAATATATCATTACGGCATATTACCTATTTCTGAGTGTGCCAATCTGTGTTGTACACAGATTTCGGTAATGATGAAGACATATTTCTACCGTGTGGGCGTTTGCCAGGCGTAATCTCACGGGTACTCATTGCTGGCGTGGAGACTACACCACAGGGGTCACTTTTGTGCTATTTAAAATTCGAGATATTAGTCGTCGATCGGGATCGAACCCGGTTCCCCAGATTTGCGACCAGACACTCAGGCACGCGGCCACGGGACCCCATATAAAAATATAAAAAAAATCTGATGTGGCCAACACAAAACCTCCCGCTATTTAATTTTTACATACATACATACGTACATAAAATCATGCGATTCCCACTTAGGGGGTTAGAAAATACCCGGAAACAATAGTAACAATAAGAAAAGGGATAAGAGTAAGAGCTCAGCTGACTCACTTCACTCTTTAATATCATTCTTCTTTCGCCTTGTCCACAATCATCATAGCATTCATACATAAGAACATATTAAAGTGACCGATTTTCGGTAGCGAATAACCCTATCCAGACCACAATAATAGTTACGCAACAATCTTCCTTCGCCACACTTTCCTATCCATTTTTATTAATTTAAATACATACTTACGTATTTACTAACGCTGCAAACTGTTCCATTGCAGAAAACTATTGCTTTACTTACTATTTTCTTTTTAAAATGCCACTATTTTTAATTTGAAGCGATTAGTTTTTTGACAGTGACATTTACTGTCAGTTACATTCACTTGAAATATTAACTGTGTAACAAAGAAATTGTGTTTATCTTAGGCTTCGGGACTAATAAAAAAAAATATTTTTAAATTTATCTGCAAAATATATAGAAAAAGTATTAATGTATTCCTGTAGAAAATTCAATAATCTTTAATTGTCATAAGACATAAAATGCGAAAAAATATCATTTAATGATATTTTTTGAAGAAAAACCATTATGAGCTTCAGGTAAAGTGCCATTTCCGGTTATCCGATTTACACCAAAATCTAATGGCTTCTTTTCATATTAGAATAGGATAGAAGTACAAGGTTTCAGAATTTTCTGAATGATAGTATTTGAGTTAGAGCGAAGACAAAATCCCTATACATACACACACACATACATACATACATACATACACACACATACACACACACACATACACACATACAGACATCATCGTGAAAATGTTAAAAATGGATTCTAGGGACCTTAAAACGTGGTCATTTACTAAACTCTCGATATGAGATTTTTAGCACGATCCCTATACCTCCCTTACCAAGGGTAGCGGGAGGTAAAAATAAAAATAAATAATATATTTCATTCTAATATCTATAACATTGAGAAATTTTCATTTGTTTCTGAAATACCAATAAATTTTTATGAAAAAAAGTAACTACAAAGGAATGCAGAAACTATGGAAATTAGTTCTTTTCCCTTATCTTGAAACAGATGTACAAAGTTCTCTTCTCCTTTTGTAGAAACCGTAGCAAAAATCTGCTGTTCGTATCTTGGAAATTAAAATTTATACCGGCATTTGTTATAAAATCGCATCACGTTTTTTCCAGAAAACCCTTCAAGTGCTCATGCGTATTCGGGTAATAAATTCCAGGAAAAAAAGTACGAATATAATTTTAACCGCGGTTGACGTATTACAATCAAAAAGTAGGTGCATAAATAAGACAACTTTTTCTACTCGGCTGAAATTTACAGCAGCTACGGTGCACAATTCAACCTGTTGTCTGCACATGCGCAACACGGGTCGACTTGCTTGCGAAATATTGAAAACCGATTTAGATTGGTATCTGCTGATTTGGTTCAATTTACATTTGTAGCCTACTGTTTTTATGAACGCCGAAACAGTGATTCAAGCCCAGATACATTTATGCCAACGATCTTTATCATTTCTAACTAATTTTAAAACCAATTTTTGACTTACGATGGTTAAAAACATATTGGTTTTGTTGTAAAGTAGTAGCAACTACTTGTATCTACAGGATTACATTAGTAGTCATGCCATACACAATAGTAATTTACGTAACAAGACCTGAAAGTGATACTTTACTGCGAGCCGTAGGCGAGCTTTGGAAGCTTGTGAGTTCAATAAAGACATGTTCAGGTCATGTTGGGTACAATATTTTTTCCGACGACCACTACGAAAAGTACATAAATACACACGCTAAACTATTACTGAAAGTTGGTCATTGCACATCACTAGCAATGCTGTGTGATATGAAAGCTCGTTACTCAATCAGATGCGTCCGCAACTGTGTGATATGTGAGTGATAAATTTGTAATCAAAAATTTGACAGTTGCAGATAATTTGCTGAATTTACACGGATTGAGAACATTGGACCCTGATTTATCAGATTTTAACATAATTTTTAGTGAATTCTGATAGCAATGATAACATAATTTGTTTTATTATTTTTATGTAAATTTTATATTGTTTTTTTTTTGTGGTCGTCGGAAAAGTATCGCGTACAATACGCGCTGAAAGGGTATTTCACACTCGTGTGAAATATACAACTTTCAGCACTAGTTACACAATATGCTATTTCGCGATCCTGAAAAAAGAATGAACAAAAACATATACCTAGGTTGTGTATGGAAATAAATAAATTAGCAACTGATTGTCATGGAAACATTCAGCTTTACCGACGGGATTGGAAAGTTACTTTCTGATCCCTTATAGACAATTTTCAGAGCTAGTTCAGTAAAGAAGAAATTTCCGGTCTAAACAGAAATCAGAATCACTTCATGTCTTGGTCGATCGTAAAAAAATGTTGTCATGTAAATAGTTTTTTTTTTTTATATATATATATATATATATACCTATATCGTTATATATATATTTTTTTTATAACAATGTCAGTTTTTATATGTATGAGAGTAAAATTAATTAGAAATACATTAAATTTTTATACCTTCTATAGAAACATATCCATAATATTTGATGAACAAAAAATTAAAACAAAAACTATATTATATTTTGCAACAATATGAGTAATAATATAAATATATTGCATCATTTAAAAGAAAATGTAACAGTAAATTTTAAAATTTTACTCTGTAATTGCTTATCTTGGTAAAGAAAGATTTAGCATTAGAGGATATGCGGATATTGGAAAAATTATATTAAGCAACAACAGACTGATTAAAGTAAAATAAGAATAAATTATAATTAATTATATGTTTTATCAAGCGTTACTAATTTATAAATATATGCTTTAAATCTTTTACTATGTTACAGTTGCTACCATGACTTGCAAATTATGAAAAGGTTTCTACTTTTCGTGTGTGATTCATTAGATGGAATTTAAGGAAAGTAACTACTAGTGTTAATAATAATAATGAAATGGAAAATTAACACTTTCTCTCCAGTTATTGATGATGCTGATATAATTATAAATTAAATGACTATTGTATTGATTGAAATTTCATATACATATTTAATTATAATTAATATTATATTATTGCCTCTATTAAAAGTAAAAGTTCTTCAAATAAAAATTTTGAAATTCAATATATTTTATTGCGTTATTTGCAATTATTATGACTATTATTCTAAATAATGATTACGATATTTCGACGGAACTCAGAGCGCCAATTTAAACTATATTTCTGTTAATTATTATACGTCAAAATATACGTCTCTTGAAACTATCCCTTGAAGAACATTATAAGTCATTTCGACCAAAGCGACAATTTTGACTATTTCCTTAATAATTTTAAATTTTATTAAAATTCTATCAACTTTCGAAATAGGACATGCTACACAAACTATCTCTATTTTTACTTCTCGCTAAAAGAGGATTGGATTCATGCAAAAAATCGCGTATCCAGGTTTTAGTGAATAAGCACGTTTTAAGGTCCCTAGTATCCGATTTCAACATTTTTACAATGATGTGTGTGTATGTGACTGCATGGTGGAGGAAAGGTTTCTCAAATTCTATAAGACTAAAGACCAATTTAACTCCGTATTTCTTAATCTGACATTAATGGTACGAGCTGGAAAGAATTTGGTAACAATTGGATAATATTTTATTTTATATTATATTCCTTTGCATTCATATATATATAACTATTGTTTTACTTACTATTTTTTTTAAACGTTACTATTATTAATTTGAAATTATAGGTTTTAGCGAGGGTTTTTTGACAGTGATATTTATCTATCAGTTAAATACATTTGAAAGCCGTTGTGTTTATTTTTAAAACACAGACTCCGGTATTTATAAAATAGATTATTTTATAAATTTGTCAATAAAATATATAAAAATCTGTTGTGGCCAGCACAAAACCTTCCGTCAATTCAATATATTTTGTACAAATCCCATACCAAAAGGTCCTTGGAACAGATTCTATATAATATCATGTAAAATCAAACACGAACACATATTACAACAACAAATTATAACATAAACATACACTAAGTAAAATGCACTTGACACTTCTTCTTATTCTTCAGCTTCCCTATTTTATTAGAGGTAGCTGTTTCCTCTTTTCTTCCACTCATTCCTGGCTAACACATCTTCTTGACACAGGCATTCCTTTCAGTCTTCTGCGATACAGTCCTTCCATCTTCTCTTTGGCCATACCAATTTTGTGATTCTACACTTTCCATATTTGGTTTTGCACTTGCAACTGACATCTGTCAATTAGAATGTTTTTAATATATCAGCATCAGCTGTTGCCATGATAAATAGCAAAGCTGACTACTTTTTGAAAATTAATTTCTTTATAATGCTTTAAATCTACATATATTAAATATGAAGGAAAATGTATAATCAAACTGCATAGAGAAGAATATTTTCTTTAATATGTATAATAACAAAATGTCAAAAAACAATATTTAACTACGTTTTTTAAGAAAAACTGTTAAAAACTTCAAATAAGGGTACTTCCGGTGGATCAATTATAACCAAAATCTAATCAACTCTTCATATGGTTGTACAGATGAGGAATACGAAAGAATTATAATTTTTAGAATTGTAGTATTGGAGCTATCGTCGGAGAAAAATTTGTCACACACGGGCACACATACACACACACACACACACATACAGACATCATCTTAAAAATAGTAAATTCGTATTTTACGGGCCCTAAAACGTGCATATTCATTAAAAACTCACCACCGAATTTTTTGACCAATGACAATACCTTCCTTACCTAAAGGTGACGGAAGGTAAAAAAGTGTTAATGCATACCTATAAAAAATTTAATATATAAAAATCGCGAAGAAATGACATTTAAAGGTATTTTTCGAATAAAAACTATTTTCGGTTTCAAATAGTGTCATTTCCTGTCATCCTACAAGGGTAGCGGGAGGTAAAACTATAGCATTCCATTTAAAATAAGAAACTTAGGATCTACTTCCGCTTAAACCGGAAGTGCTACTGCTTTGAAAATATTTTAGCTGAAACGGGCATATCGGAAAATCCTTAACATACAAAATTTCGTAAAATATTGTTGAATAGTTTTTTTAAAAAAAAAGGGGTAAGCTCTAATTATTGTCATTATCGAAATATGTGAATAAAAGCAAATTAATATTTATACTCCCAAAAATAAATAATAAGTATAGATTCACAATGTTTCTTTTACAATTTAGTATCATTTATTTCCATAAAATTTGAGAATGTTGTACATTTACAGCAAATCTTAGAAAATAATATTTATTTATAGCGTCACCATACAATATACCCATCCATCATACTTTCTTCAATCCACACAATCTTTCTCTTACTTTCCTTGATGTAACTGCCCAGGTGCCCAGGTGGGAAAGTACCGAGTACCCCACACACTGTGTCCAGTCCATCAAGATGTCACTGGGTCCGACGACCGAAACTGGACTCATTACGAACCGTAACGACCACATCGGTGGCGTGAGATGCACAGGTAATTGGACAAACGTGGACCACGGCAGTCAACTCAAAGTTCTGGAATCCGGTACGAATGCAAAGTTCTCAATTCACACTTTTGTACAAGGGCTTAATTGTTAACTTCATTATGCAACAGCTGCTTAACGGAAAAGCGTGGAGTAATTGGTTAAAAATGTATTGAATTTAGCAATTTTCGGTTAAGATTTTAACGGCCAGACAAATAATAATATTTTATTTGAAATCGGCATTAAAGTACAAAAAACTTATTATTTATTTCACTTTCAGAAACTAACTATGATACTGCCCGTTGACAAATCAATGTGTTCATAGGTCCACCACGGCCTAAACAGACAATCTACGTTATTACCTTCCGTCACCTTTAGGTAAGGAAGGTATTGTATTTGGTCAAAAAAGTCGGTGGTGAGTTTTTAATGAATAAGCACGTTTTAGGGTCCCTACAATACGAATTTACTATTTTTAAGATGATGTCTGTATGTATGTGTGTGTGTGTGTGTGTGTGTGTGTCCGTGTGTGTGTGTGTATGTGTGTCCGTGTGTGACAAATTTTTCTCCGACGACAACTCCAATAATATAATTCTAAAAATTATAATTCTTTCGTATTCCTCTTCTGTACATCCATATGAAGAGTTGATTTGATTTTGGTTATAATTGATCCACCGGAAGTACCCTTATTTGAAGTTTTTAACAGTTTTTTTTTAAAAAAACGCAGTTAAATATTATTTTTTGACATTTTGTTATTATATTTATTAAAGAAAATACTCTTCTCTATATGGTTTGATTATTCATTTTCCTTCATATTCAATTGATGTAGAGTTAAAGCATTATAAAGAAATTAATTTTCAAAAATTAGTCAGCTTTGTTATTTATCATGGAAACAGCTGACATAATTATTTAAAAAAATTTAATTGACAGATGTCAGTTGCAAGTGCAAAACCAAATATGGAAAAAAGTATAGGATCTAAAATTGGTATGTCATAATGTTGCTCGCAAGTGACACGCAGAGAAAGGCCAAAGAGAAGATGGAAGGACATTACTTAGTGTAGTTTATGTTATAATTTTATTGGATTTATAGAACCTTTTCAAATGAACTTTTGGCATGGAATTTGTAAAAAATAGTATGTGTCGTTACATGATATTATATAGAATCTGTTCCAAGGACCTATTGGTATGGGATTTGTACAAAATACATGGAATTGACGGAAGGTCTTGTGCTGGCCACAACAGATTTTTTAAGTTTGTGTTTGTTTTATTTCTTTATTACACAAATCACCAATAATAATAAACATTTCCGATATTATTAAAATATCATCTTGTTCACTAGCGTCTAACAAACTCATGGCCATGAAAATAAAATTATAACCTAAAATCTGAACTGCTTACTGGTGAAATGTCGAATGACAAGCAGTGACAAGTCACGTGGTAGATACTGATTTGTAAATTTTAAATAATAATTTCTAAATGTAACTTTATAAATTAAATTCATCTGTAAATCTGTAAAAATGTGACAAAAACACATCTATTCTTGTTGATTAATATAAAATTATACAAAAGACTGGCAGCTTTCGTCGCAATTTTATTCATTATTTACAGATTTACAGATTTGTAAGACTTGTAAATGTGAACAGAATCGACCGAACAATTGCGAGTCTACATTACTATAACAACTTCAATGTCTGGGTGATGCCAATACTGACCATAAGTTCATTTGTTTGACTGACAATTGACAGATATGTCAAAATAACATATAAAAATAAATATTCCTTTCATTTTTACAAATTTTCAATTTCAAATAATATTTTAAACGAACCTCGGCGTTGGAATTTTTAACATCCATATGGTTTATTTTCCTCGTCATAAGGCCTCAGGAACTAAATTCCACATTCAGGATAAAAAGTAGAACTTTAGCACCTTGATGCATATGTAACTATTTCATTTGACATGCGACCTTTTGTCCCGCCAATAGCGAATTATTGAGTATAAGAAACATAGGAAGGCAGTGGAAAACAAAATTTGCACCATTATTTTAACCAGTTAATTTCTTAATGTATCATTCTGAAAGAAAATATGGAACTATTAAGTAGAGAGCATTTTCTTATCTTACACATAATTTTCCTGATTATATGGGCTATCGGTCATCTGAACCAGGTTTATTTCCGATTCGTCAAGTACATAAATAAATTTCCACTGCAATTATAAATCAAATTCCAAAATAACTGTACATGTTGTTGAGAAAGAAGTTATCAGTTATCTTTATTTCTAAAAAGGAAATTATCTCGAAAGCAAAAAGTAAAAGTAGTACACAATAATCATCACCCACACGGATTTCTGAGAATTTTCACAAAGTATGATGAATCCAAACTGTGTCTGTTATTAAAAACACTTGCGGCAACTTTCAAAAATTCGTAAATTATGCTCCTAATTTAAAATCTCATAACGATCACAGCAGGCATCGGTGGAAAACAATGCAGCACGCGAAATAAGACAGATAGCATCTGGACTACATAACGAAATTGCTACTGTAAAAGTTATCTTAAATTTAATCGCCGGTTAATGACAACGATTCATTTGTCATTAATGTGCTCCATATATGTAAAGCAATGCCGATATTAATGTGCAAGTTTTCGTTCATGTTATAAGACGTTTAATAATTATTCTTAATTTTAATGTATTTATTTGTAATTAAATTTGTTATTGAGAAACTACAATATTAATTCAACGTAATATTAATAATATCCAAAATAGTATAAAACTCCATTGCGTCCAAGGACCTGATTTTTTTAAAACCTACACCAGTCAACCAGTTTTAAGGGAGACCGGGGATTATTGTCACAATTTTTGCTATTGAAATTTTTAAGAATCTGATGTGGTCAATACAATACCTCCTGCTATTTATTTTTTATTAATTTAATTACATACCTATTTACTAATTCTGCAAACTATATTAAGTTTCTTTGCATATATCTATTACTTTACATGATCCATTTCGTTAATTTGACACTTTGATAACACGTTCGTATAATTGACAGCTGTTTGATTTATAGTGCTGCAAACATAGCAAACTTAAATCGGATAATCCTCTACATTTAAAATTTATGGATGGTGGAAATTATATTATTTTTACAACCTTAATTTCATTAGAATCAATACAATCTTCTTAACACGGTTTTGTTATTAATTTTCATGTAATTGCATCTTGACAGCGCCATTTGTTTAAATTTGTCAAAATTGTTATTAAAATATTATGTTTTTGTTTGACGCATAAGCGCAAGATGATGTAAAAATAGTATATTGTGTTATTAGGAGTAAAAGTGATTTTTTGTGTGGCGAGTATGTAAGTTTGCACGGCGAGCGGTAGCGAGTCGGACAATTATATACGAGGCACACAATGACACTTTTGCTCCGAATGACACATTATATTTTTTCTTCAAAGATACGTATATAAATAAAATAATTACAACTTGACGTTACAATAATTATAAATATTTTAAGTGAAGGACATTTGCTGATTTCAAATGCTTTGTTGCTATGGATACTTTCGTATTTGTTCACTTTTTGTTACAAACATTCAAGTGAAAATTTGTCTAGGAATCACTGAAAAACAATATGAACTTTTCTTATCACTTTAATTCTAATTATTATTACCGTTATTACCAATAATTATGTAAGTCTGCTATTTTATAATACGTTATTTCGTTAAATACAAACTGTTTATATTTGAATTTGTAGGTTATCTTGGTTAACTTCTTATTCGCTCATTTTATGTAGTTGCTATGGATATTTATTTATTTCATTTCTACCTTGTGAATCAAGTCACAAAAGATGCCATTTTTATGACATTTGAAGAAAAAATAAATTATTCTTAAAAAAATTTTTTTACACGTTACTAGTTATTTGTAGTTCCATAAATATTACACTCATCAAAGACAAGTTTTTCATTTTTAGACGAATTTCTCTCTGTGATATGTTGGTTTTAACTATTTATTTATTTATTTATTCATATTTATTTATTTATTTTTTTAATTGTCCGTGCTGTATGTTATATTATCCACATGTGGTTTCCTTTTTTCAACTGACCATTCTAGCCCTGAAGAAGACTATAGTATAGTCGAAACGTCGGCGTGAATAAATTTTATTAATTGACTGAAAGTCCGAAGATTTCTTACTTTCCTGTATCTACCTCCAAATTATTTTATAATTATACTTAAAGTTATTTACTAAATGCCATTATCATAGAACTGAAGATTGTACCATTATATTTAATTTTTATTTGTAAAAGTTGTCGAAAATTATATTCAATGAATTTTTTACAAGAAAAACTGTTAAAAGCTTGTATATGTGATACTTCCGGTTATCCGATATACACTAAAACCTAATGAGCACATTAGTATAGAATGGGTATATAAAATTTTCAGATTCATAGTATTTCAGTAATCATGTCCACACGATCCACACACACACACACACACACACACACACTCACATACTCACACACACACACACACACACACACACACACACACACACACACACACACACAAACATGCGTACCCACAGACATCATTGTAAAAATGTTAAAATCGGATTCGAGGGGACATCAAAACGTGCTGATTCACTAAAAGCTCTATATGCGATTTCTAGCACGATCACTATACCTCCCTTACCTATGGTAGCGGGAGGTAAAAATGCAAACAATAACGTAAAATAAAATTGAAGGATTGTATTGGTCATAATAATATTTTTATTATGTAATGATTAATGAGTCATTTCTTATTAATGAAGAAATTTAACGGATGTATGCAACTCATGTTCTATAATAATAAATTATGCACATGCTTTTTCAATAGTTTTTAAGTCTTGTTGGATGATTATCGATGACGATGACTAATGATAATATTCGTTGAGCTACCCTCATATTACATTTCGATCTGTAATTACAAAGTAAACAAAAATAGTTTTGCTCAAAATTATAACACAGGGAATAAATTCGTGTATCATGCGTACGAAAAAAATACAACAAAATGATGAAGAAGAGCGTCCCAAATCAAGTTGACGTGATATATTTTTAAAACTCATTTAAATAATTTCAAGAACACAGTTTTCTGATGCCCTCCGGTGTTTAACAATTAAATCATCCTACATAATTTACGGTAGAATGTAATTATCAAATTCATCTACAAAAAATACTCCCAACACAACATAAATTTATAACGCACTTAATTAACTGATGCATATGAACATAAACTTGTTAATCGACTATAAATACAGTGACCATATTTTTTTGAGAAAAATAAAAGACAAATTGCTGAAAGGTATAAAAAATCTGCAGAAAGCATATAACTTTTATATACGGTATTTAGTTTTTCTTTAACATACATTCAAAATTCTTTTTTACCTTCCATCACTTTTACGTAAGGAAGGTATTGTCTTTGGTCAAAAAATTCGGTGGTGTTTTTAATGAATAAGATGATGTCTGTATATATATATATATATATGTGTGTGTGTGTGTGTGTGTGTGTGTGTGTGAGTGTGTGTATGTGTGTGTGTCATATAAATTTCTCGGATGAAAACTCCAATTGGTACAATTCTAAAAATTATAATTCTTTCGTATTCCTCTTCTTTACTTCCATATGAACAACTGATTAGATTTTGGTTTTTAATAGGTTAACCGGAAGTTCTTTTATTTGAAGATCTTAACAGGTTTTCTTAATATCATTTTTTGACATTTTATGTGATTATCAATATGAAACAATATCTTATTGTTTCTGCGGTTACATTATACATTTTTCTTCATATTCAATAGATAGAGTTAAAAAATTATAAGGACATGTCTATGGGGTCCAGTTTCTGCGTGCCTGAGTGTCTGGTCGCGAACCTGGGGGAACCGGGTCCGTTCCCGACAGACGCCAAATATTTCCAATTTTAAATGCCACAAAAGTGACCCCTGTGGTGCACTCTCCACGTCATCAATGAGTGTCCGTGAGGTGACGCCTGGTAAGCGCCCGCACGGTACAAATATGTCATCATCATTACCGATATCTGCGATAAAGCAGATTGTGACACACTCAGAAATGGGCAATATGCCGTGATGCTATATATATTTATTTATTTTTTTAAAAAATTATAAAGAGGTTAACTTTCATAAATCAGCCAGACCTTTGCTAAAATCATGAAAACAGCTGATATATTGAAATAATTCTAATTGAAAGATGTCAGTTTCAAGTGCAATTTACATAGTGTATGTTCGTGCTATAAGTTTATTGGATTTATAGAATCTTTTCCAAGGACCTTTCTGTTCGGAATTTGCAGAAAATAGAATATGTTCGTGTTACAATTTTACTAGATATGTAGTATCTTTCCAAGGAACCTTTGGTATGGGATTTGTACAAAATACCTACATATAATTGACGGAAGGCAATGTGCTGGCCACATCAATTTTTTTAAATGTAAATTACGTATTTTAAATATTAATCTTAAATGGGGAAGGGGGGGGGGGCTCCCGTGGCAGCGTGCCTGAGTGTCTGGCCGCGAACCTGGGGGAACCGGGTTCGATCCCGACCGATACCAAATATTTCCAACTTTAAATGGCACAAAAGTGACCCCTGTGGTGCACTCTCCACACCAGCTATGAATACCCGCGAGGTGACGCTTGGTAAGCGCCCACACGGTAAAATATATTTATTTATTTATTTAATTAACCAAGACCAACAGGATACTAAGATCCCAATTACAGGTCGGTTTTAAATACACACAATTATAACAAATATTGGCATAAGAACACTTAATGTAAACATACAAATAATGCAAATAATAAATATGTTGTTTCAAATTACAAATACATAATAATTGCTTAAATGAAACAGTATTTAAACAGAAGACACCATTTATTGCATTAATAATAATTGCTGAATTAATCCACTTTTAAATTTAGCCATGCAGTCACCAAAGATGTCAAGAGTACTAGAGACAGTACTGAAAGTAGAACACATAGTTTTTATAGGAGATTTTTCTTCATAATTTGTACGTGATGTACTACAGTAAAATGTAAATGTTAAATATCTCATTAATTATATATAATAACAATTGACAGCAATACTATAAATAAATTTTGTTATAACAGTTTAAAAAAATTAATTCCTATTTTAATTCTTGTATTTGTTAGAATAGAGTCCAACTCTGTGCGAAACTTGAGAAACAAGCGGTAGTGTTTATATTTTTATTTATGGCATATAAAATTTAAGGTTTTCTTTTCTGAACGTAATTTAGGGGTGTTTAAATGGTTTATTGTGATCCCTCGAGTTTTGATAGCTTATATTAGTTATACAAAGTACCAATTTTTAGCAACGGTCTAAAGGGAATTTCACCTGCAATTATTTACTTTCTGTAATCAAATGACGTTCAAAAAGCCTAGTTTTTCTATCGATCGTAAAAGAAATATTTTTTATGATTTACAGGACTTAATACAGATAAAAAAATCAAAACACCGGCGCAAACTATAGGAGTGCCGTTTAAAATAAAAGACATATGGTCACCGTTATAGATAACAATTAAATTTTTATTTTGCAATTTAAATCTTTACAGTAAACTTTCAGTTACACAATTAGTCTCTAATAATTGACTTCCTTGGTCAATGATTAAGCGTAAATTAATAACAATGACTATTTTTTATCCTACATTTATTAGTATCTATGACGCTGATAAAAATCCTGATTTATTGTTTCTGAAATGCAGTAGTAAATTTTCTCCTTATATAATTATACAGGTATTAAGATACCTACTGCTGCACTATGTGATTAGTTTCATAGTCTTTGTGCTAACCACTATTTTTTGCAACATTTATACAGTTATAACTAAGTGGTCGTTAATGCCCACGCGTATGAAGTAATGTTCAGAGATCTATAATTTTTGTTTTAAACCATTAGAAATTTTCAATATCTAAATGTGCATGTGGAAAAAATTATAACTAGATATTTCAATATCTTAATTGTTACGGCTTAATTTGTATCACCAAAAAATGGGTGCGATAGTAATTATTATTATCGAAAAATTGAAGGTTGATTGTATCTAACATTTTTACCGCTCTCTAAGAGAGGTATTGGAATCATGCTAAAAATCGCATATCCAGATTTTAGTGAATAAGAACTTTTAAGGTCCCTATAATCCGATTATAACATTTTTACGATGATGTTCGTGTGTGTGTCTGTATGTGTGTGTGTGTGTGTCTGTGTGTGTGTGTGTGTGCGTGTTGGAGCCACAGTTTCTGAAATACTATTAAACTTAAAAAATATTTAACTGCATTTCCCTCAAATCTAACATTCCTGGGAAGAGCTGATTATATTTGGTAACAGTTGGACAATCGGAAGTAATAGTTTTTTTTTTTAAACTCTTCTAAATATAATTTTTTGGAAATTTTTGTTATTACAAATATTGAAGAACATAAAATGCATCTAATACACCTAAAATTTTTATTATATCTTGTATAGATTTAGAGATAAAGATACTATAATATATAAAATAATTTAATCGCAGAGGCTAAGGCACTAAGGAAACCAGTTGACAAATTCAACTGTTTATAACGTAGTAATGTTTATAACTTAGTTTGCAAATGACAGATGTCAGAGTATGTCAAAAATCAACAGTTTTAGTGACATTATGAAAGATTTTTCTGGGAAGTACATTTAATCTTTCTTATTCTTATTGTTGTATTCATTAAATATTTAAAATTGTGGGTAAAATGCATATATCCATCAGAAATACCGCCAATCTTGTTAATGAATTGGAAGAATCTTTGGCATTTGTGAACTTCCTCATACAATTAAAAATAGATATAATCAGAATTGTATGTGGGCAGAAGACATGTTAAATATAATAAAAAACAATATTTGGGTAAAGTTCTGTATTTTTTTTTGTTATAAAACGACGGTTCAATAGCGAAGTGCAATACAATATTTATACAGGTTAGTTAAAAGTTTGGAAACGGTGATTTATTGTCGTTAATATTCATTTTAGGGAATTATGTTCAATACAAAAGTTTTTTAAGAAATTTTCATCTACATAGAATACTTGAATTTTATTTTTCTTCAATTGTTTTTGAGTTACGCTTGTCCGCGTAATTTTTTTAAATGGGAACCTATTAATTTTACTCTACCATTCGATAGAGTGTTTTTTCTCTTTACAACAGTATGTTTGTTTTTTTGTTTTTCAATTTATTTTAATAACATTTTTACAAGGAAAACACCGGCTCAAGTATTTACGAATAATAGGTACATCTAACTTGGTTTAATTCAGTTAACCAAATAAATTAATGTTAATTCCTGTCGAATAATTTTTTAATTATAGTACAAAATTGAATTGGCTAACTGAATAAAACCAGGTTTAAATTTTGTGTTAGCGGTGCAACTGGGCATAAGTGTATCACATTTCATATAATTAATATTTAACAATATTATTAACGTCACTAATAACCGAACCAATTTGAAATCAAACTAGAATTTATAGTAATATGTAGTCAATCATTTTCACTTTCCGTCCATTTAAAATTATCAAATTATCTCACGAAGCATATCTAAAATATATCATACAATTATCGAAATGTTACCAACTAACCTTCGATATCTAATTAGTGCCTATTGGAAAATTACCAAAATTGGTTTGCATGTCTAGCATAAGTCTAATTTATACCATGTCCAATTAAGAAATTACATATCACTAGAAATCTTTCTCTCTTCCAATACGATAATCGATTTCTGAGTTAAGTATGATAAATTATGATATTTATTATATAAGATTGAAATTCAATAGTTTGGAACGAAACTCTACAGTTAATTAGTGAAATTGATGAAGGCCGTAAATTTATATGAAGTTATAAATTATTTGTTTAGATCATATTTATGAAAATTAGCTCATCAACATGTGACATATTTTATTATTTATTGACAAATTAATTAATAAATATAGAATAATATTTACTACTTTATGTTAAAGAGACTAATATAAAAAACTGGAGTCCCAGGTTCGAACTCGCGCCAAAAAAGATTTCGAAAGTGACTCATGTGGAAATTATTGTTCATATTTAATACTTTTAAAATTGGATTGTCTATACAAAAGAAACTTACAAACTTTGCCAGCATTGGTAATTATGTATTTATTCAATGAATAAAAATGTATCAGAAACAGTTGTGGGAAATATATTTAGAATTAAATTTGACATCAAACAATACAAACCAAATTTATTTAAAACAAAGGTTATGAGAATGAGACATTGAAATATCATTGTAAAGTAAATCCACAATAAGCTCGAACAGTGGCGGATTTACGGAGGGGCGGGGCAGGCGGTCGCCTGGGGCCCAGTAAGTCAGGGGGCCCCCAAACGAAAGTACAAATTTATGTTATATAATAAAATAAAGATTGATGATTTACAATCGATTTTTCCAAATCAACAATAAGTTAGGAATAGTTTTGAAAAATTATCTATAGGTAATGATTGTAGAAAATTACGTTTTAATTTTGTTTAAAATAAATAACTAAATATATACAGGTATCCAGTATCTCGAGAACCAGAAGGGATACGAAGATGATTCATTTAGACAAAAGTTACCCCATTAGGAGGACATTTTAGCGGTGTCTTTTATAGGCTTATAAAATATATAAAATTTTCAGTTTTTCTTTTGCAAATAACATTTTTATATGAAAAAATAATACTGATTTCGGTTTACAATTTTTAGACTCTTTTGAATGGTAATGTTTATTTTTTTTTTTTATCAGTATTGGGCATCGAATTATTTATTTTCATATGTATGGACACCACAATGGTAACTTACTTTATATGAAAGGAGATTTTATTTTACGCTTTCCAAAAATGTTTAACTTATCTACATATATTAATTACCCCAAAAAATAATTCCATAACTTAGGATGGAGTAGAACTTGGCAAAATAGAACATTTTAGTTAACGATATTTCGGACATTAATCTAACATTTTTTATATTTAAGTTCTTTTGTATATGTAATCCTAATACTTTCGCAGTATCTACTTTCGGTAGCAATTGTCCATGATAATTAACTGCCAAATTATTTTCCTTTTTGAAATTTGAAAAACTAATGAGCGCGGATTTGTTTACGTTAAGTAGAAGGTAAAATGTATTCATGGATTTCTCGGCGGTGATTGTGAGGAAATATATTGTTGTTATTCCATAAAGTAGTTAATTTTATTTAAATTTCCAATATTTCGTTACACATTTTATAACTTCATCAGGGAATAAAATAGTTTTAACTGGTGTAATCACTTGCCAAATTGATAATTTCAGAAACATTCAATTTTGTTGTTGTTACTAGTTTAAGATCTGTACTGATTTACATGTTATTGAAAGAATTTTGAATATATAAGTATAAACTATAAGTTACATAAAAGAATATTAAAAACTTGTAAAATTTTGCTCAGTGAGCGTCACATGTTGGCCGAAAAGACATTTTTAAAACCAGTTAAAACTATTTTATTCCTTGATGAAGTTACAAAATGGGTAACGAAATATTGGAAATTTAAATAAAATGAACTACTTTACAGAATAACAACAATATATTTCCTCACAATCACCGCCGAGAAATCCGTTAATACATTTTATCTATCAACAAGTACGGCGTTACTTCCTCCTAACGTTAAGTATAATATAATAAATTTATTATAATTTAAAATGTTTTAAATGCCATTTTTATAGAGAATAAAGAGTATGGGTTGAAGAATTGAACCTTGGGGTACACCAACGCAACTGTTTTCTGATTGTCGTAAAATACTACTTGTTTTCTGTTCTGCAAATAAGATTGAAACCAATCTGTAGCAATTCCTCTAAAACCGTAGGTGTTTAATATGAATAGTAGTATTTTAGTGGGCCCAAAATGTGTAACGCCTCGGACCTTAGAAAGTTAAATCCAGAACTGAACTCGAATCATATACACAAATGAAATATCCATTCATCCATCTCGTCTTCTCATCATGAATCATCCTCCTCCACTATTACTCGCTGTAACTTCTCTCCTCAACCACTAGCACTTAATTCCATCTAGCTAGCCTTTGCATTTATGAATCAAGTTCTCATTCATCCATCTCTCACGCTAGCAGAGCAGAACATGGCTACCACTGCCGATCCACCGGTGGTCGGTCAAATCAATCACGAACACCGAGCCGCGGTCGCGAACTTAGAGTTGAACGGACATCGGGCACGAACAACAAGCTACATGGTGATCAGAGAAGTACAGGAGTTGTGGGATGGTTAGTTCCAACGACAAAAGTAGTTGCAGTAAGATGGAAGAAATATAATTTTTGCAGCAAAATCAGTAACAAAAGGCTGTAAATTATTTAAAATAATGTGTTGTAGAAAAATAGCGTCCACTTGTTGAAATTTAGAAGTTGATAGTCGGATATTGGACAGGGAATTAATAAAGAGAAAACAATTTCTCAATTCCTCAACGTTTCGATTAAAATTTAATCATTTTCAAGAGCTGTAAAATATATATTACAATGTAGAATTACATAATAAAAATAGGAATTGTTAACAAAATTTAAATTTTAAAAATTGTTGCATGCAAAGAATTATTTAATAATATATATATATATATATATATATATATATATATATATATATATTAATTGAAGAATGCAGATTATATTGAAGGACAAGATAAAACAATAATATTACAATTAAGTACATAAAATATCAAAATTTCAAATTAATTTGCAAAGTAACATTGTACAATTCAATCAAACGTTAACAGTCTGAGGAACAACTAAAGACTGGCAACGTGTCGTGAAACTGTGAGCTCTTATACATTAAAATTTACAGGTACACCAAAATAATCAAAATTAAAAATGAAAAACAATAGAAAGTAATGATAATCTCAACAAGAAGGTTGTAAAATATTTAAATAATTCTTATTTAAAATTTGAATATCTCTTCTGAAATTAACTGAACTGGTATTTTTGACAATGTGTATCATTTCCAAAAATAAACGTTTTTTGTAATTATCCTCTTTTTCTAAAATCTTAACATTATCAAAATCAAAAATATGACCTAATTCATAATGATGATTTGCATAATAATAGCTTTGTTCGATGATATGTACTAGGCCGCCCTAGTGTTAACTTTCTTACACTAACATGTTTTATGAGAAACGGGCAGCTTCTGGCAGGCTGTTCGATGACAAAATTTTTAAGAACTAGTGCTCACGTTTCTGACCTGACTCGCGAGGTGGTGTAGAAAGTGCAGAGTAGGAGTGGGGGTAACTAAATGTTGTTCGGTAGACATTTTAATTCTATCCTATCCACACATCTGTTTATTAACCTAAAATTTTACACATTGAGAAAATAAAATAATGGATTCAGATATAGTATATTCTCTTTGTTTTGTTATATAAAGAATTAATTAATATATCTGTCTCTGAATCTGATGAAGAATCAAGTGATGATTGATCTTCGTCAGAATCGTTTTTTAGTTCAAACATTATGCTCTTTAAAACAGACATTTCTGCAGTCACTTCTTTGCAGCTTTATGATATGACTGTGTTTATAAACAACCTAACCTTTTACACCTTTGGCTACGCTTGGCTTGATTACTCACAACTGAGCAAACTTGCCCAAATATACACTAGTGTGTTTTATGAAACCACAAGAATTAGACTGAACTAGTGTACACTACACTGCACTGCACTATTCTGCTCTGCATTTCAAGCACTTCTCATCGAACAAAGCTAATAATAAAAATAAATGAAAAACTTATTTCTTTGTCAATAAATGGTAGTAGACAATAACATAATGCTTCTTGCAACAAGTATCACATTTTCAGTAAGAGTATTTAGGGTGCGATATAACTTATGAGAAAAGGATCAACAAAATAAGAAATAAGTTCAAAAATATATATGGTATAATATGAAAAACATTAAAAAGAAAAACTAAAGATACCTACACAAATTAAATTTTTAAAAAGTATCTAATGGCAATTCTAACCTTAACATCACGATACTGGGCACCTAGAAAAAATGAGCTAAGACAAATTGAAACGACAGGAATTACACTAATAGATCTGCCAAAGGATTTACAGAATTAGATAAAATAGCAAACGCCAGCATAAGAGAAGAATTGGAAACACAACCATTGATAGAATAAATCTAAAAATATGAACAAAACTTTAAAGCCTACATGTCAAATGAATATCGGAAATACACTTCTGATCTTTATTAATATGTACAAGTTTCAATGTAGAAACATCCGTAATGATTGTGGGAGGCAGTTGATTATTTCGTTTCACTCACATTATAATCCCTTGCATCCTAATCATGATTCATAACAAATGATCTCCCATAAAACAATTTCTCTGCACTCCCACGCTGCTTGACTCTCCTCTCTCAGCAACCACTGCGATCAAAGCTTCATTACCCGGGACTCCTGCCTCCATAAATCAACTAATTTATTCGGAATTACCATGATAATTGGGTAAGCGAGTAGCGCTGCACTCTGCACCGAGAGAGCTATCACCCTCTCTCTCTCTCATTAAAATCTCTCCGACCGCGTGGAGTGGCTCAACAGGTGGCATTCGGGTAGCAGGAGAGTGGTAAGGGAGAGTAAGAGCCTACAACCAACCAATGGTAATTATATGTGGATGTTTGTTTTCGGTTGGGAGTGTGAGTGGGTTTTTTAAGTGGATGGTTATTGTGTTATTGATTTTGATTTTGGAATGATTTAGTGGTGGATGATTTATTGGGTAGCATATGGTGAATGTGATAATGTGAATGGAATTTATGAGATTTTCTTATTTGTCTTATTGGAAACACATTGTAGCTTCTTGTACTAATATAGACAGATACAGGACTGTTTGAAAAAAGAGGTAGAGGTATACCAATATCAATGTACAGGGTGTATAATTTTCTATGTTTTTTTACGGTATCTCGCACGGTAAATAAAAACTTTGTTGTGATTACTAAAAATAAGTTCCAGTAGCAAATTTTTTTTGTCAATATAGGACCAGCAGATATATTTGTTACAATTACCAAGGTAAATTTGCTGGTAAAAAATTGTTGTGGCAACAAATACAGTTTTGTTATATATAACAAAAGATATTTGTTATACGAACAAATAAAATAAGTTTCCATTAAGAAGTATATATTTGTTATGCGAACAAATAAATTAAGTTACCATTAAGAAATATAAATTTGTTATTCGAACAAATAAAATAAGTTACCATTAATAACTATAAATTTGTTTTAGAAACTAATTAATTTTGATTGATATGTAGAATGAGGTAAAAAAAAACATATGAAACAATAGTTACTTAAATTATATAGATTTATCAGTAATCTATACATACCTTCAAATTTCTCAATAAGACACACTAATTGCCATTGTTTTAAAATATCTTTTATAAAATCATCCATTTTTATTGACGGGCACAAGAAACAGGCACTTTTAAAATACAATTTTCGACAGGCTAAACTTAACTGCGCAAGCAAATGCGACACGACGTAGTATAGTACACGAACAGTGAATTATGCTGTATACCAGGGAATACCCTGTCTACACAAAAGTTTTAGTTACCTGTACAAAGTATATGGCGAGAAAAGAAATAATTTGTTATCTTTACAAAATATAATGTCACAGGAAAAAAAAGAAATTGTCGCAGTAACAGATGAAATATTTTTAATTGTTGCAAAATGATTTTGTAATCGGAACAAAGTATAAAAATGACTGCTTAATACTACTAATAATAATTGCTGCCATGCAGAAAATAATACTTTTTATATACAACAAAAATTGTTTAGTTTTGGAAACTTAAAATACAAAGTTCTTCGTACACACGGCAAAAACTTATTGTTGAAATAACAAAAAAAATGTAGGTAACTAAATTTTGTCCGGAATATCAATGTAATTTTTTACCGTGCGGGAAATATTACTGATAGAGCAAAATCGTTTGCACATTTTAGGGTCAACTTTTTAAGAAAAGTTTAATAGTCACCACAGGAATTTTCTTTTGTTTTTCGCTCATTTCGAAAATATCTCATAATTTATTTATTATAGTATTTAGAGAAAAATTGTTTAAACAAATTTTGTACCGCTTTCTAGATAAAATAAAATGGCGTAATTAGAATTTTTGAAAACTTCATAATTCTCGAGATATAACACAAATTTATGATTTTTTAAACGGTAACCTATGTTGAAAATAGCCTCATCTTTTTGCTTATTTTATAAGCTTTTCAATGATATATAATAAATCTACATTCTTTTGTTCTACACATGAATAAAATATGAATTATTAATTTTTTTGCGGTGAGAAAATTGAAAATTGACATTGTGTTAGAAAAAATTGAAAATAAGAAGTCAATAATTGCAATTTAATGTTCATTTCGACGAAAATATCCTATATATTCTTGATCAAGCTCAATAAAATGAACTTAAAATTGTACAATAAATTCACCAATTTTTACCTCTTGCTAAGAGAGGATTTGGATTCATGCTAAAAATCGCATATCCAAATTTTAGCGAATAAGCACGTTTTAAATCCCTAGAATTATATTATAACATTTTTACGATGATGCCTGCGTGTGGGTGTGTGTGAGCATGTGTGTGTGGCTGGATTAAGGAAGGACGATTCCTCAAAAACTATAATACTTAAGACTTGTTTAACTACGTATTCCTCAATCTGACACTCCTGGGAAGAGCTGAAAAGGTTTTGATAACGATTGGATAACCAAAATTAGTAGTTTCTTAAAAACAATCTTCCAAATATTATTTTTTTTGTAAATTTTTGTTATAAATATTAAAGAACATAAAATTTTTCATTTAATACACTTAAAATGTTTATTTTATCTTCTATAGATTCAGAGATAAAGAAAATATAATATATAGAAAAATCTGTTGCAACAAATTGCACAGTCCAGTTTACAGCCCACACGAAAGAAACCAGTTGTCAAATTCAAATGTTTGTAATTGACATATAAATGTCAGTGTCAAAAATAAATAATTTTAATGACATTACTGAAAGTTTTTTTCATCATATTTCTTACTGAATTAATAATTAAATATTTATAATTGTAGGTAGGTATGTACATTAATAGTATTAGTACATATATCCTTAAGAAATACCCGTTAATGAATTGGAACCATCTTGAACATCTTAGAAGTGTAAGACAAGATTCCTTATAGAATGAAAGAATAGATATAATTAGAATTTTTTGTAAAAAAAATATATCATCACGGCATATTACCCATTACTGAGTGTGCCAGTATCTACAACACATGTAGACATCGGTAATGATGACGATATATCTTACCGTGTGGGCGTTTAGCAGGCGTCATCTCACGGGCACTCATAGGTGGTGTGGAGAGTGCACCACAGGAATCACTTTTATGCCATTTAAAATTGGAAATATTTGGCACCTGTAGGAATCGAACCCGGTTCTTCCAGGTTCGCGACCAGACACTGAGGCACGCGGCCACGGGACCCCATTATTTGTGTGTGCAAAAAATGTTAAATTCGATACTTATGTAACAAAACGGAAATGATGAGAGGTATTGCGCTGGTCACAACAGGTAAAAAGTCATTGACGTACAATAGCCATACAATTAAATTGAAATATTAGTGTGTTTTTAAAATTACTAGAGAACACTAAGGAAAAATAGTGCATGCTCTATTTGCAGCTTAATTGGCTTAAAATTTCTAGAACTTGATCAAGTAATTAAAATTGATGTAAAAATTGACAAATGTTCAGAATATAATATGACCCATGGGGTCACAAAGGGTTAACATCAATTAGAGAAAGAAATTTATTACAATACGACAGTCAATTTTCAAAAATGTAGCTATTTAGAATGAAACAATTTACTTATTCAAATAAACGTCACCAACCAAAAGACGCAGTTAGATGGTTGAAATTGGTACATGAACCTTATTATAAATGACGCTATTAATCTATTATAACATTTTAAAATTGGCACAAATTTTGAAACCTATCTCGAATACTAACCTTTAAAAATAAATTCGTAATGTCTCCAAATGAATCAAAATCGCACTAAGATTCTGTGAAAGACTTCCATATACTTATACCTACAGACATATTTGTAGATTTCATATTTCAATAAAGACCCCGCTTGAATTCTTGAATAGGGCACGTGCCCTTAGTAAATCTTATTATATCATTCTGCACCTTGAGTTTATATTTGTATCGAAAAACGTTACATTCGACTCTTTTCGGCTTCCATCGGCTTTGGGGACGACATGAAAAACATTTAATACGATTTAAAATTGAAAACGTGTTAAAACCATCATTATTTTGCGTAGATAACATTTGTAAAAAATTATAAAAATTCTATCTAAGTACTTCCGGTAGAATATGTAACCACTTCCTGTGGTACAAGGTCAGTGGAAATGTACCTATTTGTATTTTATGTAAATTTAACACTAGACAATGTTTTAATTATATTATGTAGTTAAATTTGTTTCCCAAAACATTTAATTAATCATTTTGCTACCTGTTTTTTTTTTTTACTATAAATGGGTCACTGAGAAATTTCACAACATATCCGAGCATATTTTTGTTTTATAACTAACAAAAAATAAATTATTTATGGTTCAACATCTTATTAAATTAGTATGGGTAATTTCTTGTTTGTTTTATTGAAGATTAAAAATTAATTTTACCATATTTTGAAAATAATGCCGGATAAATATGGGGAACTAGCAGCTTCGCAATGTTCAGGAGACCACCAGGGAACATATTATTTAAAATTTGTTTAGTTTCTCGGGATGTGAGTGTCTTAGAACTATTTTGTTGGAACTACATATTCACCAGTCCTTATTCTTATAATTTTTACCTCCCGCTACCTTTGATAAGGGAGGTATAGGGATCGTGCTAAAAATCACATATCGAGATTTTAGTAAATGACCACGTTTTAAGGTCCCTAGAATCCAATTTTAACATTTTCACGATGATGAGTGTATGTATGTAGGTATGTATGTGTGTGTGTGTGTGTGTGTGTGTGTGTGTGTGTGTGTGTGTGTGTATGTGTATGGATTTTGTCTTCACTCTAACTCAAATACTATCATTCATAAAATTCTGAAACGTTGTATTTATACCCTATTCTAATATGAAAAGAAGCCATTAGATTTTGGTGTAAATGGGATAACCGGAAATGGCACTTTACCTGAAGCTCATAATGGTTTTTCTTCAAAAAATACCATTAAATGCCATTTTTTCGCATTTTATGTCTTATGAAAATTAAAGATTATTGAATTTTCTACAGGAATACATTAATACTTTTTCTATATATTTTACAGACAAATTTAAAAATAATTTTTTTTATTAGTCGCGAAGCCTAAGATAAACACAATAATTCCTTTGTTATACAGTTCATATTTCAAATGAATGTAACTGACAGTAAATGTCACTGTCAGAAAGCTAATCACTTCAAATTAATAATAGCGACATTTTAAAAAGAAAATTGTAAATAAAGCAATAGTTTTCTGCAATGGAACAGTTTGCAGCGTTAGTAAATACGTAAGTATGTATTTAAATTAATAAAAATTCTATAGCGGGAGGTTTTGTGTTGGCCACATCAGATTTTTTAATCAAATTTTCTTTTTATTATCTTTCGGTAGTTCTCTCACCAGCGACAAAAACTGATTGTCCTGGGTTTTCAAAAAAATAAGGCACAATCCTAGGCCCGGTGGATCTAGACACACAATTCAAAAATGACATTTATTTATTTATTTATTTATTTATTTATTTATTTATTTATTTACCAGTCTAAAGCATATAAGTCAAATACGCCTGTTAACCGACGAAAACAGCACATCTACTTTTTAACCTCAGCTATTAATGTTACATACTATAGACGTATTAAAGCACACAATTTTACTTACGTATGTGAAAAAAGATCGGCCCTAGATTTTGGCCCGCGGTGCAAGATTGAAGCCCGACGCGTAGCGGAGGGTTATAATGCACCTAGGGCCAAAATATATTTCGCCCATAATACATACAATATTTTTTGCACATTCGGAGTAGTGTTACTTCATAACAGTGATCAAAGTAAAACGATGTTCAAATCAAATTCAAATCATAGTAGTCTATTTGACATATGTACGTTGTCACGGATAACAATGAAAACAAGAAAGTAGTAAACAAAGTAGCAAAAAAGCGGTGCCACGTCAAAAATTTATTATAAAAATCTGTTGTGGCCATCACAAGACCTCTCGCCATTTCCAATTTATGTTATAAAAGTATTGTATTGCACTCCGCTATCGAACCGTCGTTTTATAACAAAAAAAAATACAGAACTTTACCCAAATACTGTTTTTTGTTGTATTTAACATGTCTTTGCACACATACAATTCTAATTATATCTATTTTTCACTGTACGAGGAAGTTTCTAAATGACAGAGATTCTTCCAATTTATTGACAAGATTGGCGGTATTTCTAATGGAAATATGCATGTTACCTATAATTTTAAATATTTAATTAAAAAAGAAAAAGAAAGATTAAATGTACTTCCCAGAAAAAGCTTTCAGAATGTAACTAAAACTTTTGATTTTTGTCACTGACATTTATGTTATAAACATTTGAATTTGTCAACTGATTTCCTTAGTGTATTTTAGTCTACTCGACTTAATACATCCCGATATTTTATATATTATAGCGTCTTTATCTCTAAATTTATAGAAGATATAATAAAATTTTTAAATGTATCAGATGTAGTATTTTATGTTCTTCAATATTAGTAATAAAAAAAATTCAAAAAATAATATTTAGAAGATTTTTTAAAAAAACTACTACTTCCGGTTATCCAATTGTTACCAAAACCTTTTCAGCTCTTCCCATGAATGTCAGATTGAGGAATTCATCGTTAAACTGGTCTTATATCTTATGTTGGATTTATACAGCGTAAGCCGTAACGTAACGTACCGTGCCCTAACGTAACGTAAAAAATAAAACAATGCAAACAAATGCGACAATTTATACAGCAGTAAGCCGTAACGTGACGTATCGTGCTCTAACGTATTAAAATCCCAAAGATCGCCAACTTTTATCTTTCTACGTTACGTCACGTTGCGATACGTTGTGGTATTACGAAAATTATTACTTCCCTATGCTATTGTTTGTTTTTATGTCGCTAATATGTGTTAAGGTTTAGCTTAATATATTAAATGGAAATAAATATAAAAAATACTTCATTACGAATAGTCTTTTCTTGTGGACTCTGACTGACATGAGTGACATGTGTCATGTGTCAAAGTTTATATTAATATTTTAAATGATTTTAAATGGAAATATATACGAAATATAATGCATTACGAATAAACTAACCTGTTAAATACAAATTTGTCGTACAATTATATCGACTGAGCATGAGCATACTTTTTACGACAAATCATGGTAAAAGGTCTGTATAAAATAGCTTAAAAAATTCACACGTTACGATACGTTACAATATGCCAAGGCACTGTACGTTACGTTACGGCTTACGCTGTATAAATCCAGCATTATAGTTTTTGAGTAATCGTCCCACCAACATCCACACATACATACACACATACAAAAAAATATGCATTAAATATAATAATATTTATTTACTTAACAACAGCTAGTAAATACATCGTTTTATATTATAAGTATATACTTCTATAAATTAAAGTTCTACGTGCATATCATGAAACTGTCGTTTAAAACTATTTATAGTCTTACATTATCCAGTTTTTCAGGTAAAACATTAAATTATAATCAAGCCATTATGAACCAAAGATTTTATGGTTTTTCTGTTTGTATCAAAAGAAAACTAGTCATCTTGTAATAAATAAAACAATATTCTCAAACTGTATAAAGCATGAAATCTCTTTCATTATCTTACCATCTTCGTCTCATACGATGACGCTTCCCCGTCTTGCAGAATCCGTCCCAGGTGCGATCGTGTCAGCAAAGCGGCAGTAGATTGTTTGCGCGGTCTCGTGTGCCCATGTGTACATGTGTGTTCCTCGTCTTATACCTAGCACATGCTGGCACCCTTACCGGCGTGTATCTCTCTCAGGCCTTAGGGTGGGATTTTTTAACGGAAAACCTTTAAACATTTTACCTTATTTTCATCTAAAGATCCTTATGATATTCTTCCTCAAGAGAAGTTGAGTGGTTTAGGAAATCTGTATGGAATTTAAATTTTACCTGAGGGATTCTGGCTATAATAACGTAAAGTAGATCAACAATCTTGGATATTCTTACAGTGTTACGAAGTTTAGTTGGTGGTTTTGTGTAAGAATACAAATACAAAGTTAAATAATGAAATGAAAGATATAAAAGAAACTGTAACCTTTGTTTTAACCTAAACATTTAAAAATTGTTTCATTTTTGTCTTTAGTCCCCAGTACTCGGGTAAATTTATCTTACAAAAGGTCGAGTATTTTTTATTTTTGAATATGTTTTATATTTAAAGGCCCTAATAAAAAAAATCTGTTGTGGCCAATACAATACCTCTCGCCATTTCTATTTTAAGCCTATGGCACACTTATCGATGAGCATCAGAGAGCATCGATGAACTCATTGATGAAACAACAGAACGCACCCGTCATCGACGAAAAATAGCGGCGCTGCTATTTTCATCGAAGATCATCAATGAAACGAACATATCTCATTTCACACGTATCTTTTGTGCCTCATGTCACTTTGACTTGTGTCAAACAACAATAAACTAGGGAAATATCAATTTAAAAACCGACGGTGTAGGAACATTTCACTGGTAATATTACCAACTTTTCTGTTTTTCGTCAGTGAAAAAATGTATGTATTTGTCATTGATGAAACACAAAATTATCGATGATGGATGCGTACTGTTGTTTTATTGATGAACTCATTGATGCTCTCTGATGCTCATCGATAAGTGTGCCATAGGCTTTATAGTCCAGTCATTAAGTAGATTTAGCCTGCAAAAGGTCGGGTATTTTTGATTTTTTTATATATTATATATTTAGGGGTCCTGATAAAAAATGCAAGTTTTCCCCCTCGGGGGCCTTCGGGAAGCACCGCCAACTTGGGAAAAAAGGCGCAAAGAAACGGTTTTTGCCAAATATCTCTTCACCTATTTGCATTAGGGAAAAAATAGATATTTTTCAATTTGTTGAAACTAAAATTTCCTACAACTGTCATTAAATACATTTTTTTCTATAACCAATAGATAGCGAGCTACAGAGCTTCAAACAAAGCTAATTTTTGAAAATTGCCCTAATACTTCGTTTAGATCATATTTTATTATATTTAATTTTTTTTTTCAAATTATTATCTATTATTCATTAATTATTAGTATTTAACTACTGTACATACATATTAGTTATTGTTTATTGTTTTATTTTCATTCTAAAGACGTTTTATAGTCCAGGAAATTTATGATTTTACCTCAAAGTAATTACAAGAAAAGCTTTTAAACGGAATCCTATCCAGAAAATGCGCTGAATAGCTTACAAAAAAATTCCGGAAATCGGAACACGGGAACCTCCCGCCAATTGGGAAAAATAGCGGCATATTTATGTTTTTGGCCATTTGCTCAAAACAATTATGAAAGATATTAAAATTACTTAAGAAACAAACAATATTACATATTTAATACATAGTCTAATAGATTTCACTATTTATAACAGTTTACATTCGTAGTGGCATCGAAAGAAGTAAATTATTGATGCCTTTTTTATAATAATTGCCAATGTTTTCCTGCAATTTTTTATTACCTTCCGTCACCTTTAGGTAAGGAAGGTATTGTCTGGTCAAAAAATTCGGTGGTGAGTTTTTAATGAATAAGCACGTTTTAGGGTCCCTACGATACGAATTTACTATTTTTAAGATGATGTTTGTATGTGTGTGTGTGTGTGTCCGTGTGTGTGTGTGTCCGTGTGTGTGTGTGTGTCCGTGTGTATGTATGTCCGTGTGTGACAAATTTTTCTCCGACGATAACTCCAATACTACAATTCTAAAAATTATAATTCTTTCGTATTCCTCTTCTGTACATCCCTATGAAGAGTTGATTAGATTTTGGTTATAATTGATCCACCGGAAGTACCCTTATTTGAAGTTTTTAACAGTTTTTTTTTAAAAAAACTCAGTTAAATATTGTTTTTTGACATTTTGTTATTGTACATATTAAAGAAAATATTCTTCTCTATACCGTTTGGTTATACATTTTCCTTCATATTCAATAGATATAGATTTAAAGCATTATAAAGAAAATAATTTTCATAAATTAGTCAGCTTTGCTATTTATCATGGAAACAGCTGATGCTGTATATTAAAAAAATTCTAATTGATAGATGTCAGTTGCAAGTGCAAAACCAAATATGGAAAGTGTAGGATCACAAAATTGGTATGTCAAAGTGCTCCTCGCAAGTGACACGCAGAGAAAGGCCAAAGGGGAGATGGAAGGACTGTATCGCAGAAGAGTGAAAGGAATGTCTGTGTCAAGAAGATGTGTTGGACAGGAATGAGTGGAAGAAAAGAGGAAACAGCTATCTCTAATAAAATAGGGGAAGCTGAAGAATAAGAAGTGTCAAGTACATTTTACTTAGTGTATGTTTATGTTATAATTTTATTGGATTTATAGAATAGAAATAGTATGTGTTCGTGTTTGATTTTACATGATATTATATAGAATGTTTTCCAATGACCTTTTGGTATAGGATTTGTACAAAATACATCGAATTGACGGAAGGTTTTGTGCTGGCCACAACAGATTTTTTTTCATCTACCACTCTGATCTTGTTAAAGATACGATAACGCGGTTTGAAAATTTTAATTCAGCATGAAATTCTCTTTAACATAAAGTATTACACAATATTTTCCGATGAGCAATTTGCGAGTTACTAACAAATTAAACTCACATGAAATTCTTCTAAAATTTTAAACATCTGAAAATCGGCTCATTTCTCAATTTCTCATCAACCACTTTGACACATATTAAATACATAATATTGTTTATCTTTAAACGTGTCTAAATTTTGAATCAAAACTTATTTTTATAATTGTTGAAATAGACCAATTTATATTCCAATTATTAGCAAACTTTCCTGTTTGAGAATAAAATGTTCTCAACATTTACGTCAATGAATATTACATTATGTAATAAATTTTAAGTAAGTTTATATTTTAAAATCTAAATTATGAATTGTAAATTCGTAAATTAAATTCATCATAAACTAGCCCTTAGGGGATGCTAGCTTCACCCCGTGTCCAACATGCTTTAAACCACAGCCATGTCAAGCTGTGATTAAGATATTTAACGCCATAGAAACCTGTACGTATGAGGTTAAATTTTAACAACGGGAGCAGAAAACTATATTTCATACATTTAATTGCGAAATTATTGTTACCGAAGGCAACGTATTCTGCTACTTTACAATTTCTTCATATGGTACCAGCACAACATAAATTAAGATTAGAAACATTGATAATTAATTGTGTAAATGATATTTCATTCGTTGGCGGCCAAACTCACACGTCAAATAAAACTTAATAACGCGAGCACATTAAAATATAAATGGTCACAAACAATTTTCTCTGCCTACTTGATTCAATGATTTATCTCTGACGAAATAGTTTTAAACAAATAATAATTAATTTCTAACATAATGACCGCGTTAATCAACCCGCCTACTTTCAGATTTTTCAATTTCCGTTTGACATAACTTTCAAACAGTTGTGAAAATGAATAAGAAACGAATGTCAAATTTAAGAAATAAAAACTAATTATAGAGTTACCTGCGACCACCAAACGATTGTCAATCCGAACGTGAAGCAATGTAAATAACATTAGTCGCAACATCGACAACTGACAATTCAAAATACCGACAACCGACAAAACATTTGAATATGACTTTTTCGACAACAATGGGCTACTTGCATGGTACTGAAAATCCGATTTTTATCACTATATACGTAATTTTATGTTGAAAATATAAAATTTATTTTAAAAAAATTATTTGTGTGTTAGTAATTGAAAAAAGAAAATTTTCTGTGACGTCATTATATTGAACTGAAGAAGAAAACCATGTTTAGGAATGTAACTTATAAATGGCATTGCGTGCGAGAAAGTTTTAATTTGAATTCGACATTTTTCTCTCTCCGGGCTCTCAAATATATTAATTACTTCACAATAAACACATTACATGTAATTTAAAATATGGATACGAAGAAGACAAACTAAAATACTATCCTCCAAACTATTGTTGAAACGTCAAACAGGAGATCTACATTACCCGTACAAACAAACGCTATGGCTTTACGACCACTCATTGGTGCGGCGTAATTCTACGTCATACATGGCGGTAATTCAAATAATCAAATTTCATTATTTTTTTTCTGGCTAATTAATAAAAATTTTGTCAAAAGAAAAAATATGGGTAGCAAGTTTTTACCTGCTCTTCAAAAATATGAAATAAAAAAAGGTACGCAAGTAGCCCATTATAGTCGTAACACATTTATCTAACTTTGAGATAATATGCAATGTTTTAGGCTGGTAATTTCAAAATTAACGGAAAATTCATATACCTATTTATTAAATCAGAATATGTGAAGATTAAGGTTGGTATCATTTTTATTACAAAGAATTCTGCCGTACTACAAACAGTATATTTTAATCATATTTGTTCCTGTTCCATTTAAAATCTACTCAATATGGAAGAATGTGATAATACTTTCCACATAACTCAGTTTTAATT
The DNA here is from genome assembly GCA_943142095.1 of Ophonus ardosiacus. NCBI lineage: Eukaryota > Metazoa > Arthropoda > Insecta > Coleoptera > Carabidae > Ophonus > Ophonus ardosiacus. Next base: position 6,905,748 of record OW964825.1, on the reverse strand, counting down.
GCAGGAATATCACTCAAAACAATCATCATTTTCATATTTTATAGAAATTCCTTAACGAAAAAATTTGTTGTGGCCAGCACAAGACCTTCCGTTAATTTGATGTATTTCGTACAAATCCCATACCAAAAGTTCATTGGAAAAGATTCTGTATATCCAGTAAAATTGTAACACGAACATAATAAATTTTTTAAAAATTCCATACAAAAAGTTCCTTGGAAAATATTCTATAAATAAATAAATATATTATCCCGGCATATTACCCATTTCTGAGTGTGCTACAATCTTCTTTATTGCAGATATCAGTAATGATGATGACATATTTGTACCGTAGGGCGCTTACCAGGCGTCACCTCACGGGCACGCATTGCTGGCGTGGAGAGTGCACCACAGGGGTCACTTTGTGCCATTTAAAATTCGAAATATTCTATAAATCTATTAAAATTTTCACATAAATATACATTATGTATCTAAAAATCCGTACACTTACGTAACATTCTCTTTACAATCAAATTACCAAGTTTATATTTCTACCCATTTTCGAATTATTGCCAAAAAGTCAATATACCGCACATTTAGATAAAAACTTCAAAATTTTCAATAATCTAATTTTTATGTATTTAGATACTTCTCAATGCTCTGATTCCAAATTTTAAAACCGCAGGTCGATATCTCGTTTCGTTCTCGAGATATATAGATTCAAAGTTTTGCTCAAAACTGCCCATTTTTGGGCAATAACTCAAAAATAGGTCGAGATATGAATTTGGCGACATCACCATTCGATTCTACGGACAAAAATACATAAGTGTACCAATTTTTATAATTTTTGTCCAACCGGTTCATTTTTTATGAATAAAAGTATGAAAATGGCCAAAATCTGAAAAAATCGTAAGGGGTACCCCTTACGATTTTTGCGATTTTTGGCCATTTTCAGTTATTTTGCATTAGAGATTGTAAGCGCTGTTCAAAAATTCTGAAAATTGGTATACTTATGTATTTTTGTCCGTAGAATCGAATGGCGATGTCGCCAAATTCATATCTCGACCCATTTTTGGGTTATGGCCCAAAAATGGGCAGTTTTGAACAAACCTTTGAATCTAAATATCTCGAGAACGGAAAGAGATATCGACCTGCGGTTTGGAATCAGCGCATTGAGAAGTATCTAGATACATAAAAATTAGATTTTTGAAAATTTTGAAGTTTTTATCTAAATGTGGGGTATATTGACTTTTGGGGCAATATTTCAAAAATGGCTAGAGATATAAACTTGGTAGTAATATTATTTGATTGTAAAGAGAATGTTATACGTAAGTGAACGTATTTTTAGAGTATTTGAATAACTATGAATTTTTAGAAATAAAAGTATTGAAATAGAAATGGATAAATGCTATAAAAAAGTTCCTTGGAAAAGATTCTATATGTCCAATAAAATTATCACACGAACACATATTATTTTTTACAAATTCTATACCAAAAGTTTCTTTGAAAAGATTCTATAAATTGACTGAAGGTAATGTGCTTTTTTTCTGTCCCATTGTGTTTTTCTGCAATTTTCATGAGGTATCTCATCTCCGTTGCGTTTATTTTTTCTATATATATCTTCTGTATATTTCATGATTAGCTAGCGTACATGACTGTTACTGCGGTTATTCTATTGTCTACCTTTATTTTTGTAGATATTGTAGAGTTTATATTACAGTAAATTTTGTTTGATTTCTTTAGTCTGTTGATTATTTCTAGATCTATTTTTCCATCTTTTCTTGTCATAGTTTCTAAACATTCTTAAGCTGTAAAAAACTTTTTCTTGTTTCCTAACCTGAGGTACAAAACTTTTTACTTCCTTGTACGAAGTAAAGGAAGTATTGTAATTGCGAAAAATTTCGGTTTCCAGATTTCAACGGAAATATACATTTTGACCATCCCTGAATCCATTTTGACTAATTTCGTCGTGACGTCTGTACGTACGTTACGTACGTATGTACGTATCTCTCATAACTGAAAAACGGGAAGCCGTAGAAAGTTAAAATTTTGTATTTAGAACTGTTATAACATCTAGTTGTGCACCTCCCTTTTTGGTCATTACATAACTTGCGGAAGTGGTACTTTACTTGAAGCCTGTAATAGATTTTAATGAAAAACTATATTAAAATATAAACCAAAACTTTTCAAATTTTATATATAAGACTTTTATGTCAATGGGAATAACATAATAGATTTTAGTTAAAATGGTCTACCCGGAAGTGGTACTTTACTTGAAGCCTATAATAGATTTTAATGAAAAACTATATTAAAATATAATCCAAAACTTTTCAAATTTGGTATATAATACTTTTATAGCAATGGGAATAACATAATAGATTTTGGTTAAAATGGTTTACCCGGAAGTGATACTTTACCTGAAGATGTTATCAGTTTTTCTTGAAAAAAATGGTGTTATTTTGATTTTAGTAATAAATGCTTCAAATAAAAGTTTTAGAGAATTGAATTCTGCGTCGAAAACATCAATTATGATTAAATTAGCTCTTTGTATTCTCTAATTAAGATTGCTATGGATTAGGACAAAAAATAACAACAAACATAAAATGTTGATGTCAAATTATGTCAAATACGTGCAATTTTATGATTGGGTCTGTTATAATACATATTTTAATTATTAACAAAATATGTACAGTGTAACAGGCGTACAAGGAAGTCATGTGCTGTCCACATCAGATATTTTTTTTAATATAAAAAGCTCAATTAATATTTCCTGTATATTCGTTTATTATTTCAGGTTATCATAACATAATGTAAAACAATTAAAAGAAATGTGTCGATCTTTGGGTGTGTCGATATCTCGACTTCTTCTTTGACGATGTGTGTCACTCGTCTAGCGCTCCCAGTTCTGAAAGGAATGACAGCTCTGTTTATTTATCTGTTTCCGCTTAGCTTGGTAATTAGCGCTTGTGTGGCGTTAATAACAATCAAAATTTGATATGCCCGCGGGAAAGGTTTAGTTTTTACTGGGTTGAATTGCAAAGTACAGTTGTAAGGAGGCGAAGCTGATTTATAATTATCTATTTGTCAATGGCGAGTATAAACAACTTGCTATTAATTGTCCTATCTCATATTTCAAAATTTTTACAATGAGACCAAACCACCAACTCGATTTCTTGAATAGAAAAGGAGAATGTAAAAAATTAATTCATAAGACTTACATTCAATCTTATTATATTCATATTGGAGTCTAATAATTCATTTGGAATTAAGTGCTCACTATTTTTTTTCAAGACATCTTCGATTAATTATTTTTAAATTAATAATGTAATGCAGTGTTTCTTAACCTTTTCTTATCGCGGACCCCTCTTATTTTCAGAATTTTTGAGAAGGAAATTTATTTGCGACTAACTGTCTGATTGTACAAATAACAACGGATGTATATAAATAAATAACAACAACAAAATGCAGTGGATACTCCAGAGGTTACTGTATAAAATATAACATTTTCTAAACAAAATTTGAATACAAAACAATATAAATATAGAGTAAACGTGTGTCCTTGTGACGACACAGGTAACACGATAATAAATGTTTGAGACTGCGTTACCCTCGTCGTCAAAACTCCTTAGGGCCAGTTTTACAATCTCTAGTCAGAATTTTAACTGTAAGTTAAATAAACAACATTGAATCGGATTATCGATAGCAATATAAATTTATCATTTGACGGTTCATTTCGCTCCAATTTTGTTTATTTAACTAGCAGTTTAAATTTTAACTAGAGATTGTAAAACCGGCCCTTAGAAATTAAACCACTAAAACCACTAGTAAAGTGTGGAAATAGAACTTTTTTAATTTAAATTTTAAAGAAGAATTGAAAAGAGAAATTATTTAAAGGTTTTGTCTGAAATGTTTTACTTATTAACACGGCCGCACGGCTTGTTACGTGTGTAGATAGTACAATTTTTACCTCCCGCTACCCTTGGTAAGGGAAGTATAGGGATCGTGCTAAATATCGCATTTTCAGATTTTGGTTTGACCACGTTTTAAGGTTCCTAGATTCCGATTTTAACATTTTCTCGATGATGTGTGTGTGTGTGTGTTTGGATTTTGTCAACGCTCTAACTCAAATACTATTCAGAAAATTCCGTAACCTAGTATTTCTACATTATTCTAATATGGAACGATACCACTAGATTTTAGTGTAAATCAGTTAATCTGTAATGGCGCTTTACTTGAAGTTCAAAATAGTTTTCTTCAAAAAATATCTTTAAATGTATTTTTTTGCGATTTATGGTATTATAAGAATTAAAGATTATTGATTATTGTAAAGGTATGTTTTAAAATAAAAACAATTCCTTAGTTACACAATTTAGATTTCAAATGTAACTGACAGATAAATAAATAATAAACCTATCAATGGCCGGTTTTATAAACGGCAGTTAAATTTCCTTCAAAAGTAAATAAAATTTATTCCTTCAAACGACAGTAGAATTTTTGACATTAATGTTATAAATGTCATAAAATGAATAAAATTGATTCGAATTTTTTAGTTTGAATAAATTTACCTTGGAAGTAAATTTATTCTGCCCTTTATAAAACCGGGGGCAGGTAAAATTATTAATGGTAACGTTTTGAAACGAAAATTGTTATAGTAAATAAAACAATAGTTATATTAAACAAATGCAAAGGAACGTAATATAGTTTCCAGCATCAATAAATATATACAGTAAAATTTTTGAAAGAAGTCCGATCAAGGCCATCTACGAATTGTATCTATGAATTAAGATTTTGTGGTGTCAAATTTAGTAGTGTCTTTTACTTAGTTTTTATGACAATATCTTGTGTACCTCATAAAAACTATGTAAACGACACTACTATATTTGACAGCATAAAATCTTAATTCATAGATGCAATTCGTAGATGGCTTTGATCGGACTTCTTTCAAAAATTTTACTGTAGTTATGTATTTAAATTTAAATAATAAAAGTTAAAAAAATAACACTCGGTTTAGTTTCACAAGATAAATGTATTTTTACCTTATTGTTCAATTTCGCCAGTTGTAGCATCATCAGAACTATTGGCTACAACATATTTTTCGTTGAACATTTGTTTTACAGCTTCATTTATTTATTTATAGGATGGTACTCTAGAAATATTATTTTTCAATTGCAGTTGCGGACCCCTTAAAAATGTCTCACGGACTCTCTAGGGTGTTGCGGACCCCAGGTTAAAAAACACTGATGTATATAAATCTGTATCATCTGTTTTCTGTATAGTTTATAATTTAATTTAGAAAGCAACAGTTATTTTTATGCTTAAAGGCTAGTGTATGTAAATTAAATGTCAATCAATAACGAAGATTTGTGAAAAATTCATGAATCTCACTGGGATTTGAACCCAGGGCCTTCCGATATCTAGTCGGATACTCTACCAACTGAGTTATGAGATCCCGTGAGGGTGAGATTCATGAATTTTTCACAAATCTGTTTTCGTTATTTATACAATTTAATTTGAACACGTAACACTGTTCATTGTAACCAAGTTACAGAAATTCACTGTTGAAATACATCTAAACAGTTATTTACACAATAAATGTCAATACTTGTCAAAATAATAAAATCTTCCCTAGGAGAATAATACCCACATTTTGTCTCTAGATGCAAAATTATGTATGGGCCATCCAGCGAATCAAGCGGTTTACGTCATAAATACAATATCACTAGAAACAATGACGTCATATGTTAAAAAGTTTGCATGAGCAGGTAAAACGGATTAAAATATGATCTGTGGATTGCCTTCATAAATCCAAATCTTTTTTAAAAAGGTAACACGTCTGCTATAATTTTTTTCCAGCGAAATCCAATTTTATTTAAAATATTCTGAACGATACTGCTTACGCCGTTATAAATACTTCATTCTTGTAGTATATGCAACAAACTATCTAGTATTATGTGAGATCCTTAAAAAAATACAGAATACTGCATACCATACAATTTCTCACTGTTTCTGTACATTGCGTATAGCGTTTGCCACTCGCTGTACATATAGATTTAATTTTCATATTATTACTAACAAATAGAACGAAATATTACCTCAATATTACAATTCAGTGAAAGTAAGAGCCCGCCAATCTATTTTTCATTTTCAAAATAATTCAATAAATTAACTACAAGCTCTTGAATTTGACATGACAGAGCATTTGACATTTTATCAATGAACAACGAAACCAAAAACAAAATGAAATTCACAATACAGGTTGAAAAGTATAATATAGACATATAATATTTAGTAATATACATGTTCAGAATTACCAATATTAAAAAAATATAATCAAATGTCATTTTGCAAAAAAATACAAAATTTTACTTAATAATAATATATCCAAATATAATTATTTCAATTAAAGGTGTGAAATACATAATAATAATAAAAAAACCAATAAAATACCGTTAATAAAATAAATTTAAAAAAATAAAGAAAATTTCAAAAATCCTTAAACGATGACGTAAACCGCTTGATTCGCTGGATGGCCTTTTTTATAGTAGTATTTATTTAAATAACTATAAATTAAATGGCGGGAGGTAATGATACTGACTATACATCACAGACCATATCTTCAAATTCTGTTCTAACATGTAGAATCCCAGAATTTTAATGTACGGATACAGCATCATCTAAATACTAAACCAAATACATACAAATGTTCATCATTATCTTTTTATGTTACATTCTTGTCATTTCCTATAAAAACTTAATTAGTATTGAAATGCGATGCATCTTCTCTCAGCGTTCGCTTTCTGGAAATATACTCTTCTTCTTCCTCAAGTCGCGGAACCCATTTACTTAGTGGCGGTGCCATCTTCATGCTCTGAAATGGGACATTGAAGTCATGCTGTCAATTAGAAAGCAGAACGATGTTCTCTCGATTTGAAGTCTCGCTTTTTGTTAAGATTCTTCCAGGATTGTTGTTCAAATGTGCGCTTGTTTGAATAAGTTGCATGGATTGTTATTTTGATTAGAAGAAGCCGAACAAGGAAATTTTTATTATCTAGAAGAAAAAGTTGTAAATGAGTGCAGTTTTTATTTTAATTGATGATTAAGCAGATTGTAACTATTTATTTTTTATAAAAGTTCTCAATGTTGTTTATATATTGAGTTTTTATTTGTTAACAACGGTGAATTAAAGAAAATAAAAATAATAATGAATAATAAAATAAAACCAGTTTTTCAAACAAATGGTATTAAGTCTTTTGTTGTTGGTTAATTGAATTAAAAATGTCATTTCAATGCACATGTGTTAAAATTAAATAATTTAAACTTTCAATGTTACAATAGTTTTTATTATGCAATATTTATTTGTAGAATAACAGTGAATTGAAAGTGTCTGAGGGTCAACCTAAAATTATTGTCAGTACGACATGTACAAGGTAACCACGAGGGACAGGGCTTTTTGGAAAAATATTATTCCGTAAATTTTGAAGTGAAAATTTATTTATTGACATAAAAATATAGTGAATTTACAAACTATATTAAAAACATTTGAATTTGTCAACTGGTTTCCTTAATGCCTTGGCCTCTGCGATTAGACTATTCTATATATTACATTGCCTTTATCTCTAAATCTATAAAAGATATAATAAAATTTTTAGTATTAGATGTAGAATTTTATGTTCTTCAATAATAGTAATAACAGAAATTTTCAAAAAATAATATTTAGAAGATTTTTTTAAAGAAACTATTACTTCCGGTTGTCCAATTGTTATCAAAATTTAATCAGCTCTTCCCAGGATTGTCAGATTGAGGAAACTGCAGTTAAATATTTTTTAAGTCTTATAGTATTTGAGAAACCGTGGTTCCAACAACAGTGTGTTAATTAAAAACCTGGCGATAGGCGTTTAACATGGGAAAACAGTTTTTCTTTGCACAAAAGTCCCCAATTATATATATACACACACGGACATCATCGTAAAAACGTTATAATCGGATTATAGGGACCTTAAAACGTGCTTATCCACTAAAATCTGGATATGCGAATTTTAGCATGTGTCCAATACCTCACTTAGCGAGAGGTAAAAATATGTTACAAACAAAATTTTGAAATTTTTCATGGGACTGATAATATCAGCTATCAAAAATAGCTATTTATTAAGTAGTCATAACTTGGACCCTAAAGAACATTTTCAAAAAGGGTATAATTAATTTGTTGATCATACTTTTTTCTTTCTATGTATGGTTTGTAATAAATAGTTCAAAAGTCCGAGCTGTTGTGTTTCCCGCGAATCTCATATTTTACATCATTTTGTGCACTTCTATAGCGGCCGTGTGCCTGAGTGTCTGGTTGCGAACCTGGGGAACCGGGTTCGATTCCGACTGACGCCAAATATTTTGAATTTTAAATGGCATAAAAGTGACCCTTGTGGTGCACTCTCCACGTCAGCAATGAGTACCCGTTAAGCCGCGTACAGACCAAAATCAGCTTTCACGAACAGTTCGCGAGCTGTTCGCTAGCTGCTCGAGAGCTCAACGTCCACACCACTGTTTTCGAATCGAGACTCGAGTTCGTCATTTAGTTTGAAGGCAGTTCGTCAGAAGTTCGCTATAAAGCTACGCGTCCTGCATTTTCATTATTTTAAAATATATAGAAACAATGTCCACGTCGTCAAGAGAGGAAGAAAGTATTGTTGCTTGTGCAAGTTTCTTAATTATAACAGTATTGAAAAAGAAGAAAGCAGAAAGAACCCGTAAAAGAAAAAAAATATTTGCAAACTGTGGCATATTCCGTTTTTTGTGATGGGGATTTTTTGGATTCCATAAATTAGGATGCACTTCATATTGTTCGATTAAATTAATAATTTTCTCTTCACTCCACTCCATTGTTAAAAGGGCTAACTACACTTTTAAGATCGATCATCACCCTTGAACGTCCACACTAGAACTGCTGTTTGCTAACACTTTCTTTGAAGTTACCGCTCATGTAGCGAACTTTGACCGAACTCGAACTGCTTGCGATCTCTGGTACACACCGACTTCTGCAGAGGTTCGCGAGTTGTTCGCGAGCTATTCGCGAACTTGGTCTGTACGCGGCTCTAGGTGACGCCTGGTAAACGCCCTCACGGTACAAATATGTCATCATTATTACCGAAATCTGTGTACAACGCAGATTGGCACACTCAGAAATGGGTAATGATATATTTATTTATTTTATTTATTCTATAGGATCGTCTTAATATCTCGAAAATATTATGTATATTGATCAAGTTGGAGCTTTCCAAATTCCTTTCCCCATTTGTAATAATTACATGCCCCTAACATTTAGCTCACAATTATTACTTGTGACATGTACAATGTTGTCACATTTGAAAAGGTAATGTCGGTGTTTAATTCAGTGACAGTTTCTTTTCTGCGTCGGTTTGTAGGTAACTCCAACGCAAACATAAAACATATGTTCCGTTCAGCCATAAATTATTTTTTATTTGGGATAACGTCGCGTGCCCACGGCCTTTAGAAATCGTGACAAAGGGCCGACGAAGGAGACGGAAAAGAGAACCCCAGTATGGCACGGGCACGGACTCTGGCTTCAGACGGAGAAAGAGCAATGCAAGATGGTCCCAAGAAAGCCAGCGGACCAGTGCAATACTCGTGAAGAAGACAATGAACTGTAATAAATACTTTGTTGAGCGGATCAAATCAGCACGCGCGATATTCAACTAGCACGTGCCCCCAGTTTGCGTATGTGAAACCAGGAGGCACATTTTCAAATGAAAATATGTAACTATTACAAAGTAGTGGTGGGATCCGGATCCGGATAGTTTCGGTTTCGGATCCAAAAATATCCGGATAATTGATTGTTAAACTATCCGGATCTGAGTATCGGATTTTGGATCCAAATCTGAGTATTGGATTTTGGATCCGGATCCGAATATGAGTATGAGTATCGGATTTTAGATATGGAATTTCAGAATCCACATCGTTTCTCGGATTCGAATATTCTCAGTATTGAACCCGATGATAATATTTGAATATATAAGTATTATCATGGAGTTTCAAAACCAAATAAATCTGATTATGAAATAATCCACAACAAATTTTTGTTTGATATAGTTAATAGAATGGGGGATTACACCATTTTTTTTTTATAATTTCATCTGAAAATATTAGGAAAACTAAGACTATTGATGAACATCCGGTGAAAAAATTCCTGTTAATAAGCGAGTTATGGTCTCCCGAATTTTGAAAAGATTGACGTGACGTCACATTTATGTGTTTTTATATCAAACTGTTTTCATCATGGACCTAAATGTTCTTCAAATGTATGCTATTTTAAGTTATATTTACATAAAAATAAATGAATATTATAACACTGTATAAGTATACATACTTTATAATTACAGGTGTATTTAAATTATTAAGTTTAATGCAAGAAATTTATGTTACAACAAAAACTGTTTGGAAACTGTAGTACAGGAATGTTAGCCCCTCCTTTCGAATTTGAATTTCTTAACTTCCATTGGTAGTAATCCCACCTCCTAACACGCTATTTGTAATGCATGTATAGGCGGTTTCTCGGTCGCCAATCAAAATATTTTCATATTAGTGTCGAAGCGTTATAACAAAAAACCCTTTATTTCCGAAATATCTCAATTATACTATTTCATTTTTTTATTAATATTCGTTACTCAGCATATACATTCGTATTTTTTTACTATTTTCTTTTAATTCGATTGAGCCGTAATCCCCCATTGGATCCAGAATTAAAATTCGGATCCGGATTCGTAAATAAAACATCGAATCCGGATCCAGGTCCAAGTCCAGATCCGAATCCAAAAGGGATCCGGACTCAAATCTGGATCCGGACTCAAATCTGGATCCGGATCCAAATCCGAATTAAATTTACGGATATCCGCTTCAATATCCGAACATCGGATATCCGAGGAACCGGATATTTTGAGATCCGGGTACTCGGATCTAAGTTTTGCCGGATCCTCACAGCACTATTAAAAAGTCTGATGTGGCCGGCACATGACTTCCCGCTAATTCCACAAAATCTAATCTGTTGTTCCCATAAATAGAAAAGTCTGTAAAACGAAATTTTGAATTATATCTCATTATGTTTTTATGTCGGGTTCAACCCCGACAGACGCCAAATATTTCCAATTTTAAATGGCACAAAAGTGACCTATGTGGTGCACTCTCCACACCAGCTGTGAGTGCCCGTGAGGTGACGCCTGGTAAGCGCCCACACGGTAAAATATATCGTCATCATTACCGATGTCTACATGTGTTGTAGATACTGGCACACCCAGAAATGGGTAATATGCCGTGATGATATATTTATTTATTTATGTTTTTCCTCAAAAATATGTTAAGTGCTCCAAATTAACTAGCACTTCCGGTTTGTCATATATGCTCAAAATCTAATATGTTGTTTCAAATTATATTGGTATATGCGTTTTATAAACCAAATTTAAAAAGTTTTGGATCATATTTTAATATAATTTGGAAGAAAATCTATTCAAAGCTTGAAGTAAAGTACCACTTTCAGTTTATCAATTTTTGAAAAAATCTTATATGTCGTTCTTATTAATACAGAAGTCTTAAATACCAAATTTGAAAAGTTTTGGATTATATCTTTATATATTTTTCACGAATATCTGTTCAGAGCTTCAAGTAGAGTATCACTTCCGGTTTATCAATTTTAACCAAAATTTAATATGTTGGTTATCTTGATATAGAAGTCGTAAATACTAAAATTGAAAAGTTTTGAGGTATATTTTAATATAGTTTTTCATTAAAAACTGTTATGAGCTTCAAATATAGTACCACTTCCGGTTATCCAATTTTACCTAAAATCTAATCAACTTTTTGTAATAATAAATAATATTATTTAATTGTTTTTTTTTTAAGAAAACTGTTAAGAACTTCAAATAACGGATCGTCCGGTTGTCCAATTATAACTAAAACCCTATCAGCTTTTCATATGGGTGTGAAGAAGAGAAATATGAAAGAATTATAATTTTTAGAATTTTATAATTGGAGTTTTCGTCGGAGAAAAATTTGTCACACACGGACACACACACACGGACACATACACACACACACACATATACACACATGGACACACACACACACACACATTATGACATGTTCGTAAAACTAGTAAAATCATACTCTATACTCTAAAACGTGCTTATTCATTAAAAACTCCACCGAATTGTATGGCCAAAGACAATACCTTCGTTATTTAAAGGTGACGGAAGATAAAAAAAAATTCAAAAGTTTCATTTTCTTATGACATAAAAAATCGGTTGTGGCCATTACAAAATATTCCGTCAATTCGATGTATTTTGTACAAATACCAAAAGTTCCTTGAAAAAGATTCTGTATATCCTGGAAAATTGTAACATGAACACACTATTTTTTCCATATTCCATACCCAAAGTTCCTTTGAAAAGATTCTATAAATTCAATAAAATTATAACACGAACGTACATTATGTAAATTGCACTTGACAGTTCCTCTTTCTTCAGCTTTTCCCTATTTTATTAACGTGCTTATTCATTTTTTGCCCAAAGACAGTACCTTCCTTACCTAAAGGTGACGGAAGATAAAAAGAAATTTTAAAAGTTCCGTGTTCTTATGACAAAAAATCAATATTATTTTATTCATATTCTGCTAAATTTAATTTCTAAAATCTCAATGGGGTATTCCACTCAATTTTTTTTTATTATTTTAAATAAAACTTCATTCAGTTTTAAAGCAATTCATAGTATTAAAAAATCTTAATTGGTCCCAATTTAACAGTATTTTATTTTCGAGAAATCAGTGTAACTTCACATTTCCCCTATACTTGTCTTTCTCACACACACTGCTCTGAGTACGCTGCGAGAGAAGGATAAGAATTGTATGACGTCAATTTTCCCTTTTAGCAAATGTGAAATATCTCGTAAAGTAATTATTTAAAAAATGTTTTCATTGTTTTAACTATTATTTATTGAGCCATACTTTATGTTAAATTGAATTTTTAAAAATTTTTTTGATATGGTGGAATACACCATTACATATTTTATGTACGGTGTAGTGAAGTATGTATTGTGCTTTCGCCTCCTGGTTATATCTTCTTGGCGCAAATCTTTGGCGCGATCTAGCAGCCTGTGCCTGTGTGTTCGCTTTGCGTAAATGACGTCCGATTAGAGAACGCCCCCAAGCTGACCAGCGGTCAAAGGAGGTATTTAGCACCCTTGTTTGCTGACGATTTGCCATTTACTACAAATGTTTACGGACACTGACGCTATTATGTGTGGTCACTAAACCATTTGCTTCTGTCATAAGCTCCTTTTTCACTTATTTGGATTTATCGCTTTCAATACACGGATTGCGACATATGTTGGGGGAGTGGAGGATTAATATTTAGATTTATCTTTTAACGAACTTTACAAGAACTTGAGAGAGTTTCGTCTATCTAAAATAAAGTCTGTAAAGCAGAGACAAATGTGTAGTAAAAGTTCTTTTTATTTGTTGTATTTTGTGTTTAATGACACGTAAAGAAATGAACCTGTCTAAATAAATTTATTTTTACGTTTGCTGGAATACATTAAATGTTTTGAGCTAATTTAACAGTGCGCTTTAATATAAATGTTTTATTGGCGTGAAATGTAAACTCAGGTTTTATGTAGTTTCATTAAATTTAATTAAGTGTTGCACAGATTGACGATAGTAAAATGTTTCACAAACTGTTGAACGTTTAAGACCTGTTAATTAAAAATGGAACTACTGTTAAGGTTAAGTTTTTCTTTTATATAACCAATAATAGTAAATTTATGAGTTTATGTTTTATGCAGTTATAAAAATTAATAATGATATCCGTAAACGACACTAATAAATTAAACTTTATCCTTCATTGATATGCATTCTAATTAAATTATATTTATTAAATCGAATATAGCTGAATTGCACTTCTGACCTAGTACCACTTAAAAAGATTTGTATAACAAGACCAAAATGCTACGAAACTTCTCGCCATTTTCATATAAGTATTATACATATTTAATATTTCTGGTACACACAAACACACATATCTTCTTTATATATTTTTATACCTTTTAAGTCATTCTTTAAACAAGATTCCTCTTATTCATCTAATGTTAGAGATTCTTCCAATTCATTGATGAGATTGGCGGTATTTCTGAAGGGTATATGTACTATATGTATCTACAATAATTATAAATATTTAATTAATAATAAAATAGATATTAAATGTACTTCCAGGAAAAGTTTTCAATAATGTCTTTGGTTTTTTGACACTGACATGCACCTGTCAATTACAAACATTTTAATTTTTCCACTTGTTTTCCATGGGCTGTGAGATTAATGACAACATATTATTTTATATATTTATATTCCTTTATCTCTAACTCTATAAAAGATATAATAAAAATGTATCGGATAGAGATTTTTATATGCTTTAATATTTGCAATAACATAAATTTTCAAAAAATAATATTCATCAATATAATATGTACAAATGAAATGTTATAAAATTGCAACGAAATATCGACTCACCGCCATTATCAATTGTAATAACTTGAACAAAAGTTGATATACAATAAAGAATTATATTATTATTATTATTATTATTAAATTTTCAAAAAATAACATTTAGAATTTTTTTTAAAAAACTAGTACTTTCGGTTGTCCAATTATTACCAAAATTTAATCAGCTCTTCCCAGTAATGTGAGATCAAGGAAACCGCAGTTAAACATGTCTTAAGTCTTATAGTATTTGAGTTTTGGTTCCAATATCAACATACACACACACACACACACACACACACACACATACACACGGACATCATGGTAAAAATGTTATAATCAGGATATGTGATTTTTAGCATGATTCCAATACCTCTCTTAGCGAGAGGTAAAAATAGTACTCTACCATAAAAGTCGAATTTCAAAAGTGGCACGGGTACATTATTATGAGTGAAGAAATAAAAGACATAAGAGAATAAAACAGTAACGCCGTTAAGAAAAGAACAGCTAGCACATTTCAGAGAAAATACACTTTTCAAACATATAAAATTATCTGCAAAAGTAAAATAAATAAAAAATTTGAAAATTTAAATTATGAATTAAATTTGTCATAAATCAGCCCTAATACTTAATGTTAATATATGTGCATAGTTGATATAAGACAAATAAACAGTAGCAATACAAAATGATTGTAGAAAGGAAAAAATAAAGCAATAAAATTTTATGTAAACTGATAAATTCGGGTGGTGTAGATAACGAACCACAATAAATTCGCCACAAAATCACGATATTTAAGCATCCGTTTTGCTGCTGATAAGACTGCACTTATCTTGCAACAAACGCAATAAAAAATCGAGTCGCCTTGGTCTTGGCGGTTGCAAAACAAGTGCCCTTCGTTCGCTGTTTTAACTTTCCTTTAATTTGAACATAAAACCAGGTGAGTAGGCAGGTACGCGGAAAATTACACGATGTAAAATGATTGTTGCATAAAACAGCGCGGAAATTATACGGCAACTCGCAAACGAATACATAAACGGCAAAAAGGTGGTGGTTTTATTTGGTGGTTAACTTAAAGTGGAGGCGGCAAATGGCCGCGCAAGAGCCGCAGGCCACTAGCAACTGCAACTGGTATTTATTTCGAAAACTAAATAGCTACTATTAAATTTTACTCATCATGCATATATACAAATAAAACTAGTATTGCAAGTTGCATTTCTCATAAATTAAGCAGGAAAAAGTTTTTCTTAAAAAGGACGTCTAATGGCCGATTTCGCCAACGGAATTAAATATTAAACTTGGTTTAAATTAACAATATTGCATCAAAATGAAATATTTCGGGCCGGTCTTTCCACCTTCGGATAAAGTTCCGGATAAAGTTATCTGGTGGATAGATCAAAATTGTGACTTTCCACATTCATAAGGTTATCCGCCAGATAAATATTGCCTATCCGACAGACAAGTTATCCGAAACTTTTCTACCAGATAAATATGATACCTGATAATACCTACGATTTGATGCAAAAAATCTGGAAAAATGTAAAATAAAAAATCTGATGTGGCCAACACAAAACCTCTCGCTATTTAATTTTTATTAATTTAAAGACATACCTACGTATTTACTAACGCTGCAAACTGTTCCATTGCAGAAAACTATTGCTTTATTTACTATTTTCTTTTTAAAATGTCACTATTATTAATTTGAAGTGATTAGTTTTTGACAGTGACATTTACTGTCAGTTACATTCATTTGATAAATGAACTGTGTAACAAATGAATAGTTTTTATCTTAGGCTTCGCAACTAATAAAAAAAAATATTTTTAAATTTATCTGTAAAATATATAGAAAAAGTACCATACATGTAATTGTTATTTGGTAAATAAAATATTACTATTATTACTATTATTATTATTACATTCATTTGAAATATGTACTGTGTAACAAAGGAATTGTGTTTATCTTAGGCTTCGCGATTAATAAAAAAAAAATATTTTTAAATTTATCTGTAAAATATATAGAAAAAGTATTAATGTATTCCTGTAGAAAATTAAACAATCTTTAATTTTCATAAGACATAAAATGCGAAAAAAGGCATTTAATGGTATTTTTTGAAGAAAAACCATTACGAGCTTCAGGTATAGTGCCATTTCCGGTTATCCGATTTACATCAAAATCTAATGGTTCTTTTACATATTAGAATGGGGTCAAAATACAAGATTTAAGAATTTTCTGAATGATAGTATTTGAATTAGAGCGTGGACTAAATTCATACACATACACACACACACACACACACACACACACACACATACATACAATCGTGAAAATGTTAGAATTGAATTCTAGGAAACTTAAAATGTGGTCATTTACTAAAATCTCGATATGTGATTTTTAGCACGATCCCTATACCTCTCTTACCGGGATAGCGAGAGGTAAAAACGCAGTTAAATATTATTTTTATATATTTTATGTAATTATCAATATGAAAGAATATCTTATTGCCTATACGATTTGATTATACATTTGCCTTCATTTTCAGTAGATATAGAGTTAAAGAATTATAAAGAGATTCATTAATCAGCCAGCTTTGCTATAATCATAGAAACAGTTGATATATGCAAATAATTCTAATTAACAGATGTCAGTGTTAAGTGCAATTTACATATTGTATGTTCGTGTTATAATTTTACTAGATTCATAGAATCTTTTCCAAGGAACTTACGGTATGGAATTTGTAGAAAATAGTATATATTTGTGTTACAGTTTTACTGGACATATAGAATCTTTTCCAAATAACGTTTGGTAGGTAATGGGCTTCCAATATTACAATGCGCCACTGGTGGCAGATTTCTGAACTGAGTGAAGTGTACATGTACAAAAAAGTTGTTTTATTCAGGGATTGTATTTACTTGTATACGAATTTTAATACGCTTTTATCTTCGGCTATTATTGTTTTATTCTTAGTAGGATCCGAATTACTGCTAAAATAACAGGTAAGTTTTTGATTTTTAAAAAATAAATGAACAAATTAGGAGATATGCAATTTATAGGTTAAAGTTACGATGGAATTTTCTCCGAAAATATTTACCACATAATATTATGTGGCCACTATTTATTACTTGCTGGCCTTCCACCATATTTCTAGATGATACACCAAAATTCCCAAATCTACAAATAGTATCTAAATCTAAGCAAAGAAAATTGTTCATTATGATAGAAAAACAATGAAATAAAAGTAAAGCTATGAAGATAGAAATTAATATATTTACAACTACGGCAATGAAATATAATCTAAATAAAGGAAATCAAATGCTTTTTTATTAAAAAACTAATATACTGTTAATTAAAATATGACTAAAATACTCTTAACCTAGAAATACTTACTAAAATTAACCCTATTAACTAAAATATTATTAAAACTATCACTAAATTGTTACTACAAGAAAGATCAAACACAATTCTACCGAAATTAACAAAAAAACACTATACTAAATCCGAAATTAAATTAAAAACTATGAAAATTAGTCTCACACCAATTGTACAAGCCAGCGAAAAATGTACCATTCGTTTGATTTTTGACGTTTGACGTCAGCGCCATCTCTTGGTAATTTGGAAGCCCAATAGGATTTGTACAAAATACTTTGAAGTGACGGAAGGTAATGTTTTAGCCACATCAGATTTTTTATTTTTACAAATAAAATCTAAGTATGAAGTAATACTGGATTTTTGTTCGAACTGTCTTAATACTTTTTTAAACTCTTTCGATTACCTATTCTTATTTCATTTATTATTGTTGGATTTCGAGTTATGGCCTCTTAATGCAACTTTTGTCTTAGTGATAATTTTCGCAATCCCCATGTTGAACAAGTTTTTCTTAGAAATACTGTTACGTATATACGGTACTTACGCAAAATAAATCACCCAGCTCATAAGATATTTTAATAATATTGTTCCTCTTTTTCTTCGCTGAGTCCGTTCCTGTCCTATTTCTCCACTTTTCCTTTCTTACTTTCGCCGAAAGTTCCCGCCAGACTGTCCGTCTGTTTTCTGCTGTATCTTTCGCAGTCAGCGGTCGGAGTCGCTTATCCGTCTATCTCCAGAAAATGGTTCATTTCGCGTAAAATTTGCAAATCGCAAATTGTAGAGTTATTATTATACAGCGTGCGATGCAGGGCGTGCCTCTGTGTTCCGCTTGCTGTCAGCACCTGCCACGAAAATCAACCACCAATCCACTCAGCAGGAACCAATTTTTTTTGTTTGGAAATTTACGGAGTAACCAGGGTAATGTGTCCGACATTTTTTTTTTTAATTGATTTAGACTTTTGTTTTTCTTAACAATTGGTCAGGAGCAATGTGTTCCAAATCTGTTGTGGCCAGCACAAAACCTTCCGTCAATTCAATGTATTTTGTACAAATCCGATACCAAAAGTTCCTTGGAAAAGATTCTATATATCCTGTAAAATTGTAACACGAACACACTATTTTTTTACAAATTCCATATTGCAAGTTCCTTTGAAAAGATTCTATAAATCCAGTATAATTATAACACGAATGTACATTCTGTAAATTGCACTTCACACTTCCTCATCCCTATCCAACGCATCTTCTTCACACATTTCTTCCTGTCTTAAATATTCTGCTACACAGTCCTTCCATCTTCTCTTCGGCCTTCCTCGTACTCCCGACATTGAAACTGCAAGTCACTTGCAAGGGACACTCTGTCACTTATTTTACTTTCTGATCCTATACTTTCCACTTTGATTTTGCACTTGACACTGACAACTGACAATTAGAATTTTTTGAATATATGGAATATATCTACTGTTTCCACAATTTTTGCAAAGCTGACTGATTTTTGAAAGTTAACCTCTCTTAATCTCTCTATAACTCTATACCTATTGAATATGAAGGAAAACGTATAATCAAATCGTATAGAGAATAAGATTTTCTTTCATATTAATGATCATAAAATGTCGAAAAATGATATTTAACTGCGTTTTTTCCAGAAAAACTGTTAAGAACTTCAAATAAGGGTACTTCCGGTTGACCAATTATAATCAAAATCTAATTAGCTCTTCATGTGGTTGTAAAGAAGAGGAATACGAAAGAATCATAATTCGACATTGGAATCTCGAAAATTGCCGTATCACTGTCTAAAAAATGTGGGTACATCTTAAAATTGTTCTGGCATCGTTCTTTGAAACATGACCTTTTTTGTTCTTTGTCGCATGTTTAACTTTATTAAGTTCTGTAATTTTCATTAGAAATTATGTGAAGAAAAGAACTTAAAGTACCTATGTACATTAGTTTCTACTAGAGATGTACCGACTACCGACTATTAGTCGGTTAAGTCTATTATTCGGCCACTTTTTTAGTCGGCGATCAATCGGCGAATAGTGTGTCCGATGTTGCACTTTTATCACCCTAATACTTAAATCCTAAATTTATAAGCCCCAAATATAGTGATTATTTAAGATTTTAGGAATTAGATTTTAGGATTTTGCAAGGCCACAATACCCCTTAAAGTTGATGCGCACTAATTAAACAAATCATGTTCATTGCATTGCTATAATTTGTACAAAACGTCAAATTTACTTTCAAAGAATAGCTTCTTAGCTTCTATTTTATAAAATATAATATTAACATTTAATGTGAAGCATCAAATTAAATTCTAAATACGAAATACCAAAAATCGACATCGGACACAGCCTTAGACTTTGATTATTAATTAATTAATATAATATTAAGTCTGATATAACAAAAAGAAAACTAAAACAAAACAAAAAATCTGTTGTGGCCAGCACAAGACCTTCCGTTAATTTTATGTATTTTGTACAAATCAGATACCAAAAGTTCATTGGAAAAGATTCTATATATCCAGTAAAATGGTAACACGAAAATAATACATTTTTTTACAAATTCCATACAGAAAGTTCATTGGAAAATATTCTGTAAATCCAATAAAATTATCACGTAAATATACATTATGTATACTCATATATTAAAAATGCGTACACTTACGTATCATCCTCTACAATCAAGTTTATATCTCTACCCATTTTTGAATTATTGCCCCAAAAGTCAATATACCCCATATCCAATCCAAATCCAATTTTACGTATCTAGATTCTTCTCGATGCGCTGATTCCAAATCCGCAGGTGGATATCTCGTTTCGTTCTAGAGATATTTAGATTTAAAGTTTTGCTCAAAACTGCCCATTTTCGGGTATTAACCCAAAAATGGGTCGAATATGAATTTAGCGACAACGCCATTCGATTCTACGGGCAAAATTACATAAGTATACAAATTTTCAATTTTTTTGAACACCGCAAACAATCTCTAAAGCAAAATAACTGAAAATGGCCAAAAATCGCAAAAATCTAAAATGTACCCCTTACGATTTTTTCAGATTTTGGACATTTTTATGGGTTTTCAAGCTTTTATTCATAAAAAATGAACCGGTTGGACAAAAATTATGAAAATTGCTATACTTATGTATTTCTGTCCGTAGAATCGAATGGTGTTGTCGCCATATTCATATCTCGACACATTTTTGGGTAATAACCCAAAAATGGGTCAGTTTTGAGCAAAACTTTGAATATAAATATCTTGAGAACGAAAAGAGATATCGATCTGCGGAATTTGGAATCATCTCATTGAGAAGTATCTAGATACATAAAAATTAGATTTTTGAAAATTTTGCAGTTTTTATATAAATGTGGGGTATATTGACTTTTGGGGCAATAATTCAAAAATGAGTAGAGGTATAAACTTGGTAGTAATATTATTTGATTGTAAAGAGAATGTTACGTACGTGTACGCATTTTTCGAATATTTGAATAACTGTGTGAATTCTTAGAAATAAAAGTATTGAAATAAAAATGGATAAATGGTATAAAAAAAGTTCCTTGCAAAAGATTCTCGATTTTGGTATAATATAAATAAAAGTACTGGAATGTAGTAAACAAAATATTTTTTGTTTTCCAATGAAGTATAAGTCATTCATATTAATTTGTTTTAAACAACAAAAAAGCAATAATAATTTAATTTATAAAGTAAAAAGAGACAAAACAGATATATGAAAAAAATCATTAATATTCGTTATTGCTTGTTATTCAGCTGTTAATTTCGACGTCTTTTATTTCTATCGCACCTATTTTATAATTTCTTTCACACAGGTATTGAAAATGAAAAGTACTTGAATATTTTTGTCTAAATTATACCTAGTTGAATAGCTGCCAACTTCTTATAAGTAGTTGTTATTTATCTTTCAATTTCTTTAATATTTCTTCTGTTCAAATCTCCATCTCTTCGCGTTGGGATGAATAGATGCATTAAGTAGGTATATTCATGCATTTCGTTGCGTGTGTTATGTCGTTATGAACGAATGCTATCATTATTATAAAATTACCCAAGGCTACGGAATCTATCATTAACTTATCTATTTGAATAAATAATTTAATATTTCCTTTTTTTACATACTCGTATTCATTGAGAATATTTTAATTTATTATCTTGTATAAATATTTTTCTACAACTTGTACAATACAAATAATTCATATTTCATTAGGAAAAATAAAAATATTCTCCAGCTGTTTACATTGTTGTAGTTAAATTTATTGCTTATCGTAACCACCTACTAATTTTTTATCATATAAATTTTTGTTTTTTCAATATGTTTTGTAGTTGACAGAATAATATAAATTTTACATTTTTCCTCTCGCTAAGAGAGGTATTGGAATCATGCTAAAATGGGTGTTAGGACCACGATTTCTCAAATACTGTAAGACTTAAAAAATATTTAACTGCAGTTTCCTCAATCTGACATTCCTGGGAAGAGCTAATTAGATTTTGGTAACAATTGGACAACCGGAAGTAATAGTTTCTTTAAAAAATCTTCTAATTTTTTTTTGAAAATTCCTGTTATTACTAATAATAATAAAAAATATAAAAATCTCTATCCGATACATTCAAAAATTTTATTATATCTTCTATGGAGTTAAAAGAGATATAAATATATAAAATAAAAAGTTGTAAATGAATCTCGGTGCCCATGGAAAACAAGTGAAAAAATTAAGATGTTTGTAATTGACAGATAAATGTGTGTCAAAAAGCCAGAGACATTTCCGTAGACTTTTTCTGGGAAGTACATTTAATATTTCTTATTTTATTATTAATAACATTTGTTACATATACCCTTCAGATATACCGCCAGTCTCATCAATGAATTGGAAGAATCTCGAACATAAGAAGATTAAGAGTGAATAGAATGAATTAATAGATATTTACACACCAAGTGAGCTAAGGTAATGTTTATCCATGAGAAGAAAGTTTAGTTCACGAGCCCGTAAGGGGCGTTATCAGTTACAGTAAAAGATAATGTGGCCCACCGTAATCCGGCAAAGTATCGGTCCCAGGTTCAAATCCTGGTAGCTGACATTATCTTTTCAACTATTCAAATTTAAAGTCGATATCTCAATGTACTAAATAGGGGGACATGGCTTAATCACAGATTCCTGAGGCTAAAATAAGACGATTTAACTAAACTTGCTTCTACCGGAAAGTGTACCATTAAGCCAGAATTCTGCTTCAAAGTTCTTAAAAAAAAATAATTTTGCTTATAATAACAGAACGCTTTATTCGATTTGGATGAAATTTGGTATGGCAGTTCATATGGTTATGTCATCTTTTAAGATGATACTTGTTCTTATTAGTGAACCACTAGTATATGAAACTTAGGTGTCCCAACATTGAATAGACCATAACTTTCTAATGACCACGCCGATAACGTGATATTATTTTTTTTCAGAAAGATACATTCAACAGTAAACTTTTCTCTCTCTGTGTAATTTGTGATATCTGTTACGGTTCAGACAGAAAAAAATAAAACCCGAGTGACTGCATCGTGAATTTTTTAAAAATAAATTTAATCTAGCAGTCTATCCAAATGTCAAACAACGTATTTGTAATGACAGTAACAATTGTTTATGGATTGTCAAAAAATTCCTTCGCAATATTCAGAAACTAGTAACATCTGTTTGTTCGGCCTAATAGTATTTTACTACCATTATTATGAATAACACGAATAAATATGTTAGCTTACTCCTAAACAAGTTGAGAAGATTTAAAAATTAATTGTTTGACATTTGGATAGACTGCTAGATTAAATTTATTTTAAAAATATTCACGATGTAGTCACTCTGGTTTTATTTTTTCTGTCTGAACCGTAACAGATATCATAAATTACACAGAGAGAGAAAAGTTTACTATTAAATGTATATTTCTGAAAAAAAATAATTTCACGTTATCCGCGTTTTCATTAAAAAGTTATGGTCTAATCAATGTTGGGACACCTAAGTTTCATACACTAGTGGTTCACTAATAATAACAAGTATCATCTTAAAAGATGACTTATAACCATATAAACTGTCATACCAAATTTCATCCAAATCGAATAAAGCGTCCGGTTATAATAAGCAAAATTAATTTTTTTTTCGAAGAACTTTGAAGCAGAATTCTGGCTAAATGGTACACTTTTCGGTAGAAGCAAGTTTGATTAAATCGTCTTATTTTAGCCTCAGGAATCTGTGGTTAAGCCATGTCCCCCTATTTAAGAGACACCCTGTATTTGGACGGTACTGCTGTGGTACTTGTTTTTATAAAATAAATATTCGTTTGGCTTTTTTGAGAACCCGTGATTCATTTGAGCGCACATGAATCTTGTTGAAGTATCTAAATATAAAGTTCTTAGATTATAGATCACAAATGTTTATTTTCAACATGAAACAAATTGAAAGTAAGTTCTTGTCTTCCTACACGGGAAGACACAAATACCAGAGTGCAGCGGCGGAGCGAACGTCCAGATGCACATTCTGTCGCGACTCCGACCCGCTTGCCAAATCTATACACCAACTCGGCATATTTTCTCTCACCTCATCTGATAAGTAAACACCGCGTACGTGTACCGACGATCGCTATCACTAACTAAATTAAGACAATACGTGGGTTGATCGCGATCTTTACCGGTCTGCTATTTACAAATGAAAAATGAAAGGACATATATATTTCTAACCCAAGAGAAAAACGAGAAAGTCGATGTGACTTGCTGTAAAAAATAATCATAGAATTCTTAGAACATAGTTATGTACATGTGTCAGGAAAATGGTACATTGCTGTTGAGGGGCTATATTGAAATATGAGGCACTTTGAGCCGAGTATTTTACGGCTCCGAGACAAGTACAGACATTTTACTGACGAGTTATGTATTATTTATTATTATTACACACGACCTTCCGTTAATTTGATATATTTTGTACAAATCCCATACCAAAAGTTCATTGGAAATAATTCTATATATGTATAATTCATTTGTATAAATTAATTCACTATTGTATAGATGATCCTCTATGTCTTTCTTTCCTCAATTTTTGTGTACCGTACTCATCTACAAGAAATTATACTCCTTTTTATTTACCCTCTGTGCGCACAAATATTGCTTCACGCTCGCCTATCAACAACCTATGTAAAATTTACAACTCTAAATGTTCATCTTTTGATATTTTTGATAATAATGTTGGTAAGATTCTTTATTATATTAAAAATCTTAATTTATGATGTAATACTTAATTTAGTGTAACATTGTTATACATTGTATTTTGTACTCATTATTTGCATGTATTTATATTCCTTGTCCAAGTAAGGGTTTGTAGCCTGTCGGGCATTGTATTTAAATAAATAAATAAATATATCCGTATAATATATATAAATACTCTAAAAATGCATACACTTACGTAACATTCTGTTTAAAATCAAATAATATTACTACCAACTTTAGATTCTCTACCCATTTTTGAATTATTGCCCCAAAAGTCAATATACCCCACATTTAGATAAAAACTTCAAAATAATCAAAAATTTCATTTTTATGTATCTAGATACTTCTTAATGCGCTAATTCCAAATTTTGAAACCGCAGGTCGATATCTCTTTTCGTTCTCGAGATACATAGATTCAAAGTTTTGCTCAAAACTGCCCATTTTAGGGTAATAACCCAAAAATGGGTCGAGACATGAATTTGACGACTACACCATTAGATTCTACGGGCAAAATTACGTAAGTACACCAATTTTCAGAATTTTTGGACACCGTATACAAACTCTAAAGCAAAATAACTGAAAATCGCCAAAAATCGCAAAAATCTAAGGTGTACCCCTTACGATTTTTTCAGATTTTGGCCATTTTCAGGGGTTTTCAAACTTTTATTCTTAAAAAATGAACCGGTTGGACAAAAATGATGAAAATTGGTATACTTATGTAATTTTGTCCGTAGAATCGAATGGTGATGTCACCAAATTTATATCTCGACCCATTTTTGGGTTATTATCTAAAAATGGGCAGTTTTGAGCAAAACTTTGAATCTAAATATCTAGAGAACAAAAAGAGATATCGACCTGCGGTTTCAAAATTTGGTATCAGCGCATTGAGAAGTATCTAGATACATAAAAATTAGATTTTAGAAAATTTTGAAGTTTTTATCTAAATGTGGGGTATATTGATTTTTGGGTCAATAATTCAAAAATTGGTAGAGATATAAACTTGGTAGTAATATTATTTGATTGTAAAAAGAATGTTACTTAAGCGTACGCATTTTTAAAGTATTTAAACAATTGTGTGAATTTTTAGAAATAAAAGTATTAAAATAAAAATGGATAAAAGCTATAAAAAAGTTCTTTGGAAAAGATTTTATATATCCAATAAAAATTATAACACGAACACATACTATTTTTTACAAATTCCATACCAAAAGTTCCTTTGAAAAGATTGTATAAATCCAATAAAATTATAACATGAACATACAGGATATGCCAGGTTTCGAAGGCGATTCAATTACTCGTATGTAAATATTTCATAAGAAAATATGACGATACATTAAATGTACCCCTATCAGTATATCAAAAATCGATATATCCATTCATCAAATATCTAAATATCATTTCATCAAAAAATCAATCGATCGATCAACGACTTATTTTTTTTTCTTCTATGCCAGTAGCGACATCTCCGCTACATCCATGGCCACATCTGTCATTGTGTTTCTAACAACGTGTTCATTTGTTTCAACAATTTTCAGTAATAATTATTGTATTTAGTAACCTGTGTATAGGTGTTCTTTATATAAATCGTTAATAGTGTTTGTGATAGTTAAATAATAAACTGTAACAAGAATTCACATTTTAATGGAATTGTAAAGTAAGTCAATAATACAATATTTATTAGGTTGTGTTGTAGTGAATGTGTAATTTGTATATTTACATATGTATGTATCTCTTTCACTTTCTTATTACCAATTTATCTGAACCCACACCAAGTGCAAATGGAAAGAAAATATAATACTGTTTACTCGTTTTCATATTCTCATAAGTGTTCGCCCAAGTACGTCCGTCCAATGCATGAAATATTTATGGGACGATAAAATCAAGATAATGCCTTAATCCAAAATGACTTTTATTGGAATTTATTGATGATTATCTTTGTTCCTCCCACAATGTCGTTGAGCTTAAATTCACGCAAATATAACCAATCTTCTTTTCGAATAATTTTACAATAAGTTTCTGGAATTACTTTGTTTATTACATGACATTTGTTCGGTATTCACCGTGTTCACAAAGAGAGGTTATGTTAATAACTACGTCTTCATAGAGAGGTGTATTATGTTTCAAATTTCTTTTGAATCAAAGGATTATTTATATAATCTAATATCTAAGCCTATAATATAAATAATGTTATCCGACTATATTCTTGTATATTGTGGGAAGAGACAAGTTTTCTTTATAAATACATAATTTATTTACATGTTCTTTTTCTTGGAATTTTTATTTAGAATTTGATTTATGTGTACCTAACCATATAAAATATAAATAATATAACATCATGGCTTAATACCCATTTCTGGGTGTGCCAAAAGCTAATCTGCTTCTATTCACAAATTCTGGTAGTCTGTACCTACTATTAAGGTGTTTACCAAGCGTCACCTCACTGGCTTTGAAATCTGTTGTGGTTGTGGACAGTAATTTTTGTGCTATTTGAAAATTATTTTCAAGGTTTAATTTTGACGTTAGTTGGATTCGAACCCGAGCCGAATCACAAATGGTCTCCTAAACAATCTTCTTTTGTAATGTTTTTAAACTAATTTCTGGGAGTCTTAAAACTATCAAAACTCAAAACTGTTAAAATAATTTCTGTCTGACTTAAAAACTGTCAAAAAATCCGGAAAAATGTTCTCTGGTTGATTCGAAATTTTAATTCATAACGATTTTTTGAAAAACTGGTTAACTAAGTTCTAAATTAAATGACTTTAAAAACTTAATTTTGAAAATCTGTTGTGGCCAGCACAAGTCCTCTCGCCATTTTCATATTAAGCTATATAAGATCATATTGTATTTTACATTTCTGGTACACACATAAAAATCCTAATTACATCTATTATTAATATATTTTTTAATTCATTCTATAAATAAGTTTCCTCTTACTCTTCTAAATGTTCGAGAATCTTCAAATTCATTGACAAGATTGGCGGTATTTTTGATGCGTATATATTATATATGTATATATCTATCATTTTAAATATTTAATTAATAATAAAATAAGTAATATTAAATGTACTTCCCAGAAGAAGCCTTCAGTAATGTATCTGGATTTTTGACACTGATATTTTTTTATCAATCACAAACATTTTAATTTTTCAACTGGTTATTTGAGCTGTGATATTCATTACAACGGACTATTTTATTATGTATTTATAATTCTCTATCTCTCAATCTATAGAAGATATAATAAAAATGTTCAATATGTCGGATAGAGAATTTTATATTCTGTAATAACATAAATTTCCAAAAAATAATATTTAGAAGATTTTTTAAGAAACTACTACTTCCGGTTATTCAATTACGGAATACCTAGTTAAATTCGTCTTTAGTCATAAAATTTGAGAAAGGTGTAGACACACACACACACACACACACACACACATGCGCCCATACACATATTCACAAACACTACACACATCATTGTAAAACTGTTAAAACCGGATTATAGTGACCATAAAACGTGCCTAATCACTAAAATCTGGATATGTGGTTTTTAGCATGAAACAATATTTCGCTTAGCGAGAGGTAAAAAAGAGATAAATAACTTTAAATTTTGTTTTCTATGGCCTCTCTGATATGTTATTCTCAATAATTTCGACGGAAAAAGAGACTGATGCTGCAATTCATTATTATTTTGGAAGCATTCTAAAAGAAAATTGGTAGGGAGCTTTTCAGCATGGAAGGAAAAAATGATGAAGTGTAATTTTTAAAATATGAACTATGTGTTTTTATTACCTATCAACAATTCTAGAATGACCCTACCAGAGTAAGAGAATCTACTTTAAATAATAGAGGGCTTGTTCTTTAAAACCAAGTTAATTTGTAGTAAAAGGTTCAGATTTGGCGAAGTATAACAAAAATCTGTAATTGCAGACGTAATTTCCAATCTGTTTTACATAAAAATTATAAGAAGTTGCTAAACCGAATCGGAAAGAATGTTATTATAATTCGTATAATAAATGAGTGTAATAAAATTCAAAAGAGTGGGGTATGTGAAATATATGAAAAGATTTGAATTTTACGACCCATTTTACGAGTGAATTATTAATTGAAGAGAAAGTGTCATATTTTTACCGCCCGCTGCTGCAACAGTTGCAGCATCGCAATATTGACATAAAATATCACTCGTATATTTCTAATAATTTAATTTACATATTCGTAAAACTCGACTCGACATTTACTTCATTTATAATTTATTGAGTACCTACCTACAATGCTGCACTATTATACTCAGTGCAAGAATACAATTTCATAAATACAATAAAAATAATTTCTAACTAGTACACACATTTTTAAAGTATTATAAATTGTTCAGCCTTTGGTCCAATCAGGTTATATAGCACTCCAAAACGCACTTCACCCATTTTCTCCAAAAATCTATTTTATACTTATTTGAACGTCCTAGTTCCAAATTTTCGAACCACAGCTTGATATTTATTTTCATTTTCGAGATATTTACATTTTTTTTATCCATTTCTGGGTTATGGCCCAAAAATGGGTTTCGGGTAGAGATATGCGCCCCATGACTGCACCATTCGATTCTATGGACATTACATATGTACGATAAAACAATTGGAATAATTGCAAACGAAGTATTTGAAGTGAAGAGGATATCTCACTTACATCAGCCATATGCGCATGCGCTGCAACTGTATAAATTAATCTGTAGATTTGTGTTGAAAATTGCATGTAAACAGTTTCGCGTAATTATGACTGAAAACTAAAACCATTTTCAAAATTGTATGTAAACGAAATTAATAATTGCTGACTTATGCAAAGTTCCAAAGGTCAGGTTTCGAAATTTACCGCTTTTAGTAAAGTTTTACCTTCTTATTGTCCATTATTTTTATAAATTATTATTATAATTTTAAAGGAATTTATTCTATGTCAATTTGTAAGAATATTTATTTTATTTTTTGTTGGATGGAGATGGTTACAGGAAGTAAAAATTCTTCGGACTTACAGTCAATTAATAAAATTTATTCATGCTAACATTTCGACTATACAATATTACTCAATGCTAATGGCAAAATCTACTCTTAATCAAACAGATTCTTTAGAAAAAATTACAAAATCTTGCTTTGAAATAAGGTCAATTACGTGTGAATGTTAAGGGTGTGTGCAAACCTATATGCGGTACCGCAGTTGAAACAATATTTTTGTGTTAGATCTCGCGGGAACAACGAACAAAGATAATACAATTCAGTTGATGTCTACCGAGCGCAAGGGAGCAAGTAACGAGCAAATCCGACATCCGCTTACCGCATCCACCTGTTGCTTGCGGCCTAGCTTCTGCTACCGTTCACTGATTCTCCAAATCAGAGTAGAACAAACTTTCTTTCTTTTAGGTATATTTCTGACATTTGCGTTTGTTTCATGCTTGAAGGTGTAAGATTATGCAAAGAAAACCAAATGCATGATTCAAATAAGAAAACATTATATCTTGTTCACAACGGAAAGGAGATGGTTATAGATGCAGATGATATTAGATTCTTCATTGTTTGACGAAGAATCTGATGATTGCAATAGAGCGGCGGTTCTTTTAACTATAAAACTTTCTATATCTGCTAACTGGTGGTTAATTGTCAGTTGATATTTAAGGTTAGCAGATCCATCGCACTTTTCACCAACCCGCTATCAGCTATTTTTTGTGACGCCATTTTCAATTTCTGATGGAATTCAGCGCATGAATAGTTCTTGAATAAAGTAACTCGCCCAAAATACCAAGTACACATAAAACATAAGATAGTTGTTATGATGTTTATGAGCTGTCATTCATTTGAAAATTACAATAAAATAGGAGTTTTCACTTCGAACCGCACGTCTTAAACACATACAATATTTTTTTATTTTTCCGGATTATTTAAAACACATGCGGAAAACGTAGTTATGAGGCTCCATGTAACTTTAAGTTTGTTTCAAAATTACTAATTTGCAGCATTCGTTACAAAAATAACTAGTTCCTATGTTAGATTCAAAACTTTTCAGATTATCCTCTCATGTGAATAAGGGGATTAACAGGCCTATTCTGTAAAACATTCGCTTAACGAATCGTTATCATAACGATAATCGTTGTTATGAAAATCGTTATTTGTATTTTACGAAAATCGTTATTTTTGTATTCTGTAAGATCGATCGTTAAAACATTATCGTTGAATTTCATTGATAACGAAATCGTTATAATTTTTTTGCGATTGGTACTATTGTTTACTCAATTCACTATTAAAACTGACATTTAAATTTCATTTTGAAAATTGTTGGTGAAGATTTATATTATTATTTCATTTTATTAATGGCTATTTATTATTATTCTCTATTATATTAGATATGGATAAGTAAATGAGGGCCTCAAAAACTACAAAAGAACAATATGCTATTATGTAGACTTTCTTGCAAGTAGTGTCGCTCTGAGAACAAATAAATATTATCCAGAGAATCCAAATCAGATTGAAGAAGCATATGCTGAATTGGCTAGGGGATTAAATGCACTCAGTAAAATAAAGCATAAAATGTAAAAGTATGATTAATATAGAGCACTTTTAGGAGATTTGGTATAAATCAGTTATCATTGTATTTGCTTCTAGTAATGGCAACAGTTCAGTAAAATCTCTTGCGGCGACTCGTGATAATCTAAATAATTTTCTAAATTTTCCTGTGGGATAGTAAAAGGATCACTTTTATCTCTTAAAGCCCTATGAATTTTTCGAAGATTTTTCCTGTTAAATATATTTAGTAAAATTGAAATATAATCTAACATATTTTTAAAATATATAATTACCTTTCATTATTTTCTTCGAAAAAGTGAAGAAATAATAATAATTCGGGATCACCATTCATTATAATGGCAATTAATATTTCAAGAATATTGAAATATGATTGAAATGCAACAAATCGTTAACATAACGATCAGATTTTTCTTGTCGTTAAAAAATAACGATTTTACGAAAATCGTTATCATCTTGTCGTTATGAACAATTGAATTTTTGCTTACAGAATACCACTTTAACGATTATCGTTATTTTAACGATATAACGATTCGATATGTCATAACGATCGCTTACAGAATAGCCCTGTAAGTATGTTCTATTCCCATTAATCAGTGAAATACACTTTAGCTAAGTAATTACACTTACAATTTTTCTCTTAACATTATTAATGTGCAGTAAGTGTAGTATCCCTTCCCACAATAATTCTTGGTCCAGATCTCATTGGTACAATTAACGACGTGTCGGAAACGCATGAAGCGGTATACATGTGCGTTTCACCTCCCCTGCCCCTCTTCTTATTCACTCCCGTATTTTACTCGTATCGGGAGTAAATCCACCACGTCGCGCGTGATTTAGTTAGTATTTGCACGCGTGTATATTAATGGCCGCCGGCATTTTTATGTAGGTGACGCCGTAAAGTGCATGCATAACAAATGCCCCGGTTATTATTTATATTTACCGCGCGCAAAGCGGATCGCAGTAGGTGTTTACCGTGGCGTGATTCGGTGCGAACACGGGGAAGTTTTAATTAGCACAAATTATTGCACCGGAATGATTTTTCTCCGCAAAGAATTGCGAAAATATTGCTCCTCGAGGTTATTTTTCTGTTTTGGTGAGAAAGATTTATCTCCCAGGCGATGGGACCAGAAAAAAACAGAAATGTTGCACACGGGATTAAGAGTAAAAGAGAAAAATGAAATTGGATTGCGGTGTCGTTGTCGTGTGAACTGTGCATACATTAAGAGCTCGCGAGTATTTATATATTATCTTCTTTGCTGTAATTTGTTAGGTTCTTGCAGCTTTTTTCTTGTTGTTTAGGTACTTATATCTTTTTGCGATAACTTGCTACATAAATTATGTTGTATTTTCAAACGGATTGTCTGACAAATATCATTGATTGCAATTCATATCATTATCATGGTATATTTGTTACATAAATTTCTAAATAAATACTAAAGTATTGTATTAACGTGAAGATGTAAATCAAAATAACAATAATAGAAAAGTTTTCTTCACAAAATATTTTTTAATTCAATATGTACAGTTCAACTGCTATGCGTAGTCATCATTAGTTGTACAAAAAATGTGATGTGGCCAACACAAAACCTCCCGCTATTTAATTTTTATTAATTTAAATACATACCTATGGATTTACTAACGCTGCAAACTGTTCCATTGCATAAAACTATTGCTTTCTTTACTATTTACTTTTTAAAATGTCACTATTATTAATTTGAAGTGATTAGTTTTTGACAGTGACATTTACTGTCAGTTACATTTATTTGAAATATGAACTGTGTAACAAAGGAATTGTGTTTTTCTTAGGCTTCGGGACTTGCAAAAAAAAATTTTTAAATTTATCTGTAAAATAGAAAAAGTATTAATGTATTCCTGTAGAAAATTCAATAATCTTTAATTTTCATAACGACAAAATGCGAAAAATTGGCATTTAATGGTATTTTTTGAAGAAAAACCATTATGAGCTTCAGGTAAAGTGCCATTTCCGGTTATTCGATTTACACTAAAATCTAATGGCTTCTTTTCATATTGGAATAGGGTATAAATAGAAGGTTTCAAAATTTTCTGAATGATAGTTTTTGAGTTAGAGCGAAGACAAAATCCCTACACATACACACATACATACACACACACACATACATACACACACACACACACACACACATAGACACATATACAGACATCATCGTGAAAATGTTAAAATTGGATTCTAGGGACCTTAAAACGTGGTCATTTACTAAAATCTTGATATGTGATTTTTATCACGATCCTTATACCTCCCTTACCAAGGGCAGCGGGAGGTAAAAATTAAAACTAAGTTAATTATTGATGAAAATGCAAGTATTTAGCATCGTTGTAATACTAATTTAAAGTACCTATACCTACTATAAAAATATTTAGAAGTATATATCATTATATTTTAAAAACTGATGATGATATCACTTTCGGCGTAACAGGAACTAAAAATTCAGAACCTTTTACACAAAAAAGTGGAATTTAGTTCGCCCTCAACCTTGTAATTTAAACTAAAAGTCTCAAATTATTAATAAAAAATGCTGAGACCATCACATTACCGTCCGTCAATTATATGTATCTTGTACAAATCCCATACCAAAAGTTTCTTGGAAAAGATTCTATATCCCGTAAAATTGAAACACAAACATATACTATTTTCTATAAATAAAATTATAAAACGGACATACACTACGTAAATTGCACTTGATACTGAGATGTCATTTTGAATTATTTGAATATATCAGTTGTTACTATGATTACAGCAAAGCTGGCTGATTTACGAAAGTTAATCTCTTTATTTTTCTTTACTCTATAGTTTAGTTATTGAATATGAAGAAAATGTCTAATCAAAACGGATTGGCAATAACATATTCTTTTATATTGTTAATCACATAAAATGTCAAAAAATGATATTTAACTGCGTTTTTTCAAAAAAACTGTTAAGAACTTCAAATAAGGGAACTTCCGGTTAACTAATTATAATCAAAATCTAATTAGCTCTTCATATGGAAGTAAAGAAAAGGAATAGGAAAGAATTATAATTTTTAGAATTGTAGTATTAGAGTTATCGTAAAACAAGTAAAATCAAATTGTAGGAACCTTAAACTGTGCTTATTCATTAAAAACTGACCACAAAATTTTTTGGTCAAAGATACATCCTTACCTAAAGGTGACGGAAGGTTAAAAATAACCATTTATTTCTATTTTTTCAATCATTCTGTATAATTTAAATCATTTAATTTGAAATTTTATCGTCCGAGCGCGTAATCAAGAAATTTAAATATACAGGGTGTCCCATTTAAGGTACGAATGCATTGGTATCTCGAGAACCGTAAGAGCTACGATGTTGGTTAAATTAGACAAAAGTTGCCCCATTAGGAGGCTATTTTAATGGTGTTTTGTTATTTGCGAAAAAATGCATAGGTCACTAGATATAGGTGAAAATGAAAATTTAGCGATTTTCTTTTTTTGCTTATAACTTTGTTATATGAAATAATACGAGATTCTGGTTTGCACTTTCTTAAGGCACTTTTATATGGTGAATTTGCAGAAGTACTCAAAATTTTTTTATATCTAACCATTTACGAGTTACTGATAGCAACTTTTATTTTTCATATGGAGGTCATATTAAGCTGTGGCATTTATAAATAGAGATTTTTTTTAGCTTTACAATGATATAAAACAATAATAATTTATTTTTATAATTAACAGAAAAATGAACAAAAATTGTTATTTATACTAAAATTGAATTGAAAAAAGTAAATCGAAGGCTGCTATGGAAACAACGAACAACAAAAAAATGCAACAATTGAATTTCTGAATTTTACTTGACAATAGTAGATTATTACGAGTAATAAAAATGAATTTTTCTCGTTGAGAAAAATATGATATGTTGAGTTGTTACATTCGTTGTCAAAGTTCGTTTATTACTCGTAATAATCTACTATTGTCAAGTAAAATTCAGAAATTCAATTGTTGCACTTTTTTGTTGTTCGTTGTTTCCATAGCAGCCTTCGATTTACTTTTTTCAATTCAATTTTAGTATAAATAACAATTTTTGTTCATTTTTCTGTTAATTATAAAAATAAATTATTATTGTTTTATATCATTGTAAAGCTAAAAAAAATCTCTATTTATAAATGCCACAGCTTAATATGACCTCCATATGAAAAATAAAAGTTGCTATCAGTAACTCGTAAATGGTTAGATATAAAAAAAATTTGAGTACTTCTGCAAATTCACCATATAAAAGTGCCTTAAGAAAGTGCAAACCAGAATCTCGTATTATTTCATATAACAAAGTTATAAGCAAAAAAAGAAAATCGCTAAATTTACATTTTCACCTATATCTAGTGACCTATGCATTTTTTCGCAAATAACAAAACACCATTAAAATAGCCTCCTAATGGGGCAACTTTTGTCTAATTTAACCAACATCGTAGCTCTTACGGTTCTCGAGATACCAATGCATTCGTACCTTAAATGGGACACTCTGTATATTACTATAAATTTTGATTGTTGAATGTAAATAATTGTACTATTTTATTGCTAATTAGAAGCCACTGAAAGGAATGCTATAAAGCCTACAATTTTATTATAACAAAAAAAAATGTTGATCGATAATTAGATGCAACAATGTGGAGCAGTGCAAAATTCTAGATTAACGACATCTGATATGTTTCTATACTCGCCGTATATCTTGTATTATGTCTCAATTAACAGTATTTTGATACGTTTAAAAAGAAAACAGAAAAAGAGAGAAAGAGAGAGAGAGAGAGAACAAATATTATACGAGGAGCACGATAGAATTAATGATAATAAGAAAAACAGGTAGGCCGTGGAAAACAAAATTAACAATATCAATTTGTCATTTGAAATTAACTAGCGAAAGTTATGTTTTAGTTAATCAATTTTTAAATTATTCTTGTGATTGATGATAAAGAATTAACCAGAAAGAATTTTCTTCAGATTTTGGTGCAAAAATATAAAAGTAATACCTAGACTTAGAAAAATTACAGTGCTGAAATTTCATCTAGAAGAGACAGTTTTTAAGTCTCCCCCTAATTAGTTGACAGTTTTACCAGTCCAAAAAGTCTGTTGTGGCCAGCACAATACCTCTCGCCATTTCCATATTATCCTATGTAAGTATTGTATATACCCACCTAACATTCCTGGTACAAACAAATAATTCTAATTACATGTCTTTTTTAAATATTTTTATATTTATTAATTTATTTTATGAACAAGTTTCCTTTTACTCTTCTAAATGTTCCAGATTCTTTCAATTCACTGATAAGATTGACAGTAAATTTGAAGCGTACCTATATGTAATATACGTATCTATAATTTTAAATATTTAATTAATAAAAAAATAAGAAATATTAAGTGTACTTCCCAGAAAAAGTCTTCAGTAATGTCCCTGGATTTTTAACACTGATATGTATCTGCAATTACAAACATTTTAATTCTTCAACTAGTTTCCATGGAGTGGTTTCGACTGTGAGATTCATTACAACATATTTTATATATTTATATTTCTCTATCTATAAATCTATAGTAGATATAATAAAAAAATTAAATGAATTGGATATAGATTTTATATTCTTTAATATCTGTAATAACAAATTTTCAAAACAATTAAATTTAGAGTTTTTTTCTGGAAATTAGTACTTCCGGTTGTCTAATTGTTACTAAAATCTAATCAGTTAGTATTTGAGAAATCGTGGTTCCAATATCTACACATATACAAACACACACACACACACACACAACACACACGCGCACACACACACACACACACACACACACTCATACACACACACAGACAGGAACATCTTCGTAAAAATGTTTTAATCGGATTCTAGTAACCTAAAATCTGGATATGCGATTTTTAGCTTGAAACCAATACCCTCGCCAATATCTTTCTTAGCGACAGGTAAAAAGATTGATTGGGAGCTTTTAGGGAGTGAAAGTAAAGAATGGTGAAGTGTATTATTGTTGCACATATTTAAAATAAAATTTTAGACAATATCAGTCATGTGTTTTATTCTCAATAATTCTAGCGTGACTCTCATATTATTAAAAAATTAAATTTCATATTGCCTTGGTAACTATACAGCTCTAACATTAAAAAATCCTTATTAGTAATAATAAGATTCAACTAAGATGTAAATTATTCAATATGGCAACATTGCAACCGGTTATAATGTGTACTGAATTTTTCGCTGCAATGTATGAAATTATTTACTTAACAGCAGCAAATACATAGTAAATAACATGGAAATGTAGGTGTTCGATGAAACCAGCAAACAGTTAACACACTCCCTGTTTAATATTCATAAGAGATAACATCTTCAAAGAATTTTAAACTC
This sequence comes from Ophonus ardosiacus, assembly GCA_943142095.1. NCBI lineage: Eukaryota > Metazoa > Arthropoda > Insecta > Coleoptera > Carabidae > Ophonus > Ophonus ardosiacus. The sequence goes on along the minus strand of OW964825.1, from coordinate 6,867,707 downwards.
GAACAAAATCAACATTATAAATATCACAGTTAGTTTATTAGAATGTTGGTAGCTATAGGAATCACTGAATTCATTATAAATAAATTATGTTGCCTTGCCATACTGTGTTCCTCCAATATTCATCTGCATAACTATACATACTACTCCTGTATTAATTTATTCTTATATTTCACTACTAGTTATACTTTAAAATATTCTAAATTAATAGCATTTTATTTAAATTATTCCTATTGGTCGTATCTATAAACATGTACCGCTAAATTAATGGCTATTGTCAATGAATTTATTTCAAAAGGATTGAAATTTCAAAATTATTATTAAAAGCAATAAATTAATGTTAATTTATGTGCAACAGATTGGAAAACAGATTTTTCATTCATAATTTTTCAACTTAAAATAGTGAACAAAGTAAATAAGTTTCTTCACAAGTGAGCAAAATATACAAGCCTATAATAATCTACGTTAGGAGTCACAAATTTTGATGGAGTTACAAATTGTGCAATAAATATCTACATGAAGGAACAATAATTTTTTGTAGTTCAGTTATAAACATATGTACTGTTGAGTTTTTCATTAATAAAAAAGTACAATGTTTCGGTTTTTAGAAGAATTATATTTCAAGATTGTGGAAAATAATTATTTGTATCACTAGGCCAGAAATTGAACATTTGCGAGAGCGAGTAAAGCGAGGCCTGCAAATTCCGAGATCTCGCAAAACCGTTTCTGGGTGTCATATACAAGATTTTTTATGCCGACTTCTCCATAATTCTTCATATATTTCTCTGCACTATTCTAATTTTTCATAACCTAAAAAAATGAACATATATTTTTATCGGTTTTGCATTGCAAGTTTAATTATAATTACTCATATTTGAGCTTAAAATAAGTAATTATTTTATATTTACTGAAAATATCATATCATATATATAAGAAGAAATTTTAAAGCGGGATTACAGTCAAATTCAGTGGGCAGAAAAAAATTTGACACTCTTTTTAATAAAAGTCAAGCTTTCGGTTTATTTGAAACCTTCCTCAGGACTCTAAAATGTGTTAAATAATGTATTATACAAAATTTTTGGCAATTATAGTAAAGTACTTACATTAATTTGAGATTCTTACGTAAGATTTCAAAAGTTGACAACAACAAGTTATGTCAACTTTTGAAATCCACACACACACACACAGACATAATTTTAAAAATGTTATAATCGGATTCTAGGGACCTTAAAACGTGCTTATTCAATAAAATCTGCATATGCGAATTTTAGCATGAATCCAATATCTCTCTTAGCGAGAGGTAAAAAAACGGCGAAAATCAAAATACTTGTAGTTTATTCAATTAACTCTTTTTTATCCGAAATTAGAATTAATAATCATTTGTCAATATTTCAAAGCTAACTAAAATCATGCTAGATTCAATGTATTAACTGTATTATTAGGTGGACAGAATACGAAAAAACGTTATAATAAAAGAACCTTGCATTAATTAAAAGATTTAATAACTGAAACATGCGTTTTAATTCAAGCAAAAATTTTTCTTCCCTTGGCATTTTTTCGTAAAATCAAAAATAAAAATTTCTTTCGTCTTGTAAACTCAATCCGGGGACATAATGTATATACTTTTGCAAATTTTCAATGACGGATGGCGGAAACTCACATGAAGTTATACTCGCCGTCAAATGATTATGGACTGATGTTCAACTTGTAACTTGACTTGACCAGGAATAAACGCAAATGTCATAATAATACTTTTAATACTAATTAAAATTTCTAATACATCCTAAATGAAGAAAATATTATAAAAAATAAGTAAGGTAAGACAGTATTGTTAAGGTCGCATTTGCGTTAAAACACGATAACTGGTAAAATCTAAATAAAAGGTAAGAATAATTGATTATTAGGTGAACAGTAAATCTGTCAACACAACATGCTTCTGCAGACAAATTCAAAGTTTACTTGTTATTTAATAAATTATATTTTTTTTCAGGATGTACCTAACGCCAATTTTTTGATAAAATTGCGTACATTGGCAATGATTGTTTAAATCTTGTTTTCCTAAACGTTTTTTTATAAGAACCAAGACTATTTAACTCATGAGTTTCACTCATTTTCGTTTCAAAAGTCTAAATATAATGCAATTTAGAGGATTGGGAATGAAAAAGCTCACACAATACTAACAAAAATGTCAGAATATAAAATGACATTGACAGATTACAGATATTTGTAAGGACACTTAAAAGAATTTGGCATCAGTGTAGAAATCTCCAGTCCATAATTATTTGACGGCAAGTATAGTTGTAGTTTGTAGTTACAAAACAAACTAGTTCTAAATTTGGAACTTATAATTAATTTATACGAGATGATAGCATATTATAATTTTTATGACAAAATTTGGTTAAGTTACAATAATTAAAGATTTAGCTCTAAAATTTGTAAACATTTTGCTAATTCTTGTATTGAAAATAATCTTAAATTGACATATCACCAGAACAGTAATGCCAACCCTTTTTGCTGGCCTAGGTCAGCAACAGTGCATTTCTGGACGATATTGAGTTCTGTAATACTAGTCAAATTAATTAAATATTTAAAATTATTGGTAAAATGCATATATCCATCACAAATACCGCCAATCTTGTTAATGAATTGGAAGAGTCTCTGACATTTAGAAACTTCCTCATACAATGAAAAATAGGTATAATTAGAATTATATGTGTGCAGAAGACATGTTAAATACAATAGGAAACAATATTTGAATAAAGTTCGGTATTTTTACCTTCCGTCACCTTTAGGTAAGTAAGGTATTGTCTTTGGTCAAAAAAATCGGTGGTGAGTTTTTAATGAATAAGCATGTTTTAGGGTCCCTAAAATACGAATTTACTATTTTTAAGATGATGTCTGTGTGTGTGTATTCCTCTTCTTTACATCCATATGAAGAGCTGATTAGATTTTGGTTATAATTGATCCACCGGAAGTACCCTTATTTGAAGTTTTTAACAGTTTTTCTTAAAAAAACGCAGTTAAATATCATTTTTCGACATTTTGTGATTATCAATATGAAAGAAAATCTTATTCTCTATACGGTTTGACTATACATTTCCCTTTATATTCAATAGATATAGAGTTATAGAGACATTAAGAGAGATTAACTTTCAAAAATCAGTCTGCCTTGCTAAAATTATGGAAACAGCAGATATATTCAAAAAAATTGAATTGACAGATGTCAGTGTCAAATGCTAAACCAAAGTTGAAAGTATAGGGTCAGAACGTTATATGTGAATGTGCTAGAGTCTCCCTCGTAAGTGACTTGCAGTTGCAGCCTCGCCTCAAGATTGGAATTTTCAATCCCGGAAGTACGAGAAAAACCAAAGAGAAGATGGAAGGGTTGTATAGCAGAAGATTTGAGAGAGAAAGAATGGGGTATTCCACCATAACAAAAAAGTTTAAAAAAATTCAATTTAACATAAAGTATGGCTCAATAAATAATAGTTAAAACAATGAAAACATTTTTTAAATAATTACTTTACGAGATATTTCGCATTTGCTAAAAGGGAAAATTGACGTCATACAATTGTTATCTTTTTCTCGCAGCGTACTCAGAGCAGTGTGTGTGAGAAAGACAAGTATAGGGGAAATGTGACGTTACACGGATTTTTGGAAAATAAAATACTGTTAAACTAGGAACAATTAAGATTTTTTAATACTATGAATTGCTTCAAGACTGAATGAAGTTTTATTTAAAATAATAAAAAAAATTGAGTAGAATACCCCATTGTGCGTAGGACAGGAATGAGTGAAAAAGAAGAGTATGAAACAGTGACCCCTAATAAAATAGGAAAAGGAACTTTCGGTATGGAATTTGTAAAAAATAGTGTGTTCGTGTTACAATTTTACAGGATATGCAGAATCTTTTTCAAGAAAATTTTGGTATGGGATATGTACAAAATACATCGAATTGACGGAAGGTTTTGTGCTGGCCAAAACAGTTTCTTTTTAATATAAAACGACGGTTTGATATCGAAGTGCAATACAATGCTTATATAACATAAAATGGAAATGGCGAGAGATATTGTGCTGGCCAAAACAGATGCTTTACATCATTTTGAGGACTACTGTAGGATCGTCTTAAACTGCAGAAATACAAAAATAGCTATAACAAATAGTATATTTTCATCATCATCTCTTATTATTTATCTCCCTGTCAGACTGTTACTCAACTAAAGTCAATTATAATCCTTTAACTAACAGTGCAAGATTTATCGCTTCCATAAAGTCGTAAAACAATTACCCAGAAAAGCGGGTGGCTATTTAATTACCAAAAAACCAATACATCACCGCGTACAGGCCCAGCAGAGCATGAGTTTATGGTCTTGTGCGGGCCACAAAACTCGCAACACGTGAACATGAACGTAAAGTCATCACGGACGCATGCTGGTGGCCCTCTGGATTCTTCACGCTCGTAAATCACCTGGACATCGCGTGACCGGCGAAGGAAGAAGGATTCTCCAATGGATGAATTACACTTTTAATTATCACTTCTCAAGTTTGCTCAGATATTTTTCACCAGGAAATAGAGTTCAGATTTAACCTTTTGGATTCTAATTTTATTTTATTTTCGGGACGGGAACTATGAGAAGATGGATCCCGTTTCGATATAATAATAATCTGAGTACTTCATACATATTTAAACACTTTAATAAGATTCATATGTTTCCAAATTTTGCAAAAAATTCGAACGAATATTTATTTTATAAAATGACGTAAAAATAATTGTAATATATTTATACATTTTTCTCATATAATTCTAATAAAAATCACAGAACAAAATAATATTGAACTTCTTATTTTATCTGTAAGGGTTCTTTTTGACTGGAAAGGTAATTAGGTTTGAAAAAATCATTTATAATTATAATCTATATACATGTAACAAATATTATATAAAAAAATAACTTATGAAACAATAGTCACTTAAATTATATAGATTTATCAGAAATCGATACATACCTTCAAATTTCTCAATAAGACACTCTAATTGCCATTGTTTTAAAATATCTTTTACAAAATCATCCATTTATATTGACGGGCACAAGAAACAAGCACTTTTAAAACACAATTTTCGACAGGCAAAACTTAACAGCGCAAGCAATTGCGACACGACGTACAATAGTATAAGACGAACAGTGAATTATGCTGTATAACAGGGAATACCCTGTCTACACAAAAGTTTTAGTTACCTGTACAAAGTATATGGCGGGAAGAAGAATTTGTAATCTTTACAAAATATAATGTCACAGGAAAAAAAAAAATAATAAAATTTGTCCCAGTAACAGATTAAATATTTTTAATTGTTGCAAAATGATTTTGTAATCTGAAGAAAGTAACAAAATGACTGCTTAATACTACTAATATTAATTACTACCATGACTAATATTTTACAGCAAATAATACTTTTTATACACAACAAAAATGGTTTAGTTTTGGAAACTTAAAATACAAAGGTTTTGATATACACGGCAAAAACATATTGTTGAAATAACAAAAAAAAATACAACTAAATTTTGTCCGGAATATCAATGTAATTTTTTACCGTGTAATTTTTCTATAGTGGAGGGCCCCATTAGAAGTTATTGGCAAAAATATAAAGAAAAGTGAATATGAAACACTCTCTGCTTTTATAGGAGTGCCTTTCCAATTAAGTTTCCTTCTTTTCCCTACTTTCAATTTTAAAACAGCTCATTTACTTATGGCCGTTTGCACCAACATAACTTAAATATTAAACTCGGCTTAAATTGACAATATTGCATCGAAATGAAATGTCAAATGATTTATAATATATTGCTGTCACAATTTCGATTTACATTTAGCTTAAAATTTAACCCTTGTTGGTGCAAATGGACATTATAGAATTAATTTATTGCGTAAAATATTAATTTCTTTGCGCTGTATGTGATCTCCTAATAAAATTTTCTGGATTACCCAAACTTTCTACCATCCGGACCGGGCTTGTTGCTGTCAATTCCGGATTAACGGGTTTTCACTGTAATTGTTCATATACTATACTTGTAAAGTTGTACTACCTAGAAAGACGAAAGACAAGAAGCATTAACAGATTTATCACTAAGAACTCATTTCCAGAAGCGACTCAACATAAAAACAGCCAGTACAATCACACTGGACACTCGAGAACAAACGCCGTAATTTACAATAAAACTTTATCATCACCGATTCTAACAAACAAAACATTTCTTTTGAAGTCTTCTCTCAGTTGGCTCTGCCTGTGGAAGCTTTCTGTGCGAGAAACAGAAGCGAAAAACGTTTTATTGCTATTATCCAATCACCTGTTGCACCTATTAGACGGTGATTGAAGGTTAAAAGAAGAAATAAGCAGAACAAGTGCACATCGAACCACAGAGTCAGTCAATTATTTTGATTGCTGTAGCCTGGCAACGGCTCTGGCTTCTGGTAGCATAAACTGTGATTTCACACGCGTTACGATATTGCACGAACGCGGGCGATCGTAGCCGAGGAGCTTTTAATCGCGTGCAGGATTACAGGATAATAAAATCGTTTTGTAAAAAATAATAGGTATAGACCCGTATTACAAGTGCGCTTTTATAATAAAAGCACTTTTATGGATCGCGCTTTTTCGTTATATGTTAATGAGGTGTGTGCTCTATTGCTCCATAAAACCGGTTTTTATTATAAAAATGCGATCGTAATACGAGTAGTGTTTCACAAGACAAGATATTTTGTCTTGCTAGGCTATTTCTTGTCTTGTCTTGCAAAACAAGACAAGAAATTTAAATAACTCTTGTCTTGTGTTACTCTTGCAAGCAAAAATCTTGTCTTGCTTGCAAGACTCTTGCATATTTCTTGTCTTGCAATTTCATATCAATAGGAACAACATATTTAAATCGGAAGTGATATTTTACTTGAAGCTGTGAAGGGGTTTTTGTGAAAAAATGTATTATGCTATAATTGAAAACTTTTCAAATCTTGTATTTAACACTTTTATATTAATGAGACCGACATATTAGATTCTTGTTAATATAAGTAAACCTAAAGTGGTACTACTTGAAGCTCGGATGTGGTTCTTAACTAAGAGCTCTTAGCAGATTTTCAAAAAAACAACAAATTAGTTTTTGTTTACAAACGATAAAGTGATATTTAACTCCAAGCTCATTGCAATTTTAAACATCGAATTAGCGGGCGGTCATGTACTGGCCATATCAGATTTTTTATCTCTAAATCTATAGAAGATATAATAAGAAAATTTAAATCAGATTCAATACTTAATGCTCTTTATTATTTTTTGTACTATAAATTTTCAAAATATAATATTTAGAAGATTTTTTAAAAATCTACTACTTCCGGTTGTCAATTGTTACCAAAACCTTTTTAGCTTTTCTGATTAATGTCAGCTTAGCTAGTGGTAAAACCTATAATAAAATGTTGATATATTAATTTATGTAATATAATATTGCAAGAGTGCAAGAATGCAAGAAAATACTAAAAAATCTTGCTATTCTTGCACTTTTCTTGCAACGCAGATTCTTGTCTTGTCTTGCAACGAACTATATAACTCTTGTCTTGTTCTTGTCTTGCATTTTATGCAAGAACAAGACAAGAACAAGAAAAATGCAAGACTTGTGAAACACTAAATACGAGCCATAATCTTCTTCTTATTATTCTTCTTCCTTGCCTTTAGTTCAGGATTTCTGGCAGGGTCTTCACTGTTTCATACAGATGTAAGATACGCTTGAAAAATATTTGAACCGAAAGGTTGCTCCGCCTGACGTTCAAGGTGTGACATTTCTGTCACAAGGTAACAATATTGTTGTCCTCAGATGGAATACGGTTTACAGCAGAATTTTCATATCTATTAGGAGTTAGGAGTCTTCACGAATAGTCACAAATTTGAACGTAAAATGATATAAAATTTCGAAAAAGAAATTATGTAACCAAATAGACTGCAGTCCTACTTGAGTGAATCTCTATATGCTGCAGAAAATTAAGGAGCCAACATTTTATAGACAATAGTGTGTGTGTGTGTATGCGTGTGTGGGTGTGTGTGTGTGAGAGAGAGAGAGAATATAATCTTCTAAATGTTTCTAAGGCGAGACTGATTGAAGTCTTTTGGGTATTTCTTAGGATAAAAGTGTAAAATAATGGCTGGGAATAGCAAAACGAACAACAGTTACAGACAAGAATAATTCTGATGACCCGGGAAGTAGATTTCGTCCAGAGATATAAAAAAACTTCGTCACATTAACATAAAGGTCCCCTGTCAGTGTTGTACAATTAGATTCCTTATCTCCTTAGCATATAGGAACAACCCCTTGTGTCGTTTCAATAAAAAAATAATCTGATGAAAAATCCTAACTTTTTTATTATAACTTTAGTTTCATGCGTTAAGCGTTATGCACAAGTAGGTTTTTTATTAATTATTTTATTAAATTGCACGAAAATTATTTTAAACTATATAGGGTGTTATGTAAGTAAGTGATCAACGCTTAACCCATGGTAGAATAACTGACCCCAAAGATAGTAAATCTGGCAATAATTTTTGTTTAACATACTTTCTACAAGAACTAGAGGCCTTTAAAACTGACAAATCACGTCAAACTTCAAAACTTTATAGAAAAGTAAAAATCAATATGTTCTCTGGAAAAAATATTGATTGTCAATCTGACGTTAAATATTTTTACCACTTTACCAACCAAGAGTATGCAGACATGCATATGGTTTATTACAAAATAGTCGTGCTGTTGTAAGACGGTACAGGGAGTTATTTCCAAATAGACGTCAATGATTTTATGTCATTTGTGACAGGTATCACATTTTTTCCAGAGAACACATTGATTTTTACTTTTTTATAAAGTTTTGAACTATGACGTGATTGGTCAGTTTTAAAGGCCTCTAGTTCTTGTACAAAGTATGTTAAACAAAAATTATTGCCAGATTTACTATCTTTGGGGTCAGTTCTACCATTGGTTAAGCGTTGATCACTTACTTACATAGCACCCTGTATAACTTAAATAAATATAAAAAATCAACTGACCTCGTCGGGAGTCAAACCCAAGACCTTCTACTACCACTTTCCGACGGACGCGCTAACCACTGAGTTACGAGTTTGCCAGTTCTCTTAATTTCTCTATAACTCTATATCTATTGAATATGAAGGAAAAAGTATAATTAAACCGTATATAGAATAAGATATTCTTTCATATTGATAATCACATAAAATGTCGAAAAGTGATATTTAACTGTTAAGAACTTCCATTTACCAATTATAACCAAAATCTAATCAACTTTTCATATGGTTGTATAGAAGAGGAATACGAAAGAATCATAATTTTTAGAATTAAAGTTTTGCAGTTATCGTCGAAGTTTGTCAGACATACGCACACACACACACACACACACACACACACACACACACACACACACACACACACACGAACACGCACACATACAGACATCATAGTAAAACTGGTATAATCGTATTCTAGAGACCGTAAAACGTGCTTATTCATTAAAAACTCGCCATCGATTTTTTTGACCAAAGACAACATCTTCCTTACCTAAAGACGACGGACTGTAATTAATAGTAGATATTTGTTCATGATAAAACCTTTGAATAGATGTTACCGAAAAGGCGAACCATTCCTCCATGTCTGCTTTCAGAGAATAAATAAATTTGATATTGTTTTGTCATCGTGAAGCGGTAATAAATGAAATAAGCATCAACCGTAGCTAGGTGAGGTTTAGTTTACTGCTTGGTTAATAACAATAAATAATAATCGCCTGTTAGTGAAAGGATCTAGTTAGTTGCGCTCGCGCCGGCATTTGTCTTCCCCGCTCGCCAACCTGTACAGACCTGCGGACTGTCAATGGGCGATTATTGTTACACTGCACCCGTGTCAGTCATTGTTTGTACTTTCACGCGATTAAATCGAGTTATCCAAGCTAAGTCGCACTAATTTATTGATTCTAGGGCATTATTCATTCTTAAGTCAAAACATATTCAACGTAGAGTTAGTTTGTTATTTGTTATTCGTCATTTCGATACGACTTGTTATAAGTATTAATTTTAAGATGGGATTTAGAATGTTTATGAGAAGTCATATTGTTACCACAAATAAATTTATCATCACGTTTAGTATAGTTTGTCTTAACTTATAGTGAATCGATCTGACTTTACTGATGATACGATGACTCAGTCTCAGTAGGAAATTGTTATTTTACCGACCGGTTAGGTTCACCCCAGAAAAAATTAACAACAGTGGGTCGGATTCAGCACTTTTCTTTAAATAAAGATAGTCTAAAAATAAAGAGAGTCATATGGATTGAATTATTAATAAAAAAATCTGTTGTGGCCAGCACAAGACCTTCCGTCAATTCGATGTATTTTGTACAAATCCCATACCAAAAGGTCCTTGGAACATATTCTATATAATATCATGTAAAATCGAACACGAACACATACTATTTTTTACAAATTGCATACCAAAAGTTCATTTGAAAAGGTTCTATAAATACAATAAAATTATAACATAAACGTACACTAAGTAAAATGCATTGACACTTCCTTCATTTCTTCTTCAGCTTTCCCCTATTTTATTACGGATCGCTGTTTCCTCTTCTTTTCTACTCATTGCTGTCCAACGCATCTTCTTCACACATTCCTTCCTTTCTCAGGTCTTCTGCGATACAGTCCTTCCATCTTCTCTTTGGCCTTTCTCTGCACGTCACTTGCGAGGAACACTATGACATACCAATTTTAGATCCTATACTTTCCATATTTGGTTTTACACTTGCAACTGACATCTGTCAATTAAATTTTTTTTAAATTATCAGCTGTTTCCATGATAAATAGCAAAGCTGACTAATTTTTGAAAATTATTTTCTTTATAACGCTTTAAATCTACAGCTATTGAATATGAAGGAAAATGTATAATCAAACCGTATAGAGAAGAGTATTTTCTTTAATATGTATTATAACAAAATGTCAAAAAATAATATTTAACTGCGTTTTTTTAAGAAAAACTGTTAAAAACTTCAAATTAGGGTACTTCCGGTGGATCATTTATAACCAAAATCTAATCAACTCTTCATATGGTTGTACAGAAGAGGAATACGAAAGAATTATAATTTTTAGAATTGTAGTATTGGAGTTATCACACGGACACACATACACACACACACACACACACACACACACACACACACAGACACACACACATACATACATACATATATACATACATACATACATACATACATACATACATACATACATACATACATACATACATACATACATACAGACATCATCTTAAAAATTGTATATTCGTATTGTAGGGACCCTAAAACGTGCTTATTCATTAAAAACTCACTACCGAATTTTTTGACCAAAGACAGTACCTTCCTTACCTAAAGGTGACGGTAGGTAAAAATGTGATGTGGCCAGCACATGACTTCCCGCAAATTCTATGTTTAAAATAGCAATGAGCTTTAAGTAAAGTATCTTTTCTCTTCCAGTTGGTCGTTTGTAAACAAAATCTAATTTGTTGTTCTAATAAATATATAACAGTTCGACCTTCATCATTTTCGAAAAAGTAAGTTCCAATGATGCCACCTGACCATAGTGCGCACCAAACAGTCTCATTTGGGCATGTAATGGTACCTCGTAAATCACATGAAGGTTTTCCTCTGCCCATATATGGCAATTTTGCTTATTAACATACCCAGAGAGGTGAAAATGTGCCTCATCAGAGAAAAAGTTTATCCTCGAAAAATCAGCATCAACTTCCAGGTGCTCTAAAAACGCAACCTGTGTAAATTCTTTACTGTACATGATGATGATTGATTGATTTCTACTTCTAATAGTAATTTAGTATCTGCACTAGCTCTCAAAATGTACTGGAATCGCGTATAATTTTTTGCATACGTACAAAAATACGCTATTAACTTTGATACACAGCTATCGCTTTCTCCACAAAAAATCTAATGACTGTTCCACAACAAAAACACTAATTTAATAATCACATTTCTCCTTGTTTAGCAAATGAATAACCCGTAATTTAGCATAATTTTCACACTTATAATTCCAGGTTGAACCGCAAAGTACAGTTTCTATGGAGCAAACAGCAAAAATGTTTCGTAACAAGAGACATAAAGCATGCATTTAGGTCGAAATGTGTTACGCCCATTTGTTAAAATTTATTAGCCATATCGCTGCGTCTCCAATAACTTGGCCAGCTTATCAGTTAGTTCATCTGTAGCAGCAATAGCAGCAGCTACATAGTAGCAGGAGCTGCTGTTCGCTAAGTATGGACTGACGAAGCTGCTTGGTTCGATGTTGGAAGGTCGCCTTTTAAAAGCCGCTATACTGTTCGTGTTATACTTTACAAGAACTCGTAATAATCTTTAAGATAAAATGTAAACAAAATCATATGTAACATGTAAAATTAGTAGAGATGCATTCGGGCCGGGCCGGGCCGGGCTTTGAGGTTTGGATCGACTCGGCCCGAAAATAAAAATTACCGGTCCGACTCGAAGATCGACTCGACAAAAAAATTACCCAGCCCGGCTCGAAAATCGACTCGAAATCGGGCCGGGCTTCGGGCCGGGCCGGGCCAAAGCTCGAAATTGGGTGCATCCGGCATTCCTAATGTTGATTTTTATGTTAAGGCGAAATGTTTAACTTTTTTCGTGTCAAACTTATAAAAAAACCTCTACGTTCTTATAATTTTCAACATTAGTTAACATAAGTAGTTAAAAAAGAGACCCTTCTAGTGTAAGTTTGTTATAAAAATTATAGACCTACGAGTATTTAACACTTTGTTTACCAAAGAATTTAAACAAATTTTTCACAAATCTTATATAAAAAAATATAATTTACATAAGGATTTTTTATCTAACTTTGTTTCTGCTCAAAAATAGGACAAGAAATCATTATGGTAGGAACAAAAATCACTTCCATTTAAGTATACGAGTAATAACAATAATAATAGAACATCTAAACATAATTATTATGCTTTAATGAATAACCTTGAATTCTTGAAGTAAAATAATACATTTTTATTTATTAATATGGGAAGTGTGTTGTTATTAAATCATTTTGATCCTTTTTAACTTCATTCATTTTCATTAAAATATTAAGGAAACTGTGCATTTGATTGAACAATAAGATTTTTTGGGCCGACCCGAAAAGCTCGAATTTTCGGGCCGGGCCAAAATCAAAAGTCCGACTCGCCTCGATTTTTGAAAATGATTAGCCCGATTCGGCCCGATAAAAAATATCTTCGGCCCGGCTCGATGATCGACTCGAAATCGAGGCGGGCTTCGGGCCGGGCCGGGCCAAAGCTCGAAATCGAGTGCATCTCTAAAAATTAGTAAAGAACATCGTCAATAATTACTAATTTTACATGTTACATGTATGTATTTCAATTTTAACTTCTGACTATTCATTCCCTGAAGAAGGCCCTAGTACGGCCGAAACGTTGGACTGAATAATTATTTTAATAAATTTATTGAAACCAGTGATTTTGTTTATATTATACATCAGACACTCACGATCTTTTCCATTTACATTGCTACATTTAAGATAAAAGTTATGTGTACATTAACAATAATTTCAAACTTGGTACTTTATAAGGTAATTGTTACTGAGTCAAATTCAAATGAAAGTAAAATAACATTTTTGACTCCGTCCAGCATAAATATAGAATGGACTTGGTGGTGTTTCGGAGTCAGCCCAGATTACACACATAAAGCTTTGCGATTTCAATTTCCAATTTAAATATATACTTTGTAATATTTACTTTGAATTTGTCCACATTTCCGCACATAAAGGCTTTTGACAGAAGATAACTGAAGCTAACCAGATTTTGTGTAGAAGAAAAAAGGTCCTTAAGTTCCAATAAATATTTTTTTATTAAACAAACGTTTCGGTCTTATATACTAGCGTCTTCAGTGTCTTCTAGAAAATATTACATGGTTTGACAAAAATATATACAAAATTTCTTCAACTTACTGAAAAGTTGTTTAAATCACATATAAATCTAATTTAAACACTACTTTTCGGTAAGTTGAAGAAATTTTGTATATGTATACATTTTTGTCTAACCATGTAATATTTTTATTAATAAGACAATGAAAATGGTCGCATATAACACCGAAACGCCTGTTTAATAAAAAAATATTTATTGGAACTTGAAGGCCTTACTTCCTTCAACAACTGTAACATAGTTCCCAACAAATAAAATTCAATTAGTCTTTTTATAGTTCATTTCTAAAATTTCACAACACCTTCAAAGACAATAACAAAATAATTACAGCTGATTACATTTGACGTTTATCAACTCTATGAGCATGCTTTGGAAATTGAAATTGGTAACTGAAATTATGTTGTTATGAACGTGTATATTCAGGCGCATGTTCCAAGCTTTGCCGCACAATAGAAATTCATAGCATGATTACATGTTGAGTAATCTTAATCATTCTCTGAAAAAAGGGATGCTAAACAGTATCCCACACTCTATGTTCAGTATAGGGTCTTATGGAGTACCATGTTGCCATATTTACCTGCTGTAAATCTGTAAGATAGAAAGAGCAAAATAGATGCCCAAAAAGAGATGAAATATTCTGGGTACTTCATTGAATGTATTTATGACTGGTGTACTTTCAGTGTATCTAAACAGGTGGGCGAAAAGAAAAAAAATTAAATTAAATTCTGAACTGGTCAGTTTAATAATTTACAAAAAATATAAAATTATACAAATACAAAATGTAAGTAGGATATAAAATTATAACAACCGTAGGTAAATGAAATGAATTAACATATAAACTCTAGTCAATTTAAAATAAATAATATAAAACATTTTTGTACTTAATTGGACATTTTACAATCGTCGTCAACAATATAAATTCCCTATGTTACATATTTCCATTCTACGAAAAGATATAAAATTGATACATATACGAGTACAAAATATAGATGTAAAGTAGCATAGGTGCGAAGAAAAAAATGAAATAGAATAACACACTGGTCATTTTAATAATACATATTTTTTATTTAATTTATATCTTCTTATTTCATAATTTACTGATAGAAATACTGCATATATTTTACATAGTTCATAAGTCTTTATTCTTTCTTTGTAATCTCCAATTTGAATTTATAATATTTTAAATTCTAATTTCTAATGCATTCAATCAAGATTAGTATGCTGGGCGGTTTTAAAATATTGTATTGAAATATTACTTATTACAGGTACAAATAGCCCTGTATATAAAACTATTAGGCAAATATTGGGTGTATACAATAAGCTCTTGGGTAAATAAGAGAACCTCATAAAACTTAAATTGTACAGTGTTAACTAATTTTGGTATAGCAATGCAAATTTATGAATGTTTCAATATTACATTATATTGAAAAATTGGCAACATGGTACAAAAAACCTCCATAAGAATAGCATTGGCTATCTCTGCCACACTGAAGATAGAGTGTGGGACACTGTATAGAACCTCTGGCATATGGTACATAGTATTTATGTTAATTTAATTTTACTGGTGAATTATCAATTTTATTATTGACCCTATTTACGAGTACTGCCTATCTACTAATTAATTTTTCTTGTTACAGGTTCCAAATTCCTCGCAACAGCTACTGGTAAATTTTTATAGATTTTTTTTCTTGTAGTTTTAAACTTTTTACTTTACCGCCGATGATCGAATCTGAGATTCTTCGGTTCGAATCTACCTGCCGGCTAAGTGAATAGTTGTTAAAATGCCACCATATCAAGCATGCGACGATCTGATTAGCTGTCCGTATTAAACATAGATGGTGCTAGCTGTAGGAGTATTTCCGCTGCCACACTGGTTGCATCAGTGGTTTTCGCACGGATTAAGTACACAAACTGCTGTAGTACTATCGGTCTCGGGAAGGATTTCGTAGGAACCTAAACAAATTTCAAAAATCCGACTCCCATCTTGGGTCTAAGCAAAAAGAATTTCAAAATCATATAACGAGTATCTGAAATTTCAAAGGAAGCAAAGGTAAACAGTAACAGATACACAATAAAATATATTCGCTAGTGAAATAGAGCAATATGACGTCTAGCGGCGAAAATATGAACTAGTGTTCGGTAGTAAGTCCTAGCCGAGGTAGCGACGAACGCATCGTTTCTGTCACTTATTTAAAATAAATAAATCAGGAGTGGAGTGAAATTTGTAGGCTGTACTTCATTTTACGTAAGAAAATAGATTGTTCTTAAGAGCCGACCGTTTTTACATGTATTAAATAAATAATTTAAATTTGTGAAACCAAGCTTTGTCAATAATAAATATATTTATCTGTAAAAATGACAAAATCTAAAATTGCAACAAAATATGGTTAAACATCACTTAATTCTGTAGATTTTATTTGACAACTGACAGGTAATATTTGTTTCGTTTCTGTGAAAAAGGTTTATATTCTGACCAATCAAAGGGTAGAATTTATGTCCCTAACTAAACCAACGCTATTCTTACGTGTAATAAAGTATAATAACAAAATCTAAAACTTCAACCACGTTTTTGTTGCGTTTGACCTATGTACGTCATTAACACGCAGAAATCCAGAAATAATTAATTTCCATAATTTCCCGAAAACAAGAAACTAAATTCTATAGAAAAATTTATTAGAGAAATTAACTAATTTGAAATAGTTGGTAGACGAAAGTTATGCATTCATCTTTTAAAAATGAGAAAGGAACCGAGTAAAAATATGCATGCTCCTTCCAAGCAAGATTAAATTTTTCCGTGTATAACTACAAGATAATAATTACTTAGTGTCTTTATTAAAATACTTCGTAATGAAATCTAAACTTGTAGACCTGCCTGCACAAAGATGACAATAAAATAATAATACTTATCTCTCCATTATTCTACCAAAGACTGTAATAATGCAGTACTCTGTAGATTCAAGAAAACAAAGACTCGAATCATGTAAATTCAAAATTAGAGAGAATGCTGAACATAATTACCTTCCGTCACCTTTAGGTAAGGAAGGTATTGTCTTTGGTCAAAAAATTCGGTGGTGAGTTTTTAATGAATAAGCACGTTTTAGGGTCCTTACAATACAAATTTACTATTTTTAAGATGATGTCTGTATGTATGTGTGTGTGTGTGTGTGTGTGTATCCGTGTGTGCGTGTGTGTGTATGTGTGTCCGTGTGTGACAAATTTTTCTCCGACGATAACTCCAATACTAAAATTCTAAAAATTATAATTCTTTCGTATTCCTCTTCTATACATCCATATGAAGAGTTGATTAGATTTTGGTTATAATTGATTCACCGGAAGTACCCTTATTTGAAGTTTTTAACAGTTTTTCTTAAAAAAACGCAGTTAAATATAATTTTTTGACATTTTATTATTATATATATATTAAAGAAAATACTCTTCTCTATACAGTTTAATTATACATTTTCCTTCATATTCAATAGATGTAAATTTAAAGCATTATAAAGAAATTAATTTTCAAAAATTAGCTTTGTTATTTATCATGGAAACAGCTGACATAATTATTCAAAAAATTTTAATTGACAGATGTCCGTTGCAAGTGCAAAACCAAATATGGAAAAAAGTGTAGGATCTAAAATTGATATGTCATAGTGTTGCTCGCAAGTGACATGCAGAGAAAGGCCAAAGACAAGATGGAAGGACATTACTTAGTGTAGTTTATGTTATAATTTTATTGGATTTATAGAACCTTTTCAAATGAATTTTTGGTATAGAATTTGTAAAAAAAATAGTATGTGTTCGTGTTCGATTTTACATGATATTATATAGAATCTGTTCCAAGGACCTTTTGGTATGGGATTTGTGCAAAATACATCGAATTGACGGAAGGTCTTGTGCTGGCCACAACAGATTTTTTTTATATGAAACGGACTAGTTTGCAAAATTCAAAATGTTATTCATATTAGAAACATTATTTTTATTTAATATTAACTATAATATTAATATTACTTTGTGTTTCAAACGCCGTAGTGTATAAGAATACAGTTGCGGGAAACGAAGTATCTACCTTAAAGCGGCCATATTGTTACGTCACGCGCTAAGCTCCTCCTCTTCTTTACTCGCGAATAGTTTTATTAGTGTTTTGTAATTTTTATTATATGGGTGAAATAAGTACATTCATTATTACCAATCAGCAGCTGTAGCTACCACAGTTTTGGGATGGTACTGTACTCGTACTTATGTGGTTTTTGATCTCATTTCATAAGACGCGTAAGGGTAAATAACAACACTTGTAAAGTTTAAATACATTCCAACGAAAGTAAGAGTTATGTTGGTGTTAGGATATTGCGTATAGATAATACCTGAACCTGTTGTAATATGTTAATAACTTTTTTGGTATTGTTAAAAGTGAATTAATAATATTATGCAGCCTTCAACAATGATTGAAGACGGGAAATGATACATTTGTTGATTTTATCTGAACTAATAGGTATCGTATATTCAATACGAACCAATTTCTAATCGGTTTATATTCTATTAAGAAAGAAAATTACCTGATTTGATTTTTAATACCATGATTCAGCATTGCAAAAAGTAGGTAACCAGATAATTAAATAAAAGAACATATGGCATACACGTCAGTACATAAAGGTCGTAATGCATTTGTAATAAAAATAATAAATATAAATTTTATACACTTTCAAATAAAGTAATAAGTATTAATTAATAATTTTGCTGAATCCGTAGTATCAATTGAATGTTTTAGACTCTGGAGTAGGTGCAAGTGTCGGTGTTGTAACAATAAATGTTATTTGACTGAGATTTCGAGTAATTGTTAACACCTTATCCATATTACAGTTGAGAAATTTCTCACATTTAAAAAATAAATTAACTAAGTTTCATATTAATTTTTCTATTTTGCATCTGTAATAAAGCTGTTACAGCATACAGGTTCGTTAATGGCTCATTCGAGTGCTGTAATAGACTAGTGTAATTTATTTTTATAAGGTTGGTTGCTAAGAATATCAAAAATATCAAATGTCAAATCTCGTTAAATAAACGAACACAAACGATTGTTAAGAATTTTATTTTTGTGTAATTTTGAATTTAAAACTAAGAAATAGAAGAAGAGAAGAAATAGAGTAGTAAAGTTAGAAAAAATAGAAAATATCGTATGCTGTTAAAAAAATAAGATTAAAGTTGTCAAATGAATTTTCAAACCTCACATTAGTACCACCAACTGACAAAATTCCCTAAATTTTGAAACTACTATTTTCTATTTAAAAAAAATCTGTTGTGGTCAGCACAATACCTCTCGCCATTTTTTTATATTAGGCTATATAAGTATTGTATTTAATATTTTTGGTACACACAAAACATTCTAATTACATTTACTCTTTATTTTTCTGTTCATTCTATGAACAAGTTTTCTCCTACTCTTCGAAATGTTCGAGATTCTTCCAATTCATTGACGAGAAGTATATGATGAGTTAATATTGTTGACACTGATACTGTACAGGGTATCTCATTTTCGATATTTTTATAGGGTATCTCGGGAAATATTACTGATAGAGCAAAATCGTTTTCACATTCCAGGGTCAACTTTTTGAGAAAAGTTTAATAGGCACTACGGGAATTTTCGATTTTCTTTCGTTTCTGAGCTAGAGGCAAAAACTTGTTTTTCGCTCATTTCGAAAATATATCATAACTTATTTATTATGCTAGTTAGAGAAAAAATGTTTTAACAAATTTTGTACCGTTTTTTAGGGAAAATAAAATGGCGTAATTAGATTTTTTTAAAACTTCATAATTATCGAGATATAACACAAACTTATCTTATTACGCCATTTTATTTTACCTATAAAACGATACAAAATTGTTAAAACATTTTTTTCTCTAACTAGCATGATAAATAAGTTATGAAATATTTTTGAAATGAGCGAAAAACTAGTTTTTGCCTGTAGCTCAGAAACAAAAGAAGATCGAAAATTTCTGTAGTGACTATTAAACTTTTCTCAAAATGTTGACCCTGGAATGTGCAAACGAAAAAAACACCGAAAATGAGACACCTGTACATATAGTATAAGTATAAAAAATACATTTCATAATTGTCGCGTCGTGATCCAACCCTTCGAACAAAATAATCGACAATTATGAAATGAGTTTCTTGCAACTTAATTTCAAATGTAGGAAAAAAGAAAATATTTGGAACTGCAGTCTGGAAGACTTTATTGATTTCAAACCAATGTACCGATCAAACTATAATCCTCTTCAGGGTTAAATCAAGTCAGAAAAATAATGAAATATTTGTAACAAAACGTTAGTAAACATCGATTATTTATCTGTGAAATACACAACGTTATAATAATGATGAAAAAAACTTTTTTTAAATATAATATAAACGGAACAGAATGAATGGACAAATTTTAAAAAATAGCAATGAGTGCCCCCGAGGTGACACCTGGTAAGCGCCCGCACGGTACAAATATTTCATCATCATTACCGATATCTGCGATAAAGCAGATTGTGGCACACACAGAAATGGGTAATATGCCGTGATGATATATATGATATATAAATTCCAGTCGTTCATCGTTACTCCAATTAATTTCAAATGTCCGATAAATAATTGTTTAATTTTTTCCCCTGCTTACCTGATTTTCTTATTCTAAGTAACCCTCGTATGTAACAGTTAAAACGATATAATAAGTGATTTACTTTTCATTCAAATACAGGTCAAAGAAACTCCATGAAAAGTAGCTGTAAACTTTATTATTTAAATATGTTTCCCCTGTGTATATTGCTTAACTTTCACCTATACTTAGAGTCAATAAAAATGTCTAACAAGCATCGATTTATAAAAATAATTCCCTATTCTAAACGGCCATTTATCTAAACAGCTTGGCAGTACGGTACATGGTTCGTGGTGTAGAGTTAAGTGCAAACGTCAAGCACGGGCGTCAAACACAAGTGATTATTGACAAGTAGAACAATCACGCGCTGGCCATAAATCAAGCTTGCAGTTGTTTGTCCATCCACAGCCGCCTACAACATGACTCAAGGCTGCACTTTAATCAATTAACAATTCTATTAGCACCAGCAAGCATTGTTATATTACTTCTCAGGGTGTCAGTGTCAGACCAAAGTAATTAATTGTACACCAGGCGATTTATTGCACTCAATCTTTAAATGATATTTAAATGTATTGATTACTTGTAGCTATTGGGAAACCTTTACACTAAATGTTTCATGTTATTTCACACTAATTTAAAAGATTTACTTGCGAAATGGTTGTAACTGATTTTATTTAACAAGAACATGCATGTTCATTCAATTACAAGAAATTACTCTGTAGTTTCATTTAAAAACAATAACTAGGCCTGCATCCGATGTCGCATTTTGGCATTTAGTATTTAGGATTTAGGTCTATTTCACATAAATACAACTCCGAATGGCACATTATTGACATCCATTGGTTTGTGTGGCAACACTTTAGAACAACAAAAATGAATTATATGTTAATATTATGTTTAATAAAATGGAAGAAGCTATTCTTTGGCAGTAAATTATAGCAACGAACATGATTTGTTTAATTAGTGCGCGTCAACTTCAGGGCATAGTATGCTCCTGTAAAACTCTAAAATCTAATTCCTAAAATCCTAAATAATGTTATTCAGGGCATATAAATTTAGGATTTAGATACTATGGTGATAAAAGTGCAACATCGGACACAGCCTAAGTACTACATTTTTAATGGAATATAAAATAATTATTTTTGTAACAAGTACGACAAATTAGGTAGTGATTCGAAATGAATGCGTGGAGTTTCAGAACGAAATCACTTTTTCCGCATGGTTGCAATAGTTATTTGTTTATCAAAGATTGAAAGTAGCTCTTTAAAAATCGAGATTAGAGATTATCGCCCGAGGGTAGCGAGGGCTGCAACTACACACACCGGCAAATTTAGGGGAACACCAAAAAAAACTATGTATTTAAAAAAGTTTTAACCCCCTATCTTTCATATTCGTATTGTTAATTCTATATGTGCAACAAATAACAAATGACGATATAATACCTATATGTAGCCACCTAATAAAAATTTATTATGATTTATCGAGATGTTAAATATTGCTCGGTCTTTAGCTTATTTCTTGATCTTGGGTTAACAATTAATTTTGCTGTTTCTGTCGTTTAAATTTTATTTTTTTAAACTAGACAAATTGCAAAAATATGATTATTTTGTGTTTCACTAATTTTGCCGGGATGTGTACTTAGTGTATATAAAGAAACTTAGCAAATTTGTAAATGTAATAATTGAAAATTTTTAATATTCTACTTATTACATCTTTGGATGCGAAAATTTTGATATTTTGAATATCTAGTCTGAAAAGTATTTACTTTATAGACTGTTACCATTACTCTTAGCAACGATTTGTGAAGAGCTTTTTGGTCTGCAATTATTCCCTTTCCGTAACCAAGTGGCATTCGAAGAACCTACTTCTTTATCGATAATAGAATTTTTTTATCAAGTGTCGGAAAAGGCTTGTTACGTTACATGGTCGAGTGCTTAGTCTTTTTCGATACGTGTTATAGACAACATTTTTCCTACAACTGATAATTTTTTTTTTTTTGTTTTGCAGCGTTGCCTTGGCTTTGATTGCTTCATTTTTCTAGCTTCCTTATAAATACTTCACTATTTCAAGCTAATTTCTCGCATAAAAGTGATAAATAAAAGTTTTATATTACATTACAAAATCATAATTAATTCTCAAAAACATTAAATTTAAGTAGTTTTAAATAAACATCATTTGAAAAAAAAGCGCGTGCAACGAATATTTCGATATCTATAAATTATTAATGCAATTTCAATGCGTAAATAATTGCTGGTGTGTATTAATAAATATCAAGTTATCCACATGTGCCATGAATTTGCAAAAGATATGGCATTTTGGAAAAACCCTCTATAATTTCAATTATAAATATTAACTGCCCAGATATGTATTATCTTCATATTCCAGTGACAATGAATAATGCCATTTTTGTTTGGAAAACATTCACATATTCGGAAAAAAAACCTTGTTGTGATTGCTAAAATTTAGTACCAATAGTAAATTTTTGTCAATAATATAACAGCAAAGTTTGTTTTCACCTTGTATTAATGAGGAAATTCTAATTTTAGTTGGTAACTAACTTGATAACTTCGTCTTACAAATAAGACATGCATTTTTACTTGCACTAATTTATTAGTAGTGTGAAACCTTTTAGTGATAGATGCATGATTTGTTAGCCATTATAGCTGGGAAAACCTAATAAAACATAAAAAGTAAATATTTTTATACTCGTATATAACGACTCATATTTCATTCGTGGAAAGTATTGTATAGTTGTTTTGAAAGCTTCATAACAAACAGTTATTATAAGTCGGTGAGTAATTATTTACGTTTATTCTAAATAAATAGCACATATCTGTAACCAAGTTACTTTGAAAATGTAATCATTTATTGCTTTTCACTGTTTATGCATTCTTATTCAATTTTGACGTTTTAAACTGTCATTATTAACTCCATAGCAACAACTATAAGTAACCTTTATTCACAAGTGAATTAAATTTTTTTAAATCACTCTCACAATTTTTTTAACTCACTCTGCAACAAATAATGCATTGAAAATAACATCAGGCACGAAAATAACACTCACCACAGTATGTATTAGATGTTATCAGCCATTTTCATTATTTTTCACGACACAAATGACTGACACTAATGCTTTTTAACGTCGACGATTTTCATGGCACGGCCTACTAACTGATTTGTTTTTTTATTTTGTCAAAATGTTATATAATAATGGTTTTTATTATTATTTCGTCAAAATTGAATAAAATATTGTATAAACATTAGCTTAGCTCACTTAGTAAATATTTATTAAAAGACAAACGTATTATAACACTTTATTTCGCACTTTTCTTGGCCAATACAAATATGAGAGATAAATGCAGAGACCTGAAACTAAACCCGAACCTGAACCGACAACCCGAATTAACCGGAATTTTTTATGAACCTGAACCTAAACCGAACCTTTATTTGTTACGGTCAATAAACCTGAACCGAATTTAAACCGTTTTAAATTCAGATCCGGTTCAGATTTGTTAAATATATAATTAAAAACTATAAATTCAAATTAAATATGATTTTAAATATACTAATACCAACATAGTTTTGCTAATCATTTGCTGCTCTGAACCGAAAATCGAACCCGAACCCAAAACCGATAAACCATTATAATTTTCATTTTCTTGAACCGAAACTGAATCTGAACCGATATTTATTTTCTGAACCTGAAACGAACCTGAACCATAAATACATTTTGGTTCAGGTCCCTGGATAAATGCATGTAAAATGTTAATTTGTTCATGATTCATATAATCTTTATTGAATATTTAAAAAAAAATCTGTTTGACTGGTAATATTTACTCTTAATCAGGGGTGATTAAGCTGTGACTAAAGTAACAAAATTAAATGTTTTTGCGTCATACCAATATATTTTTAAATGGTAACCATGGTGATTAGTTAGTTAGGTGCACAAAAAAAAGAGTAGGAGTTTTGTCTAGGTATAAGTAGATATTATTTTTCTAGACAATATACCTATCTAATATTTTAGTATAATTTAAGGAAGCAAATTTAGCATTTTAACTAATCTGAAATAGATAATTGATTCATGCGGCTGTCATTTTATGTTGAAACATTTTATACACTTATTTATTTGTTAATTCCTTTAAATAAGTGTGTGAAATAGATAATAAATATTTCGTAAACAGTTGTTAATTTAAATATGCAAATGTTTACTTTAATTACTTATTTTATTTCATTTTACTATACAGTTGTCTCTTAAATAGGGAGATATGGCTTAACCACAGATTTCTGAGGCTAAAATAAGACGATTTAACTAAACTTGCTTCTACCGGAAAATGTTCCATTTAGCCAGTATTCTGCTTCAAAGTTCTTCAAAAAAAAAAAAAATTTTTTTTGCTTATAATAACAGAACGCTTTATTCGATTTGGATGAAATTTGGTATGACATTATAATTCATCTTTTAAGATGATACTTATTATTAGTGAACCATTAGTATGTAACACTTAAGTGTCCCAAAATTGATTAGACAGTAACTTTTTAAGGGCCTCGCCGATAACGTAAAATAATTTTTTTTCAGAATGATACATTCAATAGTAAACTTTTCTCTATTTAATTTGTGATATCTTACGGTTCAGACAGACAAAAATGAAACCTGAGTGACTGCTTTGTGAATTTTTTTTAAAATAAATTTAATCTAGCTGTCTATCCAAATATCAAACAAGTAATTTCTAATGACAGTAACAATTGTTTATGGGTTGTCAAAAAATTGCTTCGCAATATTCAGATACTAGTTACAGTTAAATTTTTGAAAGAAGTCCGATCAAGGCCATCTACGAATTGTATCTATGAAATAAGATTTTGTGCTGTCAAATTTAGTAAGGCCTTTTACTTAGTTTTTATGAGGGTACAAAATATCTTGTGTACCTTATAGAAACTATGTAAACGACACTACTAAATTTGACAGCATAAAATCTTAATTCATAGATACAATTCGTAGATGGCCTTGATCGGACTTCTTTCAAAAATTGTACTATACATCCGTTTGTTCGGCCTAATAGTATTTTACTACCATTATTATAATTAAGACGAATAAATATGTGAGCTTACTCTTAAACAAGTTGAGAAGATTGACAACTCGTTACTGTCATTTAAAATTTGATGTTTGGCATTTGGACAGACTGCTAGATTAAATTTATTTTTAAAAAAATCACGATGCAGTCACTCAAGTTTTAGATGGAATTTGTTAAGCTTAATTTACTATAATTTAGGTAGTGTATATAATTCATTTTTTCTGTATGACTAAAATTTTGAATAACTACTACTTGTCTTGTATTTAAATTAATAAAAATTGAATGGCGGGAAGTATTGTGCTGGTCACATTAGATGTTTTAGATCTATAATTATAAATTTCCGTTGAATGCTTCTTTGTACGTTAGAATCCCAGTCCCAAACTTCTTGATCACATAACATCTCGCTTGATCTAACCTAGAAATCCAATAGCATTGACCTCCGAATCATGCAAGGCATGAGCGCATCTGCAGCTGTTTCACTTTCATCCAGCGCCTGCTCGATATGTCTTACTTGTATAAAATACCTTCATCCTTCAAGCTTCAAGGTGTGTTGCTTTTGCCTTTGCCTTCTTTCTTCCATCCGATTCGGATCAGCTTGACTGACGTTTCGGTCTTGATTCTCCCTCAACGGCGATGGCAGTTGTTTTGTATGAGCGCACGAGCCATCTTGATACGTGAACGTCTTCTGTCTCTTCCACTAGCGTGTGATTTGATACAGCCCTACACAAAACAGCCCGCAACGGAACTGAAAATTGTAATGATAAAATATTCTAAGGAAAATATAACAAAAAATATCAAATTGGTGTCTATTTCTGAGGGGCGATAATAATTTATTTAGATGCACACGAGGATGAAGTTTAAAATATGAGCCGTAGCCGAAAGTAATATAGCCTACATTATATGCTGGTTAAATAATATAGTATTTCATAATTCAAAATTAAAATAAACCAAAATATTGTTCTTGTTAAAGTGACGTATCCGTTTCTTTAGCACTGAGAAGACAAAAAAATTTACCTTCCGTCACCTGTAGATAAGGAAAGTATTGTTTTACGATGATGTCTGTATGTGTGTGCATGTGTGTCTGTGTGTGTGACAAAATTTTCTCCTACTTTAACTCGAACACTACAATTCTAAAAAATATAATTTTTTTTATCATTATTGACTTTTCATCTTTTTAAATGTTATTTATTTATGTTTTTATAAAATACGACAATCAACTTTGTGATTATAACCAAATCATTCAAGCAGCCAGTGCACGTCATCACTTAGTGTAAAAATCTTAATGCATTAAAATCACCAATAGTGAAAAATGAAATAAAATTTCAAACATTTTTAACCCTCAAAAAGTGTATAGCCTTATATAATTATTATTAAAATGAATAGTTGAGTTCATTACTTCATATTATTCATTTATTTATTACTATAGTTGGCAACATTGATAATTTGTATGTTCATACTGTCAGAGTTATTATTTGACAATTTGAAAAATATCTGTATCGTGTTTGAAAAATTTTTGTGCGTTATAAAGGCTTATTTATAATAAAGTAACGCAACGACGTAATGTGACCGTTAACGCAAACATAAAATCTGTGAATCTGGTAAAGGTAGCACTTCTAATCAATCAGAAGAATTCGGTATATTTCTTTGAAATTCGGCTCACTTTTATTTATTGTCTTTATATGGCAAGTATAAATACGGTTAGTACATATTATAAAATAATTTAAATAGAAATGGACAGTGACTAAAATATAGTATTTATTTTGTAGATGTGACAGTTCATTAACATGTCGATAATGCAGATTGCAATCTGTATAACACCTTTCATAAAGATTCTAAAACCTCTGCAAACGTACCAGTACATGACGTCACACATCTAGTTACTTTTATTCAATTTTTATTAATGACGTGCATTGGCTGCTTGAATGATTTGGGTATATTTTAATTGTTCCTCATGGATGGTTGCGACTAAAAACTCATCTAATTAGACTATTTCTTGCACTGATTGAAGCTACTTTTAGGCGGAGATAATGATTAATATTTTTCTTGTAACTTTATAGTGTGAGTTCTTTCTATAATAAAAATACTTTAGCAGGCGCTGTTTTGTTAGGGGTTGGGTTGCCAGGGGTTGTTTTGTTAGTTTTCTTTTTTCTCCGATACCACCTTGATCGTCTTCTGTCTATTCTCTTCACATGTCAGTGTAAAGATTGAAGTTGGCATAGGCCGTTGCGGGATTGTCTTTGGGTATCACCGACCACAGGATGGATATTTAATCCCTTAATAGTCTTGTTGATTTATTGTAATTTATTTATTAGAGGCTGATGGTTAATAATGATACGATTAAATTTTTTTAGAAGATAAGAACTAAAGAAGGAAATGGGATAATTTTATAATAGAATGACTTAAATTGATGGAGATATGATGATTCTTTGGGGTTAGATACGTTAGATACTTTTAACGAATTTTAGAAAAGGATTAGTTCAACTTCTGATGTTGTTGAGTTAATTTTTATTCCAAAAGAATGCTAAATATAAACAACAAATACGATGATTAATAATAGGAATTTTAGATTGATAGAAAAGGAAGGAGGTTAACAAATTAATAAAATTTTATATCTAATAGCTCACTAATAATAATAATAATAATAATAATAGTAATAATAATAATAATTAATTATTTGTAATTATCATTATATGCGCCAATTCTTAATCGTACCAAATCTGATTTTTTAAGGATAGATTCTAAAGAATCAATTGCATTTTTACCTCTCGCTAAGAGAGGTATTGGAATCGTACTAAAAATCGTATATCCAGATTTTAATGGATAAGCATGTTTTAAGGTCCCTATAATCCGATTATAACATATTTAACTGCAGTTTACTCAATCTAACATTCCTGGAAAGAGCTGATTAGATTTTGGTAACAATTGGACAACCGGAAGTAATAGTTTCTTAAAAAAATTATTTTAAATATTATTTTATGAAAATTTTTGTTATTACTAATATTAAAGAACAAACTTCTACATCTGATACATTTAAATTTTTTATTATATCTTCTATAAATTTAGAGATAAAGACGCTATAATATAAAGAATAACGGGATGTAGTAAGTCGAGTAAGCTAAACTATAAACTAAACCAAGGAAACCAGTTGACAAATTCAAATGTTTGTAACACAGTTTGTAAATGACACTTAACAGATGTCTGTCAAAAATCAACGGTTTTAATGATATACTCAAAGCTTTTTCTGGTAAGTACATTTAATCTTGCATATAGTTTTATTAATTAAATATTTAAAATTATAGGTAAAATGCATATATCCATCAGAAATACCGCCAATCTTGTTAATGAATTGGAAGAATCTCTGACATTTAGGAACTTTCTCATACAATGAAAAAAAGATATACATACATAATTAGAATTGTATATGTGCAGAAGACATGTTAAATACAATAAAAAACAATATTTTGGAAAGGTTCTGTAATTTTTTTGTTCGTTAGAGAAGTACAATACAATACGTATATAATATAAAATGGAAATGGCGAGAAGTATTGTGCCAGCCACTACAGATTTTTACCTCTCGCTAAGAGAGGTATTGGATTCATGCTAAAATTCGTATATCCAGATTTTATTGAATAAGCACGATTTAAGGTCCCTAGAATCTGATTACAACATTTTAAAAATGATATCTGTGTGTGTGTGTGTGTGTGTGTGTGTGTGTGTTTGTGTGTGGATGTGTGTACGTGTGTATGTTTGTATGTGTGTATGTATGTCTGGATGTTGTAGACACGATTCCTCAAAAACTATAAGACTTGAAAAATATTTAACTGCAGTTTCCTCAATCTGATATTTCTGGGAAGAGCTGAAAAGGTTTGTAACAATTGAACAACCGGAAGTAGTAGTTTCTTAGAAAAATTCTTCTAAATATAATTTTTTGGGAGTTTTTTTTTATTAAATATTGAAGAACATAAGATTCTCCATCTAATACACTTAAAAAAATTATTATATTTTGCATAGATTTAGAGATAAAGACACTATAATTTATAGAGTACACTAATCGCAGAGGCTAAGGCACTAAGGAAACCAGTTGACAAATTCCAATGTTTATAACATGACACATATCATTGTCAAATATCAACAGTTTTAGTGACATTTTGATAGCTTTTTCTTATTGTTTTATTAATTAAATATTTGAAATTATAGGTAAAATTGTGGTAAAATGCATATATCCATCAGAAATACCGCCAATCTGATTAATGAATTGGAAAATCTCTGGCATTTAGAAACTTCCTCATACAATGAAAAATAGATATAATTAGAATTATATGTATGCAGAAGACATGTTAAATACAATAAAAAACAATATTTGGGTAAAGTTCTGTAATATTTTGTTATAAAACGACGGTTCGAAAGCGAAGTGCAGTACAATACTTATATAGCCTAATATGGAAATGGCGAGAGGTCTTGTGCTGGCCACAACAGATTTTTTTATTTGTGGTTTCGTGTATATTTGGGAGCCATCTAATGGTAAATTAAATTGACTGAGGAGTGCTCGTAAATGGGAGAACCAGTTGAGTTCATTTTTTATTAATTTCTAAGCCATCTAAGTATTTTAATCTATATAGTATTTGTTTCGGAAATCTGCAGTTATCCATGCTTTCGATATTGACTCGCCAATATAACTTCTTTTCACAATTTGTACAGCTGTAATAGCTCACTATCAAACACATTTGTTAATTTCCCGTAGATTCAAAGTCAGAACATAGTTAGGATTATATAAATATTAATACAAGTATATTGTGGGAATGTCATAAATTTGTCTTTTTTGCTGATATGGAGAATTACGGTATACACAAATGATTTATCAAAATAAATAAAAATCCATCACATGAATATCAACACATTTCTTTGTTGTAAAAAGATAAATCCCCATCCCCTGCTGGACAAGGGGAGCTAAAAGAGTTAAGAAAACATACCTACCTAATGTCAATAGGCATTACATCACTATGTACTTCTGATATGTAGGAGGAGATAAGGTTTCTATAAAATATTATATTATTGAATCATGTCTTATCACTGTCGAATTGTAAATAAGGGGGTCTACGCTATTTTGATGTGTTTCTTTCAAGTTTTTTTATTTTACTAGACAAACATTTAGTTTCTCACGCTGATAACCAAATGCTATTGAGAGATAATTTTTGATAAGATTTAAAATACTGTACCCTGGAATTGTAGTAAGTTCAATAAGTAAATAAATAAATTATAGAAGTATTTACTTTTACCAGTTCTGCGTAGTTAGGATTATGAATGATTTCACTTATAGCATACAGGACTTCAACTTAACAAATGTATAGGAAAATAAGACGATGCTAGAGTGATGAGACAAATGCTGCGCTCAAAAATATGCATATGATTCAACCACAGCACAGAATATACATGACTAATATCAACAGAAGCGACACTGTTGTATGAATTGCCGTCCGTGTGCTCATGGCTATGTGTGCTTGAACTTAGACCAGGGAGGGGTAACGCAAGGAGATTGGGCGTACTTCAGTACGCCCGGCTGTGCCAGTGACGGCGTTCGTGAGTAGGACAGTTCAGCGCAAGAATATTATAACTACCAGACTAGACCATTACACATAATGCCGGGTGCTATATATTGTTGCGTAAAAGGCAGATATCTTACGTACGCCGTAGCTAGCGCGCAAAGGTTACGTAAAACGAGCCTGTTGAAGGTCATCAGATTCAAATACACACGTAAAGGGTAGTGTCGTACCAGTAACCACAGTCCGTAAGACATAGTATTGATACGTCCCCTGCTGTATATCTGAGGTAGAGAAGCGTAACGAATTGAAGATAGTACGTGGTTAAGACTATACTGCTAAACTATGAACTCAAATTAATAAGAATTCTAGGAAACAGTATTTATCGTATGAAACTCCTCAGCCTCTATTTCTTAGAATTTGTATATAAATTTTTAGTATGTTATTGACATAAAACCAATATACAACATGTTTCAAACCAAATTTAGAAATTTTACATAGGACTGATGATATCAACTATCAAAAATAGCAATTTTTCAAGTAGTCATAACTTGGCCCCTAAAGAAAATTTTCAAAAAGTTTACGGTTAATTTGAAGATCATAGTTATATCATAATGGCTGGTAGTGCGAGCTCGGTTTTAACTAAAACACTATTTTAAGAAATGTCAAATTTCATTATTTGATAATAACAATAAATAATATCAAATTTATGAAAATATAATTTTTAAGCAGAACATAGTTTGTATTCAAACAAATATTTTTTAAAAAAATCGTTCTTTAAACATAAGGGTGAAATTAAATATTGAAATTTGAATTTAACATTTCTTAAAACACCGTTTTAGTTAAAACCGAGCTCTCACTACTAGCCAATACGTATAGTTTGTAATAAATAGTTCAATAATGCGAGCTGTAGTTTTTCACATGAATATCATGTTTTACATCATTTTGAGGACTGTTATAGGATCGTCTTACTCGTAATAGAAAATATTTAGTAGGGTAGAAGGTAATATTAACCATTGACAGTTGTGCCAATATTTCTATTCGCAGATTTCGGTACTGAAACATATCTCTATCGGTGAAGGCGTTTACCAAGCGTTGCCTACTTCACGGATTCTCGAAAAGTTACGTTGAAAAGAAACCGTAATATAAATACGGTGAAAGAAAAACAATTTTTTGATATATTGTATGTTTCACAAGAGATACATGCTTTTTCAATTACTTGTGGTGTATTTTTTATTTTGCATATATGAAAACCATCCAGAATAGTTACAAGAATTATTGTTCTTTCTTTTTGATTAATTATTTGTTCTCTTTTTCTCACGTATTTATCTGATTTCGATACATTAATAATTTTAAAAAAAGTTTTATTTAACATACAAGTATAGCATCATTTACAATAATTGTCATTATCATTACTCGTAAAATATTTCCTGAAGAATTTAAAAAGTTTATCAGAACATATAAATGAAATTGAAATTTAGTACTTTGTATTACAAACGTAATGTACATATTCTATGTCATTAAATATCCTTTTAACTATAGCTTATAAACACAAATTATTAAACACAACGTCAATATTATTCTAGAATTTATTCGATAATGAAAACATGTCGTAATACAACTCATATCTAAATAGATATTTCAATTTATTTACATTACTTATCTTCCAATAAATAATAGGGCAATAAAGTTTCATTAATCTGGTATTTACGATTCCTCTTGTTTCTTATTATTTTGTTCAGACATAAACTTTACTATATCTTTTGCAACTCATTCTAGGGCATATGTACCTATATTAGATGATATACAGGATGTCTCACAACTCGCGCCCCAGAGCGAATGAGGAAACACGAGAGTGCACGCGGATGTATAATTTCGAAGAAAAAAAAAATCTAGCTTAAAAGATATTAGAGAAAAGACGTCTTAAAATTGATCAATCAGAGACCTACACCTTTAACGTGTGTTTGCCGTAATTTTACGGTACTGTGGTTTTATACAAATTAAATCTTCTTTAAAATGTGTGGGCGACTGTAGTTTTCGAAAATTGTCAGTGTCAAATTAAATTTGATAAGGTGAATAAAAAAAGGCAAATTCTTACCATGTATTCAGTCGTTGATTACTTAGAAATGTTTATAATTTTCGGAGAATGTGGAGAATAATATTTTCGTTTAACACATTTTACACAGCTGCTACAACACGTACGATATAAATGATGATGTCGGATGACACCTTCGCTAACCTAAATTTGTTGACAGTGAAAAGTCAACTTTAAAGTGTCAAAATTACAGTAAGTCAAACAAATTTTGTAACTCACTAGTAGTATTTTTAAAACCTACCAACCAGTTTTATTTTGTAATAATATCATCACACCTCAAGATATCCTTCCGGGATTGGTGGATTAAAAAGTCTTTAACTCCGTTATGCAAGCAGCCGCAAATTATTTTCTTCTATTTGTTGGCAACCTATTGTCGTCGGCAAGTGTCAGTTTCGTCTAAGGCGCGAGTTGTGCGACACCCTGTATTACTGCGATAATATATTTTGACAAAACTTCTTCTTGTTTGAATTATAAATTTTTTTGACAATCTTGGTCTCTTTTTGTGAATTCCAAACAAACTATACAATAGGACCACGTGACTCCCAAACCGCTTCTCTGATTGGCTAATTTGGATTTGCTGGATATAGATCCCAATCAGTTTGGATTTGAAACTAACCTGAAATTTTAAACTTATGTATCATATGGATTGGCCGAGTTTTGATACGTAAACTTTACATCAAGTTAAGGAGAATGAAAAGACGAATCCGTTGTAGTATCAAATTCATTTTTGGCCATAAATGGATTTTTTGGTTTTGAAACTAGACGATTCAAATATGGTATTACATTTCCTGCTCGAAATACACTGCTCAACATTTGAACTGGTACACTTACAAGAACATAGTATTATAAATAACAATTTACTACTTTTTGAGCAACACCTTCTTGCTTAATTGATAGTATATGGTTCTGGAAACACTTTTAGGGCGAAGAATTAAAAGAATAAAACTTAAATAACGAATTTCAAATGTTTTAATCTTTATTTTAGCTTAGCTCATCTCTTCTATACTTAAACGCCTTAATGGCATCTTTAAAATGCAGTCAACCACTTTGAATTAAAACTTACTGGAGAAATTCGCAAAAATTCTCTTAAAACTTGATAAAGTATAAGCGTCCGTGAGCTCATTAACTGTACTTATGACAGATGAACAATTGAATCGCAAATGTTATTCAATAGGCATTTATTTGCATTCCGAAACACAGCCCTGATCATATAGGAAGTTATGCCAAACGTCTAAGAAGGGTTGTTTACTTTTACTGCATGTTATACAGGGTGTCTCTTAAATAGAGGGACATGGCTTAACCACAGATTCCTGAGGCTAAAATAAGACGATTTAACCAAACTTGCTTCTACCGGAAAGTGTACCATTTAGTCAGAATTCTGCTTCAAAGTTCTTCAAAAAAAAATTAATTTTGCTTATAATAATCGGACACTTTATTCGATTTGGATGAAATTTGGTATGACAGTTTATATGGTTATAAGTCATCTTTTAAGGTTATACTTGTTATTATTAGTGAACCACTAATGTATGAAACTTAGGTGTCCCAACATTAATTAGACCGTAACTTTTTAATGGCAATGCCGAAAACGTGAATTTTTTTTTCTTCAAAAAGATACATTCAATAGTAAACTTTTCTCTTTCTGTGTAATTTGTGATATCTGTTATGGTTCACACAGAAAAAAATTAAACCTGAGTGACTGCATCGTGAATTTTTTTAAAATAAATTTAATCTAGCAGTCTGTTCAAATGCCAAACACCTAATTTTTACTGACAGTAACGAGTTGTCAATCTTCACAACTTGTTTAGGGGTAAGCTGAGATATGTAATAGCCTTATTTATAATAATGGTAGTAAAATATTATTAGGCTGAACAAACAGAGAGAGAACCCGTAAAACAATTGTTACTGTCATTAAAAATTACTTGTTTGACATTTGGATAGACTGCTAGATTAAATTTATTTTAAAAATTTAGCAGTGCAGACACTCACATTTTATTTTTTTCTGTGTGAACCGTAACAGATATCACAAATTACACAGAGAGAGAGAAAAGTTTACTATTGAAAGTATCTTTCCGAAGAAAAATAATTTCACGTTTTCGGCGTTGCCATTAAAAAGTTACGGTCTAATTAATGTTGGGACATTTAAGTTTCATACACTACTGGTTCACTAATAATAACAAGTATCACCTTAAAAGATGACATAACCATATAAACTGTCATACCAAATTTCATCCAAATCGAATAAAGCGTCCGATTATTATAAGCAAAATTAATTTTTTTTTCGAAGAACTTTGAAGAAGAATTCTGGCTAAATGGTACACTTTCCGGTAGAAGCAAGTTTGGTTAAATCGTCTTATTTTACCCTCAGGAATCTGTGGTTAAGCCATGTCCCCCTATTTAAGAGACACCTGTATAAGTGTACCAGTTCAAATGTTGAGGAGTGTATATCCTTACTTCATTTTGAGGCAATTAAGCAAAGTCCATAAAGAGTAGTATATCTGCCGAGTGAAACTGATCGTGTGCGTCGTCTTCAAGATGCGTGGGCGACCTACCGTGAGAACAGTCGAATGTTTGGAGTTGGAGTTCAGCGCTTGCTGTGATATGTAAAATATCACAGCCGGGTTTTGTGTTGTTTATGAGGAATCTTATAAAAGTCATTTTTATAGTTTTAGCTTTACGGTATTCCACCTCAGCTTTATATTGATATTGAAGGTGTGAGAATTGATGTATACATGCGTGATAATATCGTTTTGGTTATAAAATCCCACGATTTTAATTTATTACTCGTGTACTGCGCTTAAGTTAATATAACACTAAATTATATGTTTTATTTTGTTTAGAAACTACTGGTATATATTTCAGGAAAAGAATATTTATTCACTACTTCAGTTCATTGAATTTCATGTTACAAATGTGCTTTTTGCATAGGTTCTTGGACTGCAAAGTATTGTAATCTATTGCACATGACGTGTGCAATTTTCATATAACCTTCAGTTTGAAAATAGCATAATGTACTATTAAATTTATACTACAATATAAAAACGTAAAAAGTCGTATGTGTAAAAAATATTGTTTTAGATATAAAGATGAATGTATATTTTTCCATGTTTCTATGCACAAGATGATTAATTTTTCATTGTCCAGCTTTTATCCGCTGAAATATTAAAGACACAAGAAAAAGTTAAACGTAACAGAAAGTAGTTTAATTGCTGTAGATGTACATGTGCAAACAATAGAATATCATAGTCGACTGTTATCGTTTTATAGTTAGAACCATATACCTTGAAAATATACAACAAAAAAAAAAAAAAATTAGTCCATCATTGAAAAAACTGTTTATGCTAAATTATAGATTAGACTGTATTAGACAACTCTCATATTTAACTTTTCCTTGTATCTTTGTATCAGCCTGTATACCTTTTCAACTTCAATTTTAGAAAAATAACTCCAATTTCAGAAAAAGTAGCTTCAATTTCAGAAAAACACAATTATTGTCAATTTAGTTAATTTAATTTTTGAAATTAAATTAGTCATTCCGAATGGGGTCTTTTCACAAATTTTTCAGTTGTTTTTACTGAAAATGTAAGCAAGGTTATTAATGTAGGTTCATATTTTACCTTCCAGAAATACAAAATATTCAAACAACGAATTTTTAAATTTTTGATATTATTGTGGTCCGGATGCGGTTATTCGGTACCGAAAATCGGTCACTTTAATATGTTATTGTGTATGAATACGTTTATGAATGTGGTTGAGGTGAAAGAAGTGTGCATGGATAGGAATGTGTGGCAAAGGATGATTGTTGCGTAACTATTATTGTGATCCGGATGCGGTTATGCGCTACCGAAAATCGGTCACATTAATATGTTCTTGTATGAATGTTATGATGATTTTGGACAAGGCGAAAGAAGAATGTTTTTAAAGAGTTAAGTGATTCAATGGAGCTCTTACTTTCATCCCTTTTATTATTGTTTTCGGGTTTTTGCTAACCCACTAAGTGGGAAACGCGTGATTTTATGTATGTAAGTATGTTGATAATATTTAAATTTTCTCGTGTAACATTACCCTCCAGTGACCAAATCTGAAACTACTATTCAATGTCACAATCATTTTTGCCTTTAATACATATTTAAACACACGATTATAATAAATAAAGTTTACTTGTTAACAATAATAAAAAAATTCAAATAACCAAGAAAATAATTAACTTCACAACATGTTTGGTTACAGATGACATATATAACCCCCGTTTCACATTTCACAAACCTATGTATAGAGCGACAAAGTAAAAAAAAGAAAACATAATGAATGCGATATTATTTATAATTTACAAAAAAAAACAGTAACACAATGGGGTATTCCACTCAATTTTTTTTATTATTTTAAATAAAACTTCATTCAGTTTTGAAGCAATTTATAGTATTAAAAAATCTTAATTGTTCCTAGTTTATCAGTATTTAATTTTCGAGAAATCAGTGTAACGTCACATTTCCCCTATACTTGTCTTTCTCACACACACTGCTCTGAGTACGCTGCGCGAGAAAGATAACAATTGTATGACGTCAATTTTCCCTTTCCGCAAATGTGAAATAACTCGTAAAGTAATTATTTAAAAAATGTTTTCATTGTTTTAACTATTATTTATTGAGCCATACTTTATGTTAAATTGAATTTTTTTAAATTTTTTTGTTATGGTGGAATACCCCATTCATTAATAGCTGAACAACATGAAATTAAATAAATATCACGTTCTCATGCCGCGAAACTTTATTAACAAAATTATTTTTTGAGAAACATTGTATGATATATGATTGAAATAACTTGAAATTACATTATGAACAAATAAATTAACCTTTTTTTTTTGTTGAAAGACCCCATTTCAAGTGACGCTTTCTGAATTACAAAGCGAATAATTGTAGCTCTATTTTTCCATCTTCTGTTAATATATTTCCTAGATATTCAGGTTGTATCTCTATCTAATTTTATTCCATTTACTTTTCTTGTTTTGTTGCCTTCTTATATCGTTTAATAATACACATAAAATATCCCTATCTGTTAGCGACATGTACGCATATCTTGGTAGCTATAGCTATAGCCATATATTAATAATATATCAGTAGCCGCACCCCAAATATAAAATAAAATATAATTTATTTATTTGTGTCGAATACAGGTCAACAATTTATTCCCACGTACTCGATTAATGTCACCCATCTTTTCCCATAACTAATTCATATTAATAACCAATTTGCCTATTTTTAATTTCTAATTCACGACGCAAAAAATACACCCCACTGTTTCTCGTTCCAAGCTGCCTGTTCTGAGCACGCGGAGTCATAAAATAATGTTGAATTATTAATAAGGAACTGGGAAGACCTCCAACGCTTCGTATCTTGAGCAAGAGATGGGACATTGTCTGCTAATTAATTTGTTAACTGATTGCCGGAGGCCGGACACCGAACGTCGGGCGTGGGAAGAAGATATTTTGCTACATTCGAGGTTTGCTGGGAATCTAGTGACAAATCTGAGAGAAACAGTTATGCCTTATGCGATGAGAACCGGTTGATAAAGCGTTTGGAGATGATAATTCACATTCGTTTTTACCTCTCGCTGCTCTTGGTAATGGAGGTATAGGGATCTTGCTAAAAATCCCATATCGCGATTTTGGTAAATGACCCCGTTTTAAGGCCCCTTAAATTTTAAGACTGGTTTATGTAAGCTGCAAACTTAATAATTTACGTTAGCATTAGCATTATGACTGCATTAATAATTCAGGCAAATGAGTACTGTGGTATAGTGTTTCAAGTTATTTGCAAATCTACCTTCCTTCGTAATGACGGGGTAGACCGCATAACAGCGGGGTATTTATGTTTCTATGTGTCAGGGCAGGGCCAGCAAAATTTGTGAAAACAATGTAGCCGTACTTTCTCAAAATCCAGCTAATTAATATACCTGCTTTTACTTATAATTTGCGAAAATTTGGTATATCATTCGAATGTAACTTGTTAACTTGTTCAGTTACAGTTTTAAACAAGTTCAGACGAATTTACAGAAAAAAAAAAATGTGACAACCATGGGACAATGAAACTTTAGTTCTTTAAATATATGTGTTGATAACTTTTTGTTTCTTAGTTCTGCATTTCTTAAAATTTAAATGAAAAATTAAATTCCACACAAATATTTCGTGTGCCGGGTTTCAAATATTTTGTTACAGCCCTGTTCTGTTACCCCTCAAGCCAATTTAAGAAGGTACCCACTGCGTAAGTCGAAGCAGGTAAATTTGCAAATAACTTGAAACGAGCTATACATGTAGAATATGACAATTTCTCAATTTTAAGTCAATCAATCAGAAGAGTATATGTTCGTGGACGACAGCTTGATTCTGGAGATATTTACGACTGTCAATTTGACATTTGTCATCCTTTTGTTATTTTTGAATATTTCTGTCACAGTGTCTTGATTAAAAAAGAATGTATTGAAAAGTTCAACTAATACAGTTAATTGAACAATGTACTTAGATATATTTATGATAAAAAAGATATGTCGATTTTACAAAAAGTGACATTATCTGCCTGCTCGTATTGGTTTGCCTTAATAAGTACATGAACCGGACAGTGCAGTGTAAAGTTTAATGCTAAGTTTAAAGCTTACATAAACCAGCCTTTAACATCTTCTCTATAATCTCTCTCTCTCTCTCTCTCTCTCTCTCTCTCTCTCTGTGTGTGTGTGTGTGTGTGTGTGTGTGTGTGTGTGTGTGTGTGTGTGTGTGTTGTTAACGCTCTAGCTTAAATATATAATTCATAAAGAAGCCATTAGATTTTGTTGTAAATCGGATAACCGGAAATGGCAATTTACTTGAAGCTTAAAATAGTTTTTATTAAAAAAATACCATTAAATGTTATTTTTCAGCATATTTATGTTATTATAAAAATTAAAGACTAGATAGTGAATTTTCTACAGAAATGCATGAATACATTTTCCATATATTTTACAGATAATAGTTATTTATGATATAAGTGTTAAAAGTGACATTTTATGAGTGAGTGGGGAAGTTTGTGAAACGAGGCGAAGCCGAGTAAAACAAACCCCACGAACGAAATAAAATCACTTTTAACACGAATATCAATCATACACTATTTTTCCTACGACCCTAGTTATGTATTAGTAAAAACTAAAAATTATAGAATGACATTTATGACAGGTCGTGATTATTTGGTATGAACAACTGAAAATTGTTTATTCTAACCTCTACTTCCAACAATACTGTATTAAATTCCAATTCTTCAAGCGCCTTGCAAGGAATTACTATAACAATAAACGTTTCAAAATAATGTCTACTTCTAATAAAATAAATAACTCGCTAAGCAACCGTCAAAAAGACTACTTTTAACAGTGGTCGTAGGAAAATTTAATTTTTTTAAATCCCGGAGCCCATGTTTTAAAGCTAAACACAGTTTATATTTCAATTGTAACTAACAGATAAATGCCATGCCACTGTCAAAACACTAATCATTTCAATTTCATTAATGGTGAAACAAAGGCTCTTAATATGTTATGCAGCATCAGTAGATATATAGATGTACATGTTTAAAGTAGTGAAAATTAAATAGCGGGACGCGTGAGGTAGTGTGTTGGCTTCAGATTTTTATTTTAAATCTATTCACACATACTTTACGTCCATGACTTTATATATTTTTTACGTGTACGAAACATAATTCAATTACTTCCAACAAAAATCCTTTGAATGAGGCATTTAATTTCAAAGTTAATTAAAAATCCTTTTTTTATAATTATGCATTGAGTGAGAAATGAGTTAAAAATCTGATAACACAAAGCGAGATTTTTTACTGCGTGGGCATGTAATAAAAGCAAGAGGATGGTAGAAAAATTCTGTCGAATCACTCGTGTGATGATCGGTTTGATTATTCTCCGGCAGACGGCGCCACTAGAGGGATAATAGCTGATCAGCCATTAACTTGCGCTCACTGATTAGTGAGAAGTAATCGTAGGAGTATTTACTACCTTGCAACTCAAGATAGGAAATTTCTACTCGTAAGTATAATGAGAGTTTATGGGATTCTGATGAAATGACTTCATTTAGATAATGATTATATTATGAATTTTGAGTTAAACAAGAAAATTAATATTTTATGATGCCTGGAAATTGTTGTTGATTTTTTCATTTTCGATTAAGATAATTTTGTATCACACTGGTACTAAGGAGTGTGAAGTGCATGGCAGGTTTTATTCATTTTGGTTGCGTAGTTTGTATTTGACAGCTACTTATGCCCAATTGCTGACGCTTAAATTTTAAGTGTCCCTTAAATTGACAAAATCGTATCAAAACAAAATGTCAAATGAGTAATTGAATATAGCTCTCAAAATTTCAATTTTCACTTATTACCTCTCGCTAAGAGAGGTATTGGATTTATTAAATAAGCACGATTTAAGGTCCCTTGAATCCGATTATAACATTTTTAAAATGATGTCTGTGTGTGTGTGTGTGTGTGTGTGTGTGTGTGTGTGTGTGTGTGGATGTGTGTATGTGTGTATGTGTGTATGTCTGGATGTTGTAGACACGATTCCTAAAAAACTATAAGACTTAAAAAATATTTAACTGCAGTTTTCTCAATCTGCCATTCCTGGGAAGAGCTGAAAAGGTTTTGGTAACAATTGAACAATTGGAAGTATTAGTTTCTTAGAAAACTTCTTCTAAATATAATGTTTTGGGAATTTTTTTTATTAAATATTGAAGAACATAAAATTCTCCATCTAATACACTTAAAATTTTTATTATATCTTGTATAGATTTAGAGATAAAGACACTATAAATTTATAGAGTAATCTAACCGCAGAGGCTAAAGCACTAAGGAAACCAGTTGACAAATTCCAATGTTTATAATATAGTTTGGAAATGACATATGTCAGTGTCAAAAATCAATAGTTTTAGTGACATTCTGATAGCTTTTTCTGGGAAGTATATTTAATCTTTCTTATTGTTTTATTAATTAAATATTTGAAATTATAGGTAAAATTGTGGTAAAATGCATATATCCATCAGAAATACCGCCAATCTGGTTAATGAATTGGAAGAATATCTGGCATTTAGAAAACCCCTCATATAATGAAAAATAGATATAATTAGAATTATGTATGTATGCAGAGGGCATGTTAAATACAATAAAAACAATATTTGGGTAAAGTTCTGTAATGTTTAGTTCGGTTCGATAGTGAAGTGCAATACAATACTTGTATAACATAAAATGGAAATGGCGAAATCTAATCAGCTCTTCCCATGAATGTTATATTGGGGAAACTGCAGTTAAATATTTTTTAAATCTTATAGTATTTGAGAAACCGTGGTTCCAACATCCACACATATGAACACACACACACACACGCACACACACACACGCACACACACACACAAACACACACACACACACACACACACACACACACACACACACACACACACAGACATCATCGTAAAAATTATATAATCGGGTTATAGGAACCTTAAATCGTGCTTCTCCACTAAAATCTAGATATGCGATTTTTAGCATGATTTCAATACCTCTCTTAGCGAAAGGTAAAAATAACATATTTTATGATTATAAAATAAATAAATATATCATCACGGCATATTACCCATTTCTGAGTGTGCCACAATCT
Source organism: Ophonus ardosiacus (assembly GCA_943142095.1). NCBI lineage: Eukaryota > Metazoa > Arthropoda > Insecta > Coleoptera > Carabidae > Ophonus > Ophonus ardosiacus. Next base: position 6,824,696 of record OW964825.1, on the reverse strand, counting down.
GCTTTATCGCAGATATCGGTAATGATGATAACATATTTATAACGTGCGGGCGCTTACCAGGCGTCACCTCACGGGCACTCATTGCTGGCGTGGAGAGTGCACCACAGGAGTCACTTTTGTGCCATTTAAAATTCGAAATATTTGGCGTCGGTCGGGATCGAACCCGGTTCCCCAGATTCACGACCAGACACTGGCACGCGGCCACGGGACCCCATATTTTATGAATATCTTTGTCAAATTGCAATAATTTTTCCAGCAACTCTCGTATTAATATTCTGTTTTGATTACAGTGCAATATTTGTGAAACAAAAAAACTTCCTACCTGTTAAATAACCGTTATTTCTGGCTATAAATTTATGACAGCACATATACCACATCACATTCCCATTACAATGCCTTCAGCAAGGAGCAAAAAGCGAGTGGTTCATTGGAGACAGGTACAGATCACTGCATTCGCTAATGTTTATCATCGGAGCGTAGCTGGACCGGCGCCTTTCAATTACGAGATGCTCTGCATAGCTTGTAATTAGCGTTGGGGGCAGCGGAATGCACCAGCACCAGAGCCCAAGGGCCCCAGGGCCCCAGTGGCAGGAAAATCATTCGGCATTCAGGCATCAGGTAGATAACATTCAGAGATATGGTGATGGTGATATCGGTGGAGGTGTGTGCCTTACGCAGTGACGTTCGAGAGAAATATGAGATTGAAATGAATTGGGAATATTTCTTGTGCTTAGCACATTCGAATATTATAGTTGTAGGTGAAACACATTTGTAAGGGTGATTAGCGATCAAAAAAATGCCATTATTTTATCAATGCCAATCACTTAGAAAAAAAATATCTGTTGTGGCCAGCACAATACCTCTCGCCATTTCCATATTAGGTTATATAAATATTGTATTGTACTTCGCTATCGAACCGTTGTTTTATAACAAAAAATTACAGAACTTCACCCAAATATTGTTTTCTTATTGAATGTAACATATCTTCTGCAACATATAATTCTATCTATTTTTCATTGTATGAGGAAGTTCCTAATTGTCACAGATTCTTCCAATTCATTAACCAGATTCTGATGGATGTATGCATTTTACGTATAATTTCAAATATTTAATTAATTAAACAATAACAAAGATTAAATATACTTTCCAGAAAAAGCTATCAGAATGTTACTGAAACTGTTGAATTTTAACACTGACATCTGTCATTTACAAACATTTAAATTTGTCAACTGGTTTCCTTAGTGCCTTAGCCTCTGCGATTAGATTATTCTATATTTTATGTTCTTCCATATTTGTAATAACAAAAATTTCCAAAAAAAATATATTTAGAAGAAATTTTCTAAGAAACTACTACTTCCGGTTGTCCAATTGTTACTAAACCCTTTTCAGCTCTTCCCAGGAATGTCAGATTGAGGAATTCATAGTTAAACAGGTCTTAAGTCTTATAGTCTTTGAGGAATCATCCTTCCGACATACACACACATACACACATCCACACACACACACACAGGCATCATTTAAAAAAAATCGGATTCTACCTACCTCTCTTAGCGAGAGGTAAAAAAACATGTATGTGCCTCGTAAAATTTAGAAGAATCATATGTAGAAGTAATGTGTGCTATCAACGGAGGATTTCACGATGGCAACTTCTCCAAACGTTTCACACACACATCCACAAACACAAACACACGCACACACACACACACACACACACACACACACACACACACATAAACAGAGAGAGAGAGAGAGAGATTGTAAAAATGTTAAAAGCAGATTCTAGGTTCAAAACGTGCTTATTCACTAAAATCTGGATATGCGATTTTTAGCATGAATCCAATACCTCTCTTAGTAAGAGGTAAAAATGATTGGGAGCTTTTAGTAAGTGTAAGGACAGAGTGGAAGTGTTTTATTATTTAAAGGACCTATTTTGAACATAGTTAAAATAATTTTCTAAAAATATGAGCCAGGTTTCTTATTCTTAATAATTCTAGCATGACCCTCGTATTGAGTACGTGATACCTATAATTTCTTGGAAATAAAAAATAAGGTGAGAAAATATTTTAATAGAATAAATAAATCGCTTTACAGGATAGGTACTTATTTTACATACAATAGAATCTGCAATAACTATTTGCAAATGAGGTCTCTTTAGCTGAAACCTTTACTATCTACTACAATATTTTAAAACTCTGATTCTACGCCTCTGTCTCCATCGTGGCTAAACCCCAGCTCACTAAACCACAGTTTAGATTTTGACTGACGCCACTTCCATCCCTTCCAGCATCAACACCAGACTGACAATTATCCCAGTTGGGATTTGATAATCCCAGACATTACCGAATTCGCGGGGGAACTAAGCGTTAATAACACGTCCGGCCGCTAGGTGCGCGGGTGTGCAGGGCCGTTGGCTCCGCCCTCTGCCACGCCCACGCACAACTGCTCCGTGATAATTGAACCCTTGAATCTGATTGTCAGGATTTGATGGAATTGGAATGTTATCTATGATATGGAATAAATAGCAGAGGAGTTTTTGTAAAATTGATTTGATAATTGTGCTTTTACTATATGTAATCATAGGTTTAGTGAAACAATGGGTATTTTCAATATTGAAACTAGATTCGTTTTTTTTTTTTTTAACTAGCCTTGACACTTTGGTTTCCACGTTTCGTACTAGACCTGCTCACCGTGCGCATGGTACAGTGAGTACAATATTGCGAAGATAGGTAGAGATGCATTCGGGCCCAGGGCTTTGAGGTTTGGATCGACTCGGCCCGAAAATAAAAATTACCGGCCCGATTCGAAGATCGAGTCGACAAAAAATTTGTTGTCCCGGCTTGAAAATTGACTCGAAATCAGGCCGGGCCGGGCCAAAGCTCGAAATTGGGTGCATCCGACATTTCTAATTTGATTTTTATGTGAGGCGAAATGTTTAACTTTTTTCGTGCCAAATTTATAAAAAAAACCTCTACATCCTTATAAATATCGACATTAATTAACATAAGTTGTTAAAAAAAAGAGACACTTCTAGTGTAAGTTTGTTATAAAAATTACAAACTTACGAAAATTCAACACTTTGTTTCCCAAAGGCGCTCGAAAATTTAAACTGTTTTACAAATCTTATACAAAAAGATATCATTTACATAAGGATTTTTTTATCTGACTCTATTTCTACTCAAAAATAAGACAAGAAATCTTTAAGCTTTAATGAATAACCTTGAATTTTTGAAGTAAAATAACATTTTTATTATTAAGATGTGAAGTATGTTATTAAATCATTTTGACCCTTTTCAACTTCATCAATTTTCATTAAAACATTAAGGAAACTGTGCATTTGATTGAACTATAAGATTTTTTGGGCCGGCCCGAAAAGCTAGAATTTTCGGGTCGGGTCAAAATCAAAAGTCCGACTCGCCTCAACTTTTGTGAATGATTAGCCCGATTCGGCCCGATAAAAACTATCTTCGGCTCGGCTCGAGATCAAGTACATCTCTAAAGATAGATATAAACATAAAGCCATAATTGTTTAGTAATATATCCATGTACGAAGCTCCGTCACACATCACTTTACCTCTTGTTACACAGAAAAAATAGGAATTTACAAAAAAAAAAAAAATATATTTAACATATCTTGCTATGTGTCATTAGAACGATAAAATGTCTGTAATATTAATAAAAATTGGTGACATTTTATATTAATTATAATTTTATTTTGTATCATATAACTAAATAAAATGAAATTATACAGAAAAAAAATATAATTGATATTTTGTCTAATTATAATTAGATATTATGTCTAATAATTTAGTATAATTTGCAACGTTTAATTTAGCATTTTAACTAATCCGAAATAGATAATAAATATTTTGTAAAAAATCGTTAATTTAAATATGTAGTTGTGTTCCACTATGATTTGTATTTATTCTAATGCTGTTGTTAAGGTGATGTTCAAATTATTTCTTCTCTTACCCCCCGTGGGCTTTTTGTACGATTTATTGCCTTTGTTTTAGCAAACAATCGTGCAAAAAAGTTATTTGAGTACAAAAATAATAAATAAGCACTGTTTTGCTGTTAGGCTGTTCCCAGAAGTATATTAAAAAAATATTTTTTCCCCTAGTAAAATAATTAATCTAATGACGTCACTAAAATGTCGTCCTAATGGGGTTTCTTGATAAAACTTAATGCATGTTTTTTGCTGAGGAATTTTTTTATTTTGACTAGCTTTTAATATTTTTGATAATATCCACAATGTCAAAATAATTAAGTATATTTTATCAGTTATTGGACTTTTTATACATTTGATATTTTAACTACATTTTGTAATTTTTCTAGAAGTTTGGGGCTAATTTTAGATATTAATGGCTTGTGATATAATATGTCAAAGTCAAAACAGAAATATAGATAAGAAATGAAATATAACTACTTATTAAACACCCACTAAACTACAAAAATTCTTACTAATGATAAAATTACGTCAATATTTTAATATATTCCAATAATTTTATATTTGACACCCACATTTAGTTCCAGTATTCTATATTCCTAAAATAGAATTGCTTGTAGGACGTAAAAGGTAAAATATATAATTTAGCACCACTTTATATCTATTTATGAATGCTAAATGATAAAATATGTGCAAACCTCTAATTAAGTAAAAGTTCATAAAAATATGGAAATATATGGCAGATACTAAATATATCAACACCTACAATTTGTATTAGGTATTTCGAATTTTGTAAACAACATTTTCATACATAATTAAAGGTCAGGCAATTACCTTTTAAAGAAGTTTGTGTAGGAATCTCAAATTAAATTTAATTGGAATCATTTAACTTATATTATTTCATATATTGACTTAGTACATTATATGAAATCAAATTAAAAATCTTTGCTGTAGTTCGGCATAAAGTGTATAGCTATAGTATCTACACGCTTGTCCGAGAAGATGTTACCTCTTCTGTGATACTACACATAATTTTGGAAGAGAGAAGGAAGGTAGCAGCTTGGATGGAATTGTTTCGGTCACCCTCAATAGTAAGAAAAAAGTAACATTTGATTGACAGCAATGTATTTGCCCGTTCCATTTAAAATGAAACATAGGGAACGAATTTGACATTTGATAAGACGTCAATAGAGGTTTTGTTTAAATAATTATACCTGCATTCTAAATTAAAATTAGTTGTACAAAAAATATAGTGTGCGCCTTGTGCCCGAGTGGTTTTCTGACTCGGCTAAATATCTTACAATATTTAAATATAATACTTCTGTCAAATTCATTTCCCATGTGTCATTTTAAATGAGACAGACAAATACATTGCTGTCAATCAAATGTCAAGTCATAACTTATAGGAAAATTCAACGGTTATCTGTCATATTGACAAGATGTCATTAGAGGTTAATTTTTTAAATAATTATACCTGTTTTCTAAAAATTAAATTTAGATGTACAAAAGAACTGTGTGCATCTTGTACCCGAAATATGTTTAGTGCTCTCGAGTGGTTTTCTGATTCCGCTAAATTTCTTACAATATTTAAATATAACACTTCTGTCAGATTCGTTCCCTATGTTTCATTTTAAATGGAACGGGCAAATACATTGCTGTCAATCAAATATCAAGTCGTAACCATGATATGTTTCACGTTAAAAAATACTCACGGTATAATATAGCTTCCAATAATTGTAATTTAGTACAGGTTCTTGCTTGTTCAGTTCTAAAGAACCGCAAGAAATAGTTGATATGGACGGTGCACCATTATTGAACTTGTTACCTCCAAAATCCGGAGAATTGAATGATAAAACAATAAATATTATTACTTGTCAAAGCAATAAAACCTCGTCTCTAGGTGTCAAATGGTGTAAATCTCTTTCAACTTTCATACCATAGAAATTGACTTTTACTCTCAGTTTTGGAAAAATGTCATTTTCGTCATTCAGTTACATAAAAAAAGTATTATGTCTGTATTTTTATTTTTGTTGACGTGTTTCACTTTTAGACTCAATTGATCTTTAGTTAATACGTCCATAATCCCTCATAAAAAAAAAACCTCTCTGACGACAATCCAACACACATCATCAACAACAGCAATTACTTTCCGCAATTTCCATCAAATCTGCATGTGAGCGATGAAGTTGTTTACCAGCTAGTGATTAGTGGGTGCTGTTTGTTTATTTATTGAGTCTGATAATTATAAATAGCGTTGTGCTGTGAGCGTCACAAGCGCTGACGTCACGTTTCCCTTGGACATCGCTCGGCTCGGCTCCACGTTCAATGTCACCACCCGCATTGTGCTTTGTCAGCAAGAGCGATGCAGACAGCAAAACGCACGTGGCACACGATAAAATAACTCTAGACAGGTGAAGATGAGGGGTTATCATGGATAGTTTTTGTCGGACTACTTTGTGGGAAGGTTTGCATGTTTGATCATTTATTTACCTCTCGCTAAGAGAGGTATTGGATTGGAATCATGCTAAAAATCAAATATCCATATTTTAGTGGATAAACACATTTTAAGGTCCCTAGAATCCGATTATAACATTTTTACGATGATGTCTGTGTGTGTATGTGTGTGTCTGTGTATGTGTGTGTGTGTGTGTGTGTGTGTGTGTGTGTGTGTGTGTGTGTGTGTGTGTGTGTGTGTGTGTTGAAACCACGGTTTCTCAAATACTAGAAGACGTAAGACATGTTTAACTGCAGTTTTTTCAATCTGATATTACTGGGAAGAGCTGATTAGATTTTTGGTAACAATTGGACAACCGGAAGTACTAGTTCCTTAAAAAAATCTATATATTATTTTTTGAAAATCTATGTTATTACAAATATTAAAGAATATAAAAATCTCTATCCGATACTTTTAAATTTTTTATTATATCTTCTAGTTAGATATAGAGATATATAATAGTTATTTTTTATACAAGACTTTCCTCTCGTCGTTAAAATAATATTTTATCGACGAGAGGAAAGTTTCTCGCGAAATCGCTCGTGAAATATTTTTCGCGAGTCGATGTTTAATTTTATTGTCGTGTATAAAATTCTATTTTTTTCTATAGCAGATGTTAAAGAAAAGAATAAAAATACCAATGGGGTCATTTAAAAAAAAATAATTGTCGATTTTTTTTATAAAATCATGAAATCCATCACATTTAATAAATATAGTAATAGAAAATAATTTGAAATATGCGACTTTTCATTCATAAATTTGCTAATAAACTTTCTCGCTTTTAAACACGGACTAAATTTGTGACGACACAAATTCATACTCACACAAAGACAATTCTCTCACACACACACACGCTACACAACATGAAACAGTAATCTAACCTAAAAGTGTGACAGCTAACAGCAAAATATACAAGAGAGAAGATTATTATTACTTTATATTTCTTTAAAAGTACTAGTGCAGTATAAAGTATGTAAATAAACCATTTATTTAAATAAATACCAAACCAAATAATCATAGTTCTAAATTAAACCGGTAGAGGTCGACTGTCGTATCCGTGAATATGTGTCGTCAGCCGTAGAAATCTTTGAAATTAAACGCAACTTTTAAAATATCATATCTCTGATTTTAAAGACTTGAAAGATGTAAAACATACACATACATGTTTAATTTGACCTATTTTTTCAAGAAAAAAATAAATCAGAAAATGTGAAATGACCCCATTATATGTTATTATTAATTGAACACAATTTTAAAATGACAGTATGTATGTGGGTTGTTATGGATTTTGTGCGTAAATGAATAAGAATTAAAGTATTTTATCTACCCTTGCTGTTAAAAAGTTACTTTATCTACCTTTAAAAGCACATTTTAATATCTGCTATAGAAAAAATATTTAAAATAATATATTCTAATGAATCTCTTAGCCCATGGAAAACAAGTGGAAAAATTAAAATATTTGTAATTGACAGATACATGTCTGTGTCAAAAAACCAGAGACATTATTAAAGAACTTTTCTGGGAAGTTCATTTAATATTTTATTGTTAATTAAATATTTATAATTAATAATACAAATAATACATATACCCTTCAGAAATACCGCCAATCTAATCAATGAATTGGAAGAATCTCGAACATTAGAAGTATAAGAGGAAACTTGCTCATAGAATGAAGTAAAATATATATATATATATATATATATATATATATATATATATATATATATATAAAGAAGATATGTGTTTTTGTGTGTACCAGAAATGTTAAATATGTACAATACTTATATAGCCTAATATGGAACTTGCGAGAGGTCTTGTGCTGGCTACAACACATTTTGGTATTGTATTTCAACGACCGCTAGTTTATTTGAAACAGCAGATTCTAAGAATCTCAAAACGAGCTTTTTCACTGTGCGCATTTCAACACGATCCCTATACATACTTCTTCATTTACAGTAGGCGGGAAGTAAAAATATGATTATTGTATACGTAGCCAATAGTCATTAGTGTTGCTATTTAAAATCGTAGATTAAGTTGCATCATGAATAAATATGAAGAATATTCCAAATTCGCGTTATGCTAATTAATATAACAAATTACCAGTAATTTTACAGTATGTAATTATTTTAATCAGAGCCCACGTTCCATAGCATCTAGTTAAAAATCTCTATTAACAGCCAAACAAAAACTAGCTGCCTTCCACAGCTAAATTCTATCTGCGTGTAATTGTCTATGTACAATAATTATCAGAAATTTTTAGGAGTAGCAATTACTTACAGCTACCTAGTAAACTTGGAGGAATGATGGAGAATTTAATGTATATTTAATTAGTTAATAGCAGGACGGATTACCAGTGAGTGTGTGGGTAATTAAAACGTAAGATTTTTGTGATGGAACGCGGAGGAATGTGGCAAGCCACCTCCCACATTGCGCATGCGAGATATGTAACCTAGAGCTAGTGGATTTTGTTCGCAAAGAAGTTCATATTGGCGAAGACTTCGAAGAATCTTCGACGTTACTAATTAACAGCATACATTTTGGTATTTGTTATTTTTTAGATGACAAGTTATTTTATATGTTTTAACATAAATGGAACTAATGATCGTTAGTAAGAGTAAATTGTTGCGAGAATCAAAAAAAAATCTGTTGTGGCCAGCACAAGAGCTCTCGCCATTTCCATATTAGGCTATTTATATAAGTATTATACTGCGCTTCGCCTTCGAACCGTCGTTTTATAACGAAAAATTACAGAACTTTACCCAAATATTGTTTTTTATTGTATTTAACATGTCTTCTGCACACATTTAATTCTAATTATATATTCCTAAATAAGAGAGATTCTTCCAATTCATTAACCAGATTGGCGGTATTTTTGATGGATATATGCAATTTACGTACAATTTCAAACATTTAATTAACAAAACAATAAGAAATATTAAGTATATTTCCCAGAAAAAGCTATCAGAATGTCACTAAAACTGTTGATTTTTGACACTGACATGTATAATTTACAAACTATGTTATAAATATCGGAATTTGTCAACTGGTTTCCTTAGTGCCTTAGCCTCTGCGATTAGATTACTCTATGTATTATAGTGTCTTTATCTCTAAATCTATACAAGATATAATAAAAAAAAAATTAAGTGTATTAGATGGAGAATTTTATGTTCTTCAATATTTAATAACTAAAATTTCTAAAATATTATATTTAGAAGAATTATTCTAAGAAACTACTACTTCCGATTGTTCAATTGTTACCAAAACCTTTTCAGCTCTTCCCAGGAATGTCAGATTGAGGAACCATAGTTAAACAGTTCTTAAGTCTTATAGTTTTTTGCGGAATTGCCCCTACAACATCCAGACATACACACACACATACACACACACACACACACACAAACATCATTTTAAAAATGTTATAATCGGATTCTAGGGAATTAAATCGTGCTTATTCACTAAAATCTGGATATGCGAATTTTAGCATGAATCCAATACCTCTCTTAGCGAGAGGTAAAAAGTTTTACGTATGAAGCGAATATATATATTTTTTTTATTCAAGCAAAAAATTTTCAACGATAATAGTTTTGTATTAATAAGATAATGTTGCTGTTTGTATCAAATAGATTTTTTTTTTTTGTTATAAATAAAAAAATCTGTTGTGGCCAGCACAAGTCCTTCCGTGAATTCGATGTATTTCGTACAAATCCCTTGCTAAAAGTTCCTTGGAAAAGATTCTATATATCCTGTAAAATTTAACACGAACACATACCATTTTTTACAAATTCCATACAGAAAGTTCTTTTGAAAAGGTTCCATAAATACCGATTCGAACCCACAACCCTCATTCTTAGGGCACAAAAGCTATTTCTCATCCCATTATTACATAATGTAATGACGATAACTGCAATACATTGGAAATATCAACTACTTACAGAAAATATAGTTGACGTGCATTGCTCTCGTCCATTACGGCATCCCGTATGTTTTTACTGTAAACTGGTTCCTCTGCTAGGAAGAAATTGTTCAATTTTAATAAGCGGGATAAGATGTCTACTTTCTTGGTTTCTTGTGCAAGGGCAAGGTTGTTGTTGTTGCACAAGCATTTTGCTAGGTTATGCGGGTCATTAATGAGAATGAAATTCTGTAGTTTCATTAAGAGGAAGAGTAATTTGTAAAGGAAAAGAGATGTATAATAAGTAGATGAAGGGAAGAAAATTACAGGATTTCAGTCAAATATTACATACATTTTCCGCCTCTACCGGTTTCGACCTCTTGGAGAAGACACATATTTGTAATATTGGACTGAATTTTTTTTCCCTTCATCACCTTTCCAGTCAAGAAGTTCTTGCAGCCATGTATAATTAGGTTTCTTATTATTTTAGAAATATTGGTAAATATTATCAAGGAAACCATGAATATTGCATGAAAAACAGTGTAACTTTTAGGTTTTCTGCTAATAATGAGGCAATAGAAAAGAGACTGAAATCTATTGGAAATAAAGGTGATTTACATATTTCAAAAGCAGCAACTAGTCATTATTTTGTAAAAAAAAAGGTAGTAAAGATAATACGCAGCCCGCAATACACCACGGCTCGAAGATGTAAGTATTCTATTTAACATTTCTGGTACACACAAAAAAATCTAATTACATCTATTCTTTATTTTTCAATTCATTCAATGAACAAATTTCTTCCTACTTTTCTAAATGCTCGAGATTCTTCCAATTCATTGACAAGATTGGCTGTATTTCTGAAGGATATATGATAAAATATATGTATAGCAATCGCGTGTTTAGTTGACACTGATACTGTACATACTTTGCCTTATAAATGAGTCCCCTTTCTTTTCATACCAATTTCAAATGTTGACGGAGACTTTTCCTCGTAATAAAAATAGTATATTATATATCGACTTGTTCAAGTATGAATTTTACGTTTTCTGCATTCAAGGACAGTGTCAATTTATCGTACGGCAGCTATATCTATAATTTCAACTATTTAATTAATGATAAAATAAGAAATATTATATATGCTTCCCAGAAAAAGCCTTCAGTAATGTCTTTGGATTTTTGACATTGACATTTAGCCTAATATGAAAATGGCGAGAGGTATTGTCCTGGGCACAACAGATTTTTATAAATCAATATGTGCGCGATAGTGCACAAAATAATGTACACAGTGCACGAGATAATGCGGCCAGTATTCGAAATAATACGCCCAATGTAGAAAATAATGTGCAAAGTATGTAAAATACATGTTCCTTATGATTACATAATTACTCAAATAATTACATATTTCGCATACTAATATCAATCTAAAAACATTAAGTCTTTTAAAAGTTGTAGAAAAAATAACATAATAAGGGTTTACACTAATTTTCAATTTTTTTATATGTTATTCTTCATAAAAAGTTATATATGTAGGTATATTAGAATCAAGAAAACATTTTTATTATAACAGATTTTGTGTAAAAAAAAAAAATTAAAACAGTATTTTTCATATCTCGTTTAAACGGCTAATTTTTACCGCCACAATGACCGCGTGCGCTCCCGCCGATTTTCTGCTAACGCTCAATAGATGGACGAGATAAAAAGTGTATAAAATATAGAAAATGCTTCACTAATATGCGATAAGGTAAACAATAATAATTGTATTTACAATTTTAATTAGTTTAAAATAACTATTCACCTCAAATATTTTAAATGTAATGTTACAATTTGAATGTGCTGCCATCTATTACTCCTAAACTGTAAAACCGTGCCGGGCGTTTACGTCACAAATTTGACAGCGTTTCAAACGTAGTAAAATGTTTTCATGCATTAAAAAAAATGGAAACATTTAAACATTTAGTGTACTAGTGTTATTTTTCATTATTTTGATAATGGTGGAAACCCCTATTATAATGTTTTAAGAAGATAGGTAGGTATTTTAAAAATCATTGAAGAAAATATGTTTTTATTCTGGTTATAGACAAAGTACGTCTTATGTCGTAAAAAATATCTATAAATATTCGACATAGAGACGTAATAATTATTGTGATACCACTTTCATAATATTTGTTTTAATTATAAAAAATCTCGTCAAAATATATAACCTTTTTGAATTGAAAGTGAAAAAAATACATATAAATTAATTTCTAACTGAAACTCATAAATTGATAAAAAAAAAACAACATTTTTTTAAAATCTCTATCGTGAGTACGGTGTTAAACACGTCAAACAATCCACAATAAGTAAACAGGGAAAGACGTAAATGAATACCGTCATTAGAAGGTAGGTTTTTATATTGTTTTTAAGTATTTTAGAAGCATAACGAGCAGAAAACAAGAAGCTTGACCTATATGTCGCCATAACCTAAGTCAATAGGTATCATGAGCGTCAGAAGATAATTGCCTTAATTTGAGCGATAGCAGATAAACGTGAGACCTCGGGGTGACAGGTCAGCGTCAAGGAAAAACTCATATCTTTCCGGCAATATTATACAACTATAGCTTCTAATTATTTGTTTATCTTATCACATATTCTTTATTACATCTGTTTTGCACTCATTTATCTTTCGTTCATTAAAAAGGGATATTTTTGGATTTATGTTTTTTAAATTTACAATTTGCGTTTGCATGTTTCTGATAAAAATGTAGTTTATCTGAAACTTGCACTTTATTATACTAGTGCAAAATAGCTATTAATAGCGCAAAATGTGTAAGATGATGAATAAAAATAAATTATTTTATAATATAATATTTAAAGTTATTTACTAAACGCTATTATCGCAGAATTGAAGATTGTACGATTATATTCAATTTTAATTAGTAAAAATTGCTAAAGAATTATATTCAATGCATTTTTTACAAGAAAAATTGCTAAAAGCTTATAGAAATGATACTTCCGGTTATCCGATATACACTAATAACTAATGAGCTCTTCCCACATTAGTATAGAATGGGTAATAGTATATCACATCCGAGGTGGGAGATGTTTCATTACAGCCGAGGGCTTATGTATATTACCGAGAGGCGAAGCCTCGAGGTGAGATAATGCGCGAGGCTGTTATGAAACTCCCACCGAGGTTATGTATACTATTTTATTCACAATCATCCTCATTTTAAATCAATAATTTTTAAAATAAATCAATGAATTATAACCTTTAATTTTTTAATATTTTGACAGCTGTCTTAAAATTTGTTTAGCCTACTTAATTATGGGGATCTACGGCAATGTTGCTAGGCAACCCCTACATAAACATTTCCAACCCAAGAGATGGAAGTGAAATCTGTTATTTCCAACCCAAGAGATTGTCATTAAAGTTAGGAATGACGTATTTTCCAACCTCCTAAAGATTAGGAATCTGTATATTACTATAATTGTGAATAAACAAAATTTCAAATTTTTCTGATTGATAGTATTTGAGTAATCGTGTCCACAGGATCCACACACACATACACACACATGCATACCCACAGACATCATTGTATGTTAAAATCGGATTCTGGGGACATCAAAACGTGCTTATTCACTAAAATCTCTATATACGTTTTTAGCACGATCCCTATACATCTCTTGCCTTGGGTAGCGGCAGGTAAAAAGAGATATATTTCATTCTTGTATTTATATCGTAATAATTCAATTGAAATATTATTGCTAAATAAATCAAACTACAAAATTAGTTTATTTTAAATTACATCAATATTTAATCGTTATATTAATGAAAGGTAAAGTCTAAACTTCAGCTTTTTTTGTAGAGTTATCAATATTTATAAATTTTTCTTTAAACTATGTAAATATTAACAAATTATAATCAATAACAAATCATTATCTGCAGAAACATATACGCAATCTGTATTGTGGTCAAATGGCGATTCATTAGTTATGACACTGTTCAAATCAGAGGTCAGATCATGACGTCAATTCATCTTATTGATGCGACACTGGAACGCCGAAACTAAACTCATTCTTGCGTTAGTTTCCCATTGAAATAAGCCGTACTAGATATAGGACAGTGGGTATTTAATGAACGCAAGTTAAGTGGGTGGCGTCAGAATTGTTGAGGTCAATTAATGACCCACATTCGCATCAGATTTATATAATTTTTCGGGCCACCAGCACAAAAAATAATTATGTACATTAATGTATCGTTACATGTGCCTATTTAACTTCATTAAATAATACATTTTATTTGTTACAATTTATATGGTTTGTTGAGCTATTTATAGATTGAATTATAATTAGAACACTAAAGAGACTTTGATGCATTGTATTTCTGAATGTTTCCAAAATTACATTGTAAAACTATAAAAGAAAATTAAACTTCATTATTATTATAGAATAGGAATAGAGTATTTAAGACGTCTCTTATGGGGTCCTGTGGCCGCGTGCCTGAGTGTCTGGTCGCGAACCTGGGAAATGGCACAAAAGTGACCCCTGTGATGCACTCTCCACACCAGCTATAAGTGCCCGTGAGGTGAGGCCTGGTAAGCGCCCACACGGTAAAATATATCGTCATCATTACCGATGTCTACATGTGGTGGAGATACTGTCACACCCAGAAATGGGTAATATGCCGTGATGATGTATTTATTTATTTATTTATTTATTTATTTAAGATGTCTCTTTACTTACGACTTTTTTTAACGAGGGGAACGTGTGTATAGAAACGAATGTCGTAATATCGATTTCTAGAACAAGTTACATAATAAAATTATTTTACGACTGCCCACAGAAAAAAAATATCGGTTGTGGCTATATAGGATGTAAATTTTAAAACGGGTCATAGAGCTATAACATAGAAAAATAGTTTTTTAGACGCCAGAAGTTTCTATATTAATTTATTAAAAAAAGAATTAGTGCATATTATAAAGAAAAAAACGATTTTTTTTTATACCAAACGCATCACATTTCTGTTTCATATAAAGCCAGAAAATACATTTAAAAATTCGTGCAATTAAGAAAAAATATCAATCAGCTGACAGAAACAAAACAAAACAAACAATTGTTGACTTGAGACGCTCATTAATAAACGTTTCTTACACATTATTTGTTAAATTATTATTTTTGTTTTATTAAGAAGAAATCATAGATAAATTTTCTCATGAAGAAATACTACAAATTATTAAATGGTTTTAATTGTTTTCTTGTAGGTTACAGTTTCTCTCATTTCTTATAATTTATTTCTTATTACATGCAGAACATTTTTAATTTGTAAATATCTATTACAATAAATAATAATTGTTTCTTAAATAAATATCCTAGTGTTTACTTTATTTTGTGTTATTTTGTATTAGTTCATAAATTAATAAATTTAATCTTTAATTGTCCCCCATCATGTTAGTAAAATATGACAATGTTTGTAGAAACTTTTGGCGTCAAAAAAACTGTTTTTCTATGTTTATTACTCTATTACCCGTTTTAAAATTTACACCCTGTATAAGTACATATTGTATTCTGGAACATACACAAAAATTCTAATTACATGTATTGTTAATATTATTTTTATTCCTTCCATAAATAAATTTCTTCCTACTCTTCTAAATATTCGAGATTCTTCAAATTCATTGACGAGATTGGCGGTATTTATGATGCGTATATGTAATATAATACTCAACTCTCCAGGCTGTTTAATTTTACTACGTTGTAGTATTTTTTCTCTGCAGAAATTCAGAAACACATTTTATACAATGCCATCAATATCTGATGAAGCAAAAATTATAGGACGCTAACTTCAACCCGTAATCTAATGAAACAATTAATTTTAGTAATGAATATGAAGAGCCTGCTTTATTGAAATATTATTTAATATACGTGACGCTATTGAAAACCACCTGAACAAATAAAAATAACTACTCCTGCAGTAATATGACAGTGATAATCATTTAAGTTTAAATTAATAAAAGCTAACCATAAAAAAAAACACCGGCCATATCACGCAGCTAAATGCACAAAACAATTAATATAAGTTGGTCTGAACTAAACAAGAAATTAATATCGCGATCTCTAAACCGGACGTAATCGTAATATTAAATATGAAGGCGCAGGATCCCAGGAGGCTTGGAAACAAAACAGCAGCGGCAAAAGGAACGCACGTGCTCGCCCATACGTTAATCATGTCCACTAAACGATTAATTATACGCCATGAGAAATTCGTTCGTGATCAGTTAAATAATAAAAAGTAAATAAATTTTTATCCTACCTCATCATTAAAGTATTGCTTTGGCAACGACATTTAAGTGGATAAAGTGGCACTTTAACACAATTTTTTTAGAAAAAAGTATTTACGGGAGTCACGTTAACGTTAGGGCTGGTTTATGATGAATTTAATTTATAAATGTACATTTAGAAATTTACAATTTTCTCTATAGTTTATGTTCAATTTTGAAATTCTGGGTATGATCAATCAGTATTTCACATGTGACTTGTCACTGCTTGTCATTTGACGTTTCATCAGTTACTAGTTTATATTTTAGGCAAAGCTGTGCACAAGTACAAGAAAAAAAGATTTAAGTAGAAGTACAAGTACTTTGCTAAAAAATGTACTTAAGTACAATTACTTTCATTTTAAAACTATTTAAGTACAAGTACAAGTACAGTACTTGTACTTGCAATTTCAGGTATAAGTACAAGTACATAAAAAAAGAAAATTGGAAAAAAACATTTAGTTTATTTTTCTTTCACTTTCTTTATGAAACATAAATAAATGGTTTATTATTTAAATGTTTTCGTTATCGTTAGGAGACTTTTTTTGTCATGAAATTATGAATACTTTCAATATTTGCCCCATAAAATAGAAAAAGTACATTATTTGTTTATTTTTTATTTATAATAACGTAACATAATGCTTTTCATTTTGGATTAAAGGAAAATTAATATATTGGATTTTAGACTGCTATTTTTCTTAAAATATTTTGAAATTATTGTCGTACGGAGACTTTTTTGTATGACTGTATATCTAATAATTCATTGCAAAATATTAAAGAGCCTGTACATTCACCGAAATGAGTACTTTTTCTACGGAACTGCGGGTTTCAAATAAAAAACTAACATTAAGTACAAATTGTTAATTAATTTTTATAGTTATTTATAGATAGTACAAGTACATTACACACTACATTTAGTAAAACGTTTTATTTAATTTACGAAGAAAATAAACGGCTAAGAACAACTAATAGCAAGGAATACATCCGCAGTTTGAACTGCATATGAAATGATTTTATAACTTAAATAATACAACGTATTGTTTAGTTCGAGAATACGACACAAACTGGATATATATTTTCTGCTGCGTAATTTTGCAGGTTGAAACGTGCAAAGCAAAAGTACTTGTCCATGTGCTTGTGAACACACAAGTACAATTCCAAATATATTGGACTTAAGTACAAGTACAATTGCACATTGAAAAATTGTACTTAAATACAAGTACGAGTACAATAAAAATGTATTTAAGTACAGTTTAAAGTACATACATGTACTTAAGTATATGCACAGCTCTGATTTTAGGTTACAATTTTATTATTATAGCCATGAATTTGTTAGACGTTAATGAACAAGATGATTTTTTAATAAAATCGGGAATGTCTTTTTCTATTGTTGATTTGTATACCTAATAAAGAAATAAAACAAACTCAAACTTAAAAAAAGTTGATGGTCTGTTAAGCCGTGGTTAGGCCTATGAACACATTGATTTGTCAACGGGCAGTATCATAGTTTGTTTCTGAAAGTGGAATAACAAGATCGTGAACAATTCTTCAAAAAGACTCGTATGAGTGTGCATGTATTTAATTCCTTGCTTATCCCTCGTTACATTGAAATTACTCAAACGTTTTTATTTTTGTACAATTCGTTTGCTTTGTCGTACAGATTTTGATGTTACCGAATACTGCTTATTAACAAAAAAACAAAATATCAACTTGTTCCTGTGAATCCATTTTCAAAATGTCAACAACTCACAAACAGAAAAGACAGCTGATGGATGAAGCAAAGTTATGCCTTACCGCCATGTTTAATAGTTCTCTCTTGTGATTGGTCGCATTTGAAATTTACATTTGGAAATATAAAATATAGTTATATTCCAAATCTAAATTTTAAAATATATTTAAATTATGATTGGAAAAAGAGCTGTTTCTTAACTGGAAATGATGATGTAAAAAAAAGTGTTTCTGGATTTCAGCCTCTATGGTTTATTCAGTATCGGGGTTGAAACTGTCGAGACTGAATAAACCATAGTGCCTGAAATCCAGAAACTCTTTTCTTTACATATTAAAAATAGTTCCCTTTAACAATACAGCGCTCAATATACAGGCTGTTCTGAAAATGGGTGAAAAGCTTCAGATAGAACAATTCTTTGATTAATTCTGAGTCGATAATCCTAATGCAAAAAATTTGTACGGCCCTTCGTAAAGCCACACGAAGCCATCAAGCTTGTAAATAAGTAACTAGAACTAAGCGATTTTTTAAAAATATGTTACGTAAAATCATTGCTCTTTACATTCTAGAAGAATTGTGTGAAATTTGATCTACGTAGCTAAACGTTTGATATCAAATCTTTAAAATTTTAACTTTTCTAAAATAGATTTTTTTAATTTGAATACGTACGACAACCATGTATAAAACAGTTTTATAAATTATAAATAATTTGTCAAATTTTGACGTTTATCAGTTTATGTTTGATTTTATAATTTATTTCTTTTTGTATGGTGAATGAAACATTGGATAATTAGAATGTATACCTTTAACGAATACGCTAATATGTATTATTATTTTTGTTATTTTTATTACTACATAAAATATTGTTTACATTGATTTTTTTAATTAATAAAGCAAAGCTGGCATCTTAAGTAAATAAATTCAATTCCCAATTTGAATTTCCACTGAGTGTACCTGTCCAAATAATGTTGACATAAAATTCATACTGATTTGCATAGCTACCTGATAACTTCTATAACAATTTGATTCGGTGTTGCCAAATTTACATTTCTTTTAAGTAGCTCGTGTGGCTTTAGGAAGGGCCGTACAATTTTTTTGCATTAGGATTATCGACTCAGAATTAATCAAAGGTTCTACCTGAAGCTTTTCACTCATTTTCAGAACACCCTGTATCTTCTTTTCATTCTTTTCTTCCATTTTTAAAAGCTCCAAACCAATTTTCTTTTGGAATGCTTAGAAAATGATCAGGAATTGTTGCATCAGTCTTTTCTAAAGAAGAAAACTTTCTACCTCGTAAATCAATAAAGTGATCAAATGACGCACGCATAATAGTGCAGATTTAATTTCCACGACCTACCTGATTTTCTTATTCTCAATAATAGGGCTGTTACAAGAATTTTTATATGACTTCTAAGTATTAAATTTGAAAAGATATTGTTCTTTAAAGAGTCTCAAATTTGAAAATATCACGAAATATCCTTTAGATATTTTACAATTAATTTTTGAAATTTGGATAATATTTTGAATAAGTCACGTGATCTGAAACAGAATGTGACGTCAGAGTACATACATCTTCAGCGGTTCTAAGGTGTCAAATGTATTGTCAAAGTTGTCAAACAAGGGTCAAATAAGAATCACGACCAGAACTTTAAAGTAAAATATATTACCAATTTATATAATAAATTCAGTTTTTATATTTTATTTTACCTCAACTCTTTAACACCCCTTCGGTAGCAGTAAAACAATCGTTCGGATATATATTCAGCCATCATCCAGCTATCGACCTTCGGTTAATTGTCCGATTTAGCTTGTGTGTAATTTGAATTAGCCATTATTACTTTATTATTCATTTACAATGAGCAAAGTCAGCTTCAAATGTCAAAAGATTTTGTTATTAACATGTGACAAACTTTAGCCTACGTTTATTTATATAAATTATATGAATACACGTAGGTGATGGAAAAACTATTTTCCTATTGGCTATTAATGATGTAATGTATGTGCTTCTACGTCACAGGAGTAGGGGGTAGTTTTTCAGGAGACCAATCTTTTTATTTAATTATTTCCACAAATAACAACAAATTATTAAAATAAAAATTATTACTAAGAAAATCATTCCATAAACTTTTATTTAAAATAGTTTTTGAAAAATGTGAAACAGGCTCATTCTTGTATTTTTTTATTGAATTATTTTGCTCTATAATTTAGAAAAATAAGTGACCTCTTCCTGTCAGATCACAGGGCTTTGGTGGACACGCGTGACGAATGACTGGTGTTCGTTATTATGACATCGCAATTACTTTTGGCCGAATATCTGGCAGGAGAAATCGCGAATTACAATACGCTGATCGCGGTACTTGCAATGCAAATTTGAAGGACTTGGTTCCGTTGCAAAAACGCACGTGCATTATTACATACGCGGTCATACGTCATTTGCAATTCATTGAACAATAGACCACTTCACACCAGACATCACAGACTCATCAAATTTTAGAAAAAACACAAAGCTTTTTGTTTTTAAAATAAATAAAAATAATAATTCCGCATAATGCTGGGGTATATTCCCCTAAATATTTTAATTTAAGATGTTTTATATAAAAAAATCAAATGTTTTTATGATTTTTTTTATGTATGGTGTAATTCATACTTACTTGTTGATGTAAGTATGGTTTCAATGTACTTTTTATTAAATTCAGTAACCTTTTTCCATGTCAAATTTAGATGAAATTTGTTTTGTTGTTATTGGTATTTGTGAATAAATATAATCCACGTGGACAGTTCCTACATATTTACGAGTAAATAAAGGAAACTATTTACGTGTAAAGGTTACTGCCACTAAGATAATAATACAAGAACACTTCATTTGAATAGAGGTAGAATGGTCCGAAAGCTTAACTCGTTGTACAGGAAAATACATATGATTCCCTTAATAATGAATTTTATGGATGAAGATGATACCAGGGTTGTGCCTGTAATCTATGCTACGTAAAATACGCCATTGTCTACAAGTAGACAATGTAGTTGTTTACGTGATTAAAATTTGTATATTGTCTACGCGCATGTAGACTATAATTATTTTATTTTTGCTTAAAAAGGGATAAAAATAGCGTACTTTGTCCTTTCATTGAAATAGTGAAGTGAAATATATTACTTGTAACCAACAGATGTCACTAGTTGATAACATATTTAAAAAAACATTGCATAATGTTTTGTATTTGTCGTTTTTACCTTCCGTCACCTTTAGGTAGGAAAGGTATTGGTGTGGAATTTGTAAAAAATAGTACGTGTTCGTGTTATAATTTTATTGGATATGTAGAATCTTTCCCAAGGAACTTTTTTATAACATTTATCCTTTTTTATTTCAATACTTTTATTTCTAAACATTCACACAGTTGTTCAAATACTCTAAAAATGCGTACACTAACATAACATTCTCTTTACAATCAAATAATATTACAAGCAAGTTTATATCTCTACCCATTTTGAATTATTGCCCCAAAAGTCAATATATCCCACATTTAGATAAAAACTTCATAATTTTCAAGAATCTAATTTATGTTTCTAGATACTTCTTAATGCGCTGATTCCAAATTTTGAAACCGCAGGTCGATATCTAATTTCGTTCTCGAGATATTTAGATTCAAAGTTTTGGTCAAAACTGCCCATTTTTGGGTAATAACCCAAAAATGGGTCGAGATATGAATTTGGCGACAACACCATTCGATTCTACGGGCAAAATTACATAAGGACACCAATTTTCAGAAATTTTGAACACCGCATACAATCTTTAAACAAAATAACTGAAAATTTATCGCAAAAATCTAAGGTGTACCCCTTACGATTTTTTCAGATTTTGGCCATTTTCAGGGGTTTTCATGCTTTTATTCATAAAACATGAACCGGTGGGACAAAACTTATGAAAATTGCTATACTTATGTATTTTTGCCCGTAGAATCGAATGGTGATGTCGCCAAATTCATATCTCGACCCATTTTTGGGTTATTACCAAAAAATGGGAAGTTTTGACCAAAACTTTGAATGTACATATCTCGAGAACGAAAAGCGATATCCACCTGCGGTTTCAAAATTTGGAATCAGCGCATTAAGAATTATCTAGATACATAAAAATAAGATTTTTGAAAATTTTGAAGTTTTTATCTAAATGTGGGGTATATT
The DNA here is from genome assembly GCA_943142095.1 of Ophonus ardosiacus. NCBI lineage: Eukaryota > Metazoa > Arthropoda > Insecta > Coleoptera > Carabidae > Ophonus > Ophonus ardosiacus. The sequence goes on along the minus strand of OW964825.1, from coordinate 6,802,172 downwards.
GACTTTTGGGGCAATAATTAAAAAATGGGTAGATATGTAAACTTGGTAGTAATATTATTTGATTATAAAGAGAATGTTATGTAACTGTACGCATTTTTAGAGTATTTATATATGAGTGTATATAATGTATATTCGTGTGATAATTTTATTGGATTTGTAGAGTATTTTCCAAGGAACTTTCTGTATGGAATTTGTAAAAAATTGTATTATGTTCGTGTTACAATTTTACTGGATATATAGAATCTTTTACCATGAACTTTTGGTATGGGATTTGTACAAAATCTATAGTGAATACATTACTTTATTCATGGCTTGCTGCTTCTTGTTATTGTTGGTATTTTTCCATCTTTATGAATTCATTTACGACTCACTTGGGCACTTGTAAGTCCGCCGAAAAAGGAATATGTATAAATTTGAAATTTTGAAAACTAATATGCCACAAAAACTGATAACTTTTCTAAATGCAGTTGTTTGTATATTAACTTTTGATGATCCAATCTTCAGTTGATTTTTCATTACCGCACAAGTAGCTTTATGGTCTTCGTTAATTATTTTCGTAACAGCAGCAGAATTCTTTCGGTAACAGCTGTAATAAAATAAATAATAGAGTAAAACAATTTATTGACTTGTACAATTGATTAAATTTAGAATATGAGAAATCATTCTTATTTGTTTCTCAAGAAACTATCTGTAAATCTTTACACGAAAATTTAATTAACAATATTGAATATCTGTCATATAAATTTGTAGTGTTAAACTATAACACTCCGTAATTTAATGAATTTATATAGGAGATATCACGCAATTTTAAATATAATCTTTAATTATCTATTGCCCACGCATATATTTCGATTAATTGAAAGTTCCATGATTTCCTATCTATGATTATAAATAACTTTTAAATGCTTATTCAGATCACATGTAATAGCTTTGATTATAACCGTGAACCTTGCAGAATACATGTGACCTTAGATTAAATGACATAAAAAATAGCTTCCCGCCAGTGGCAGCTCTAAAAATATTTCGTATCTATAAAATGTTGTGTATTTTTCAATGATTATTATCTCTCGGTTGTTTGGTTGCATAATGTACGGCATCGAAAATAAGATCGCAAAAAAATGACATACATATATTTTACTTTCCGTCACCTTTAGGTAAGGAAGGTATTGTTTGATCGAAAAATTTGGTAATGGAGTTTGAAGAAAATAGTATATGTTTGTGTTACAATTTTGCTGGATATACAGGATGTTTCTTAAATAGGGGGACATGGCTCAACCACAGGTTCGAGGCTAAAATAACACGATTTAACAAAACTTGCTTCTACCGGAAAGTGTACCATTTAGCCAGAATTCTGCTTCAAAGTTCTTCAAAAAAAAAAAAAAAAATGCTTGTAATAACAGAACGCTTTATATGATTTGGAAGAAATTTGTTATGACAGTTCATACAGTTATAAGTCATCGTTTAAGGTGATATTTGTTATTATTAGTGAACCACTAGTGCATGTATGAAATTTAGGTGTCCCAACATTGATTAGACCGTAACTTTTTAATGGCAGAAAGATATATTCAATAGTAAACTTTTCTCTCTTTGTTTAATTTATGATATCTGTTACAGTTCAGACAGAAAAAAATAAAACCTGGGTGACTGCATCGTGATTTTTTTTAAAATAAATTTAATCTAGCAGTCTATCCAAATGTCAAACACCTAATTTTTAATGACAGTAACGAGTTGTCAATCTTCTCAACTTGTTTAGGAGTAAGCTAACATATTTATTCGTGTTAATTATAATAATGGTAGTAAAATACTATTAGGCCGAACAAACGGATGTTACTAGTTTCTGAATATTGCGAAGGAATTTTTTGACAACCCATAAACAATTGTTACTGTCATTAGAAATTAGGTGTTTGACATTTGGATAGACTGCTAGATTAAATTTATTTTAAAAAAATTCATGATACAGTCACTCAGGTTTTATATTTTTCTGTCTGAGCCGTAACAGATATCACAAATTAAACAGAGAGAGAAAAGTTTACTATTGAATGTATCTTTAATTATTTTACTTTATCGGCGTGGTCATTAAACAGTTACGGTATAATCAATGTTGGGACACCTAAGTTTCATACACTAGTGGTTCACTAATAATAACAAATATCACCTTAAAAGATGACATAACCATATGAACTGTCATACCAAATTTCATCCAAATCGTATAAAGCGTTCTGTTATTACAAGCAAAATTAATTGTTTTTCGAAGAACTTTGAAGCAGAATTCTGGCTAAATGGTACACTTTCCGGTAGAAGCAAGTTTAGTTAAATCGTCTTATTTTAGCCTCAGGAATCTTTGGTTAAGCCATGTCCCCCTATTTAAGAGACACCCTGTATAGAATCTTTTCCAGTAAACTTTTGGTATGAGATTTGTACAAAATACATAGAATTGACGGAAGGTAATGTCCCGGTCACATCAAATTCTTTCACCTGAAATTCGAATTAATTCTGTAGTACTGGTATTATTAAATATGATTTTCTGTTCAAATTTCTGTATGTATTGAACGTAGTAACAATTTAAATGTATAATTTTTGCATTGATGCAAAATTTGTCTGCTTGTGCCGTCCAAAAAATGCTAGCCAAAGACAGAAATGGAAAGACAAAAGTAAAAAATATATAATATTTCTTATTTAATTATAAAAATATATATGCTTAAACCAAAATGATCTTCATGAATGAAAATTTGATTATATAAATGGTTTAAGTTTACTTGAGACAACTATTTCTTTCTCCTTTTTTCGTTTTGAGGAACTGCTAAAATTATTTTTTACTATTATTACTTCTAGTAGTAGCTAGTAAATAGTTGATCGCTGCCAATACTGTCACTCGTTGAAATTCTGTCGGCGGCAGATCAAGTCACACCCTCATAGGTGAGTAATTTACGTACGTCATCAGGCGAAAGGAGAAGCGGGAATTTTGAAAATTATATTTTCAAATACAATTTTCTCATAAATAATGAATATGAAAAGATAAAAAATACAGGTAAAAAAATCTTATTCTTTCGATTTAAGCAGAAAAAATCATGACATTACAGTTAAAACCGATGAAACCACCTGTGAAGAGGACAAGATTTCAAATTTTTGTGACTGAATTTTTTTGGCTGGCGTTACATAGAAACTAAGTAAAAAGGTTAAAATTGCCGAAAAATGAAAGTAAGCAAGAAAAAATTTCAAGCTCCGCCACTGTTCTTTTTAGAGTTCGTTGTTTGGCTTTGCAATAGATAACTATTATATTTATATTCACGTAAATGTTAACGGCTATTTTTAATCTAATAGCTACTCCCTTCAGACAAGTTATCAGTTTTTACAGCAATAGACGACAAAAATATAAAGATGACCAGCGTGGGGATTTTGAGAATTATTACTAAGGGCCGTATTTTCAATATCTGGTTAAAATTTTAACTTCTAGTTAAGTAAACAATAGTGCATCGTTTTGTTGACAGCAATGATAAATCTCTCATTTGACAGTTCATTTCGTTTCAATTTTGTTCATTTAACTATTAGTTAAAATTTTAACCAGATATTGAAAAACCGGCTCTTAATCGATTAAACGAGAGAGAGACAAGTTGTCACTATTTTCGTTCCTTACGAATGTTACAATGTAAGAATAAGTAAGGTAATTAAAAAAACACGTATGTGCCTCGTAAAACTCAGATTCATATGTAGAAAATGTGTGCTACCAACGGGGGATTTGACGGAGGTAACTTCTCTTAAACTCATGAATTAAACATAAACATAACCTAGATACATAATTCTAATAGTTTTTCCATCACACATTAAGAATTACTAACAATAAATAACCTATAATTATTTTTGTAATGGCTCATAATGAGACTAATTTAATTATCAAATTAATACCGCGAATTCTGACTTTCTTCGCGACACCTTCAGAGAGTTTCTTTGTGGCTACTTTGTTTATATGTTAATTTTCCATTTCTCTCATTATAAACGACGTTATTAATTCGTTTTATAATATAAAAAATTCTTACTATAATAATTTTTTTATGCAAAGTAGTCACGTCATTAAAGTTTGTAACTAGATAATGACGTCACGGAATTACTAGGTTTACATGGTATACTAATTTAATTGAAACAGCGAAACACAACTGGAAAAACAGTTACTGTAATAGGTATTTACATACCAAATGCGGGAACCAAGTTCACGCAAGAAGTTTAAACAATATTTTTCGTACGAATTTATAAAACTAATAATTAGTTATTTTTGTACAAATAATATCATTCATTAAAACAAATTATACACATACACTGATTTGAAGCCAACTTCAGAGTGATGTGTTAAATTTCAATTTCAATTGTTTTAAATACATTGACATTGCACACTTGATGGCTGGGACCTTATACTAAAGTTTAGCCCAATTTCAATTGTAGTATTATAACAAATTAAAATTTAATAAACTTGTTTAATTACATATCTACTTACGTTACAATTTATGTTATGTTTGTTGGTTATATTTTCCACTGCTGTACTGCTGCCCGAAGCCGATTGCTGTCATCACAGGTACAAGTTGTGACCAACATTGTGAACCAAATGCACTAAATTTATTATATTAAAATTAAATTTAATTTAATATTCCACCATTTTCTCTTATTTTTATTAAGCCGAAGAGTGTTTGAGAAACCATACATTTTTACTATAAATATAGTTTTTACCTTCCGTCTCCTTTAGGTAAGGAAAGTATTGTCTTTGTTCAAAAAATTCGGTGGTGAGTTTTTAATGAATAAGCACGTTTTAAGATCCCCAGAATACGATTTTACTAATTTTCCATTGATGGCTGTAGGTGTGTATGTGTCCGTGTGTGTTTCTATGTGTGTGTCCGTGTGTATGCCCCTGTGTCCGTGTGTGTATAAATATATAATCACGGCATATTACCCATTTCTGGGTGTGCCAGTATCTACAACACATGTAGACATCGGTAATGATGACGATATATTTTACCGTGTGGGCGCTTACCAGGCGTCACCTCACGGGCACTCATAGCTGGTGTGGAGAGTGCACCACAGGGGTCACTTTTGTGCCATTTAAAATTGGAAATATTTGGCGTCTATCGGGATCGAACCCGGTTCCCCCGGGTTCGCGACCAGACACTCAGGCACGCGGCCACGGGACCCCAAAAGTTAATATAAATACAAAACACGCATCACCTGTCAAAAATATTTTATTATTTATGCAATTTCGCATGCCTGATCAAAATAATCCTCAAATGGATGATATTGAAGATGTTCCATCTCCAAGTGATGTGTCTTAATGTTTCGATTATGTAATATTATTATTTTTTTTATAAAACTGATGCCCAGTTGCACCAACAAAATTTAAATTTTAATTTACGTTTAAACAAATAATTGCAAATCGATATCTTGATAGCAATGTATTATAATTCATTTGACATTTCATTTCGATGCAATATTGTGAGTTTAAACCATGTTTAATATTTAAGATACGTTGGCCATAAGAGTCGTATTTAACTTTAAAATGTTGCTGCGTAAACCGCTCTCGTCAAGCTCCGCCAACCACTGCACTCTTAAACCAGACACAGTATAGTATACCCAAATCATTCAAGCAACCAATGCACGTCATCACTTAGTGTAAAAACCTTAATGCATTAAAATCACTAATAGTGAAAAATAAAATAAAATTTCAATCATTTTTAGCCGTCAAAAAGTGTATGGCCTTATATAATTATTATTAAGATGAATAGTAGAGTTCATTATTTATCGTATATGACGAATAATATATAAATAATGTACATCAACGTCATATTATTCGTTTAATTGTTGCTATAGTTGGCAACATTGATAATTTGTATGTTCATACTGTCAAAGTTATTATTTGAAAAATATTTGTATCGTGTTTGAAACATTTTTGTGCGTTGTAATGGCCTATTTATAATAAAGTAATGTTAAACGCAACGCAACGACGCAACGTGACCGTTAATATAAACACATAATCTGTGAATCTGCCAAAGATAGCACTTCTAATCAATCAGAAGAATTCGGTATATTTCTTTGAAAATAGCTCATTTTTATTTATCGCCTTTATATGGCATACATAAGTATAAATAAGGTTAGTATTATAAAATAATTTAAATAGAAATGGACAGTGATGAAAATATAGTATTTATTTTGTAGATGTGACAGTTCATAAACATGTCGATAATATAGATTACAATCTGTATAACTCTTTTCATAAAGATTCTAAAACCTCTACAAACGTAGCAGTACATGACGTCACACATCTAGTTACTAAAATTCAATTTTTATTAATGACGCGCTTTGGCTGCTTGAAAGATTTGGGTATAGACAAAAGTTGCCTTATTAGTAGGCCGTTACAGGTGGTATAAATAATGATTATCTGATCCTCCATGATGTACATTTTGTAGCAATTTTTTTTGTGACATCTTATTTTTTTTAATGTCATATGTGTTTGTACGAGTAATGATATATTTAACAGGGATAGATTTTTCTCAAATTGTAATTTATAAGTAATAATTTTATTTTAGTGTATTTTTGAGGATTTATCGTTAAAATGTTGAACGAAGACGAGTATGACGAACAAAATACAACTTACCAGTCAATACTTATTCAAAGAAGACGAATTATAACAGTTATAGATAGAATGATAGAGAAAATTGATGTCTGTGTAAGAAAAATGAAATATTTACGTTTTAAATTTTAAAAGATGTCTGGTGAAGGTCTTTTTCGAATTGTATGACGAGATATCAGGAATGGGATCATGTAACTGTGAAAACGATATTGCGTCTGTCGACAAGTGAAAATGTGATCACATAAATGGTGAAAACCGAAAACGATATCGTTTTGGACCGAAAAAAATGTGAATTCTAAATTCTAGTCCACACTCAAAGCATGTGAAAACGATAGTCGTATCTTATGTCCCTTTTTATTTCATACATTTGGGTATAGGTATATCTTTTTCTAATTTACTTACATTTAAGTAAAAGAATGTAGTGAGCAGTGAATTAAATTTGACGTTTTGGAAAGAAATGTTAAATTAATATATCAAATTTGAAAGGTATTTTTTAGCAAAGCGAAAATGAAATAATTATAATGAAATACGATAATTATAAAACGAATATTGATTACAAGAATGAATCTACGAAAAATTTCATGAATGTTTTAATACTAGCATGTTGCAAGGAACCAAATGCGTATGATTTACTATAACTATATTTTTAGTCTTTTGAAAATTATGATAGAAAATTGAAATCTTGTTGATTAGATATTTTCTTAGTTAGTAAAAAGAACTACCTAAAAGAAATATTTTCTGGCATTGTTGATATTCTAGTAACTGTAAAAGTGTTGATTACAACAAAGCATATTTTGATTCCAGCCCAAGAATATTGATTACAAGAATAAATCCAAGAAAGGAAATTTTAATAGCTATTGCATTCTGCGATGCTTGTGTTTTGTGATTAATATTTTGTAGTTTTTACACAAAATTAAAATTTATGAATTGATCATTTTCCGCAACCTGTCCGAAGGTTTATGCGCCGTTATTTAAATGTAGCCCAACTTTACTTACTTGAAATACAAAACGTAATAAAAACTAGATTACTTTAAAATTACTATCTTGTCTACTTGCAGTCTTAAATGGTCTCTTAAAGTTTTAATTATATATTTAAAATATTTTTGTTTACTTCATAAATTTTTCTTCTGGAATATTAAAAGGAACAAAATTAGATGACACATAGCATCTGTAACTAATTGATAATTTAACTTGTATCCATCTTCAATTCTTATAGCAGTGCTAGTATGAACGAAAGGCCAGAACAATACGTTTTGATATTAAATTAAAAATTTTAATGACATTCGTATAAATTATCTGTCAAAACTACTATTTAATACAAAAATATTAGTCTATAAACGATATCGTTTTCGCAAAACGTAGTCACTTTACGGAAATAACCGAAGTTGAAAACGTAGTGAGTGACTAATTTTACGTGATCGCTAAGGAAACGAATATCGTTTTCACTTCTCGAAAATCGCAATATCGTTTTCACTTTTACGTGATCTCACTCCAGCTTTGCCCATTCTATCAAATTCATTAGTATGGTTTACTTAATTTTACGTCAGTATTATTAACAAAGTACATCGTTTTAGAATGCTATGTTGTAACTTAGACGGAACAATATTAATTTTTGAAAGACAAGCGTGTTATATTCATACTGTCAATGCAAATAAGAGATACGAGTAGATAAATGTATGCCAACTTTTTAATTCGTTCATGATAGAAATGACCTTGATCAAACATCGTTAAAAAATAATCTGAATACCCAGAGACATAACATTATTTTAATCTGCAATTTCATCTTTCTACCTTAGATGTGTCTGGAAGATATCTTTGAGTTGATGGATAAGAAAAAAGTACGCAGCTTTTTCACAGATAAATCTGTCACTGATATGCATAAAATGTACTCAATATCTAAAAACCAAAGAATGACAAGTAGTGGTAAAAGTACTAAACATGGAACTATGTTTAGTTCAATGAAAAGTAGTTCAAGCAGAGGCATTATTGGAAAAGCTTCTAGCGTAAGTAAAGATCTGAAGTCTGCTTTTAAATTTGAAGCTTTTGACGTATTCTCAGCTGTTCGTTATTACTTTTTGTGGTTAACAGTCTGCAAGAAACTGATTTCCCATATTAATTTATTACGTACAGGTGACTCATTTTCGATTTTTTTTTAGGGTATCTGGGCAAATATTAATGATAGAGCAAAATTGTTTACATATTCCAGGGTCAACTTTTTGAGAAAAGTTTAATAGTCACCACAGGAATTTTCGATCTTCTTTTGTTTCTGAGCTATAGTCAAAAACTTATATTTTCGCTCTTCTCGAAAATATCTCATAACTTATTTATTATGGTAGTTAGAGAAAAAGTGTTTAAACAAATTTTGTACTATTTTCTAGGTAAAATAAATTGGCGTAATTAGATTTTTTGAAAACTTCATAATTCTTGAGATATAATACAGACTTATAATTTTTGAAATAGCAACCTATATTGAAAATAGTCTCATCTTTTTTCTTATTTTATAAACTTTTTAATGATATACAACAAGTCTACATTCTTTTGTTATACACATGAATAAAAGATGAATTATTAATTTTTTGGGGCGAAAAAATTTAAAATTACTAAGAAACAAATGAGAAAAAAAACTATTATAGTTCATCATTTGTTTATTTCTAATATTATTTGCTTCAATTTTACACATTTTCTAAATTTATTTAAAATCATATTCAACAATTTTTTTCGAATTGTATACTGATCAAAGTCAACTGTGACATCGTTAAATTATAATTTAACTAATCCGAAAATAATTAGTTTGAAATAATTTTGAGAACATAATTCATAGATATGGAATCAAAATAAACTAATGATGAAGTATTATAGTTTTTTTTTTTTAGCCTTTTTGTAGAGTTGCTATACAGGGTGTATCAAGATAATGGATTAGTGCCGTTTATTCGTGTATGTGAAAAGATACAGAAAAAAATGATTAGGATATTTTGTAAGGGATAGAGGGGGACACATTTTAGCATACACTTTATTATCATAAATCCAGTAGTTCTCAAACTATAGGGCAATATTTTTAAATGGCATTATATATATTTTATTAACTCATTAAATAAAGAATTTTTTTCTGAATTCAACGAAGTAATAATATCATACCCCTTACATGGGGTCCCGTGGCCGCGTGCCCGAGTGTCTGGTCGCGAACCCGGGAGAACCGGGTTCGGTTCCGACAGACGCCAAATATTTCCAATTTTAAATGGCACAAAAGTGACCCATGTGGTGCACTCTACACACCAGCTATGAGTGCCCGTGAGGTGACGCCTGGTAATCGCCCACAAGGTAAAATATATCATCATTACCGATGTCTACATGTGTTGTAGATACTGGCACACCCAGAAATGGGTAATATGCCGTGATGATATATTTATTTATTTATTTTTACATTGCGAAAAAAATTATAAATATCAATTCAAAGTTAGTATTTCATTTCTACTGTATCTAAGTAATCTAAGCAAACATTCAATCAATAAAACAAAAAAATTATTTTAAAAGTTGAATTTATTGCCAAAATCGTAGCTTACTTGAATGTAATAAAACTAAAATAAATTTTATTTTGTTTTATTGATGGAATGTTTGCTCAGATTACTTAGATAAAGTAGAAATGAAATATTAACTTTGGATTAATTTTTATCAAATTTTTCGCAATGTAAGGGTATGATATTATTATATCGTTGAATTCAGAATAAAATTCTCTATTTATGCCCGTTTTCACCATCGACGAATAAATAGTTTATTCATCAATTAAGCTATTCGTCAAATAAAATAGCATATTTTTGTTCCACCAACGTCAGTTAGCAGTTATTTGACGAATAAATCGTCAGTTAAATTAGCTGGAGATTTTTGCCCAGTTAAATATTTATTCAACGAATAGTTTGACATTTTTATTGTGCGTGTTATAATATAATTGTTCAGTGGCGATCAGAAGAATATTTACAAAAGGTACCAATCTAAAACGGATAATAGATAAATATGAAAAATGAAGTTATCTTTAGTTGTTATTTATATTTCCGTCAATATTAGAATCTCATCTTCATCACTGTTGACATCTTCTGATGAAGAAATTGTTATTCAGGCGAAAAAGGAATGATCCCTATAATCACATGATCATAATTTATAATCAATTTGACGAAGTAGATTTTCGCATGCGATTCTAATTATCAAAACAATGCGTTTAAGAAATTCTAAATATGATTCAGCATCATCTGGAGCCAATAAATGAAAGAAATATGCCAGTTCTTTTATGAAGGATATTTTTTTTTGTGCAAAAATATTCCATTTAATTTTTTCTTGTGACAACACATCGTCAGTTTTCTTATTTTCTATAATATACAAATATTCTTCCACTAAATTTTTAAACATTTTTTTTTCTTCATGAAGGAATTTTTTGTTTCTTTTCTTTCCCTCTTCTTATTTATATTTTCACTCATTTTCATTTTATTTCAATGACACAAATCAAAAAAATTATTTTCGTTGACAGCAAACATGACAGTTTTGTCAGGGAGATGAACTTGTTAGCTGTATACTCAATGCAAAATAATGGAAAGAAAAATAATATTCCGTAAATAACTATCTATTCAACGATTTTGGTTGGTGAAACGAAACTTTGACTAACCGATGAATAAAATTTATTCGTCAGATAACTATTTGTAAATTTATCCGGCAATGGTGAAACCGGGCATTAATGAGTTAATAAAATATATATAATGCCATTTAAAAAAATATAATATTGCCCTGAGTACCACTGGATTTAAGAAAATAAAGTTTATGCTAAAATGTGTCCCCCTCTGTGCCTTACAAAATATCTTAATCACTTTTTTCTGTATCTTTTCACATACACGAATAAAATGCACTGTTCCATTATATTGATTTATCCTGTATATCATTGAAAAGCTTATATAATAAGCAAAAAGATGTCTGTAGCTCAGAAACAAAAGAAGATCGAAAATTCCTGTGGTGATTATTAAAATTTTGCTCTCTCAGTAATATTTGCCCAGATACCCTAAAAAAATCGAAAATGAGTCACCCTGTGCAATTTGAAAAGAAACATTCTGCATAATTTTTTTCCATAGATGGAATTCGTAAACGTTAACTATAACTTAATTGCCAAATTACATCATAATGAAAATATAAGAAGAACTGTAGAAGCTGAGTTGATTTATCATATGCCAGATACTTTAATGACCTTTCGGAAAGCTTTGACTTTGTTACGGAAATACATCAAAGAGACGGTTTCTAAAACAGAAACAGAAGTAACAAATTTCGAGAAAACGTTAAGCAAAGCTTGGATTAGGAATAAGGACTATATACAAAAATTTAATGGTATAAAAACAAAGTATTTTTCTACAATCTTGTGTGAAATTAGTGTTTTCAAATTCAAAATCAATGCACAGTAAATAATTAAAACTTATATTTTTTTGTTGTTGTGAAAGTTTTTTGCCACGATCTCTTAAAATTACTATGCATAGTAATAGATGATACAGGAGTAGTATCATGTAACTGTGAAAACGATATTGCGACTGTTGACAAGTGAAAATGTGATCACGTAAACAGTGAAAACCAAAAACAATATCGTTTTACACCGAAAAAAATGTGAATTCTAGTCGACACTCTCAAAGCATGTGAAAACGATAGTCGTATCTTACGTCTCTTTTTATTTCATATATTTTTGTACACGCATGTAAATCTTTTTTTAAGTTACTTGCATTTAAGTAAAAGAATATAGTGAGCAGTGAGTTAAATTTGACGTTTTCGAAAGAAATGTCATTATAAATGATTTAAATATAAATTTGAAAGATATTTTCTTTTTAGCAAGGCGAAAATGAAATAAATGTAATAAAATACGATAATTATAAAATAAATATTGATTACAAGAATGAATCTACGAAAAAAATCATGAATGTTTTAATACTAGCATGTTGTGAAGAACCAAATGCGTGTATGATTTACTATACCTATATTTTTACTTTTTTCAAAATTATGATAGAAAATTGAAATCTTGGTGATTAGATATTTTCGTAGTTAGTAGAAAGAACTACCTAAAAGAAATATTTTCTGATATTGTTGATATTCGACTAACTGTAAAAGTGTTGATTACAACAAAGCATATTTTGATTCCAGCCCAAGAATATTGATTACAAGAATAAATCCAAGAAAGGAAATTTTAATAACTACTGCATTCTGCGAAGCAACAGAGATAACGATTCTAGCTTGTGTTTTGTGATTAATATTTTACAGTTTTTACACAAAATTAAAATTTATGAATTGATCATTTTCCGCAGCCCGCCCGAAGGTTATGCGCCGTTATTTAAATGTGGCCCATCCATACTTTACTTTCTACTAGATTACTTACTAATAATAATCTTGTCTACTGGCAATCTTAAATGATCTCGTAAATTTTTAAATATATATATTTAGAAATATTTTTGTTTACTTCATAAATTTTTCTTCTGGAATATCAAAAGAAATAAAATTAGATGATACATGGCATCTGTAACTAATTGATAATTTAACTTGTATCCTTCTTCAATTCTTACAGCATTGCTATTAACGAAATAAAAACGAAAGGCGAGAATAATACGTTTTTAAAATGTTTAATGACATTCATATAAATTATCTGTCAAAACTACTATTTAATACAAAAACATTAGTCTATAAACGTTATCGTTTTCACAAAACGTAGTCATTTTACGGAAATAACCGAAGTTGAAGACGTAGTGAGTGACTAATTTTACGTGATCGCTAAGGAAACGAATATCGTTTTCATTTCTCGATAATCGCAATATCGTTTTTACTTTTACGTGATCCCACTCCATATTTCAAAAATTTTGAGTACGAATATATTTCCTAATTTTTTCTTATTTTTAAACGATTGCGGGAAAAATATTGTTTTCAACACATGCGGAAAACGAGATTCTGAAACTCCATGCATGCTGATATCAATGACAAAAATATATAAACTTTTTTTCATCTTATACCCATCCTTATTATTTTAGAAATGCACGATACTTACTACAGTAAAACTAAAGATCTCATGGGATCAATTGGTGATAAAAAAGCAACTATAGAAAGTTTAAAAGAAGATATTGAAAAACTTAATGAAGATAGAATATTTGAATGTGAAGATATTGTGTATGTAAACTGTTTATGAATGATGGTGATTAAGAATATTATATACCTAGCCATAAACGAACACATTTTAATGTGAAATAATATATTTTCTAATGCAGATTTTAAAGTATTGTTCAATCTACTCAAAATTGTGGATAACGTAGCACTTTATTCTCAAGAGTAGAATTGTATTTTGTCTAATTATAATTAGATATTATTTTATTAGGCAATATGTCTAATAATTTAGTATAATTTACAAATCTTACTTTAGTATTTTAACTAATCCGAAATTGATAATAAATAGTTATAAAAAATCGTTTATTTAAATATGGCTATTGTTTATTTTAATTACTTTATTCAATTTTTCTATATTTTGGCTTCATTATTTTTGTCATACAATATTCGGTAATTTATGAGTGAATATATATATACAGGATGTATCAAGATAATGGAACAGTGCCGTTTATTCGTGTATGAGAAAAGATACAGAAAAAAGTGATTAGGATATTTTGTAAGGGATAAACTTTATTATTATAAATCCAGTGGTACTCAAACTATAGGGCAGTATTATATATTTTTAAATGGCATTATATATTTTTTATTAACTCATTAAATAGAGAATTTTGTTCTGAATTCAACGATATAATAATATAATACCCTTACATTGCGAAAAAATTTATAAAAACTAATTCAAAATTAGTATATCATTCAATCAATTAAACAAAAAAAATATTTTAAAAGTTGAATTTATTGCCAAAATTGTTGCTTACTTGAATGTAATAAAACTAAAATAAATTTTATATTGTTTTTTGATTGAATGTTTGCTCAGATTACTTAGATAAAATAGAAATGAAATATTAATTTTGAATTAATTTTTATCAAATTTTTCGCAATGTAAGGTTATGATATTCAGAACAAAATTCTCTATTTAATGAGTTAATAAAATATATATAATGCCATTTAAAAAAATATAATATTGCCCTGTAGTTTGAGTACCACTCGGTTTAAGATAATAAAGTTTATGCTAAAATGTGTCCCTCTCTATGCCTTACAAAATATCTTAATCACTTTTTTCTGTATCTTTTCACATACACGAATAAAATGCACTGTTCCATTATCTTATATATATATATATATATATATATATATATATATATATATATATATATATATATATATATATATATAGTTCATTTCTTTATTTATAATTAGTTGAATACTAAATGTAGTTGTTTAATCTAATTTTGTATTTAATTTTACTATAATTTGTTATTACAAATTTAGAAAATTTAACTAAATTAAGATACATAATTGAATGAAACATTAATAGGCTGAAAATTAAGGAATTTGTTTAGTTAGTTTAACTACAATTTAGATTCTTTTGTTTCATAGAAAGGACGATAACATTCTAAATTACCCTCATAATATATAGTATGTGTATAAACACTTAAATTTGCATTCATTTTAGAGTAAATACAGAAAATACTATGATGCGAAATCAACAAAGAAGTAAAGAAAATCAAGATAGACTAGCTTCTGAAGCAAACGCAATTACTAAAGAGTATCAAATGCTATTAGAAAAAAATTTAGCTGAAGAAAAAAGACTAAGAATTAAAAGGTACAAAGTTGAGACTGTTTTGGCGCAGTGGCTGAATCAATATGACACAGAAATTGGAGAGCTTCAAAAAGATTTGGAAGAGCAACAAGACGGGTTAGTGTAAAAATAAATTAATGATTATACAGGCTATTTATTTTAAATTCATTGCTATCTTGAGAACTACAAGAGCTGCAAAGAAGGTTAAATGATATACGTGACTCGACCGACCCGAAAAACGTTTGGATTAATATTTACTCAGAGCTGCTAAAAGTTATTTTTGTTATTAAATAGATCAATTTTTGGGATTTATTAGCGAACTCCATTGCTTGAGAAGCAACATAAAGTTTATATATTTTGCGTTCATAATTAAGTCTTTACGAAACCTAATCAATAATAAGAAACATTAAATTATACAGTTAAATTAAGATGACAATACCCTTTCAATAAAAAGAATTTCTGAAATTGCCTCCCCCTATGTTCATTAAAAAAAAAAACGCGATAATACATTGCTGTTAATCAGAAGTAATATCACAAGACCTCCTGATTTTATCAATAAATTTTTATTTTGCACGAATTTTTTTTTTTTATTTAGCAACAATTTTATTGTCCCATCTTTGTAGTTATAACGCAGAGAAGGCAGCATTTGATGAACTTAACAAAAAATTCGAAGAGCAAACAGTAGAATATAATGTTCTTATGGAAGAAAAAAGAGAAGAAGAAGAAAGACTCTGGAATATAAAATATTTTGCCTTCATGCAACTACGAAGTGCTCGAATTATCCAACGATGGTGGAGAAAGATTTATTATAAGAAGAAGAAGAGGAGGAAGGGCAAAAAGGGTAAAGGCAAAGGGAAAGGAAAAGGGAAAGGAAAAGGAAAAAAGAAGAAATGAGATAAATATTTATTTTATTATTTTTTTATGGTACAATAAAATATATTTTTTTAATATATGTTACTTCTTTTATTTTAGTCATTGTCGATCTTATTAAAACTAAATTTATGATTATCGATTTTCTGTGGAGAATACTATTATAGACTATAAACCATTAGTATGACAAACGGATTATGGGTGATTAGCTATAGCAGTTGACAAGCATAATTTTTTTATGTCAATGGGGTATTCCGGTGATATGGAATTAATGCAAAATAATAACTTTTTTCTGTAACAAGGTGAGAATAGTGAAATAACAAGTAATAACTTTAATATAAACTCTTCTAAATTATAGTTTCAATATCAACATTTTAATTCTGTTATCTTTGGAAGTCAAAATTCTGTTTAGAAATAATAATCATTAATCTGTTTAGTCTAGATGTCAACCGCGTAGACATTTATTGTTTTGACAATTAACTGTATAAGTTATTGGTTAGACTACGTGAAGTCTTGTTATTTTGCTATGGATGCTACACCCTCGCACCCTTCTTTAGATATACGTCTGAAGAGATAAACCTTTGTTTTAAGGCAGTCGCGTTTTAAGATTGAAACGAGTCAGGTCAGACATGTAGTCTGTGTTCAGTTTTTGGGCGTTTTGCGCCAGTACTCGTATAATATAATGTAATAGTTTGTATAATTAGTTTAGAGTAATCATTAATAATAATTAATGTAATTATGTAAATAAAAGTTAGTTAAAAGTAGTATAAAAATATTGTGTGTGCCATCCATCCAAAGTATGTTCATAACTCTATCATCATGTGTAAGTGTTTAGTGATAGTGTGAGTGTAAGAGCGTGTTCCTCCTCAGTAAACTGGTGGACAAACCAGCAAGCGTTCACCAGTTAGAAGAAATAGTGTCATCGTTGGGGCAAAAGAAAGTAAGAGAAAACAGAATCTTCTTCCCCCCCCCCCCCCCTGTTACATTTCTATAGTTTCCATCTTCATATAGTAGAAAAATATAATAAAACATGTTTAATAAAAAGTTATAATTCATAATTTAATGTTACAAAATTGGAATTTTTACAGCTCTAGAAACGTCCTTGAAATTTGTGACGTCAAGTTGATAATCTGTTGCTCATTTCAAAGTAAATATTTTCGTTTAAAAACACAGATGGTGCCAGTAGTTAACACGCGCGGGTATATTTCTTGTTTGACATTTCGTCCACTTTATAATTATTACTCCTATTTTTACCATAAACAAACACAGGACAAACACCGAAATACACGCTGCTACTAATCTTATATAAACAAGCAAATGGCTATCATGAAGATGTGGATTTAGGCGCTGAAGTTCGTTGCAGATGTCACCATCGAAATGACGTCATAAGCGCGCCATGATAAGAAAATTTGAAATGCGATGAATTTTTTTAAAATTCTTATCTCATGTGATGCATACATTTTCTTACTCAAAGTTAGATATTCAGAGTCCTACTATTTTTAAAAAATGTCGGAATACCCCATTATTTATAGATTGTGGATTATTTTGGTAAAAAATTGACATTGCATTTTACAGTAAGCCAAAGGTATTCGTTGGGACAAAATGAAATTAGAACGTTTAAACGTATTAATATATCATTGTTTTAAAATAATAAATTGTTACTTAAATGCGGCTTGTGCCACACATTTAGAACTATAAATTTTGAGGTTGATTTAGAAATGATACATAAATGTGGTAATAATTTGAGAGTTTCTCTTTGGCGACTTTTATACGTTTTAATTATTGCGCTTGAAAGGAGCCGATGGTGTCAATAACTTAGTTTTGATTTATAATAATGAAACATAATTGCCAGAACCGACTCGATCTAATTTATTAGGTGCATATTCAGGCTACTTTGTCAAAATTTTATCGTCCATTTCATATTTAACTACTGGTTTAAAATTACACTCAGCTGCTATTTGTAATAATTATAGATTCTTTAGTAGGTAAACATCGGCAAGCGATCTGTTTC